>VZRN01002342.1:953285-970669 GCA_013397935.1 Dasyornis broadbenti
CTCACCTGCGCCAGCAGCACTTCCGGCTTCCTGCTTCCGCCACGCCTCCTGTGCACGCGGGGAACGCTTCCGGTCGCGACAGCCAATGGGCAAGTGGGCGCCCACGGGGCATGCCGGGAACTGTAGTTCTCTGGGGTAATGTGAGGGGAGGGGAAGGCCGGTGAAGGCAGGGGAAAACAGGTGAGAGCAGAGGAAGTCAGTTGAGAACGGGGAAATACAGCTGAGAGCAGGGAAATACAGCTGAGAATAGCTGAGGGCAGGTGCTTTGTCCCACCCGTGGCCTCTTTCTCCCCAGGGCTGCACTGGTGTACATCATCTCTCTCCATGTTTCCTGCAGCTCCTTCTGGCTCTGCAAGGCCACAATGAGGTCACCCAAAGCTTCTCCTCTCCAGGCTGAATAATCCCAATTCTCCCAGCCTTTCCTCCCAGCAGAGCTGCTCCATCCCTCTGCTCATCCTGGACTGGCTCCAGCAGCTCCGGGTCCTGCCTGTGCTGGGCCCCAGGGCAGGGACAGCTCTGCAGGTGGGGTCTCACCTGAGGGGGCAGAATCTCCCCTTTCCTGCTGCCCATGCTGGGGCACAGCCCAAGACTGAAGGTTCCTTGTTTCCTGTCCAGCTCTCAGCCACCATCTCATTCTCCATCTGTGCACCCCCAGCCTGGATCAATCCCAGGAACTGTCTGTGCCAAAACCCATGAGATTCCCAGGATCTGCTTCTCCCTGATGAACATTCCATGTTCATCACACGTGGTGTACCACGTGAATATGGAAATTTTTCCCTGGTAACTTTGAGATGATCCTACTCTTCTTTAGTCTCACACACCATTCTGGTTTCATACAGCATTGAAGGTGTCAAGGTCTTTCAAAAGGAGGCTTGGATTTTGAACAACACCCTTGGATTCAAACCGCCAGAGACTTAGGAGTTATGTACTTCAGTTTTTCTTTAGATATTCCTAAACACTGCTGCTTACAGCTGAAGATTCAACGTGATGTCCGTGGACTGAGCCACGTGGCAATTGGAGTTGATAAAACTCAGCAATCTGGAAAACAGCTCCTCGTTATTTATTTTATTGAAGGCAGGATATCCGAGTTCTCCCGCTGCCCTAAGAGAAAGCTTTACGGTTTAAAAGGTTGTATTTGTGTCGTGTAAAATCCAGGGATCGCCGCTGGATTGGAGGATTTGTGACTCTCCCCCGCCACTGAAATCCAATAGGTGGCGATGTTGGATTTTCCGAGCCAGGTCCCCATTCCTTTCCCTGTGAAACCGGACCAGTTTAGGGAAAGCAGGGCTGGAGCTCCCCCAGCAGAGCAGGGTTGGACTCTCGGCCGCCCAGGAGAGGGATAAATGTTGCACAACTACCTCAGGCTCCAGGCCATATGTTAAATTTACTTCTTGGGACAGCTTTTTTGATCTTCGCAGTGAAGAAACCAAAGCTCAACAAATCAAGCAGGGGAAAAATAATTACAATTTTCTGCAGGTCACAGAAAGTTCAGGTTCTTCACCAGAATTAAACATTTGCACACAAGTCTCAGTGGAATCAAATCATTGCGCTTCCCAAAGAACATTTTGAAAGGAAATTGTGAAATAGGCAATTAAAGGCTTTTTAATCACAGCTATAAATTAAAGTTTTACTACATCCGCTTTTTAGGCTGACTTATTAGAGAAATGGTGATGGATTCTTATTAATTTTGAACATCCATTCTTTTTTTTTTTTTCCAAGTGTTGGCTGGAGTTCTATAAAGATTGTGGGAATTACTAGACAGGGAGCATATTCTTCACTGCCCAAGCCAATGTATTCTGACATTAAAAATTTCCAGCAACAGTCCCAGATTTCCTTTCCCTGCCACCTTCCTCTGATGTGGAAGTGGAATTTTGGCTCTTCCAGGGAAAAGCCAAGCCATGGATGACAACTGAGCAGAGATGGAACCTAATTTCTGCTTTTACAACCCAGGCAGGAGAGCAGAGGGGTGCAGGGGGATTGGTCCCTGTCCCAGTGACATAAATTAACATCACAGCCTTGCTCTTCTCCACAGGGACACTTGGCTGATCCCTCCTTTAGCTCCATCCCAATCAGACAAACAGGTTGTCCCGTGATCATTAAATCTGCTGACGGATTTGCAGCCTTGCTCCCAACCCCCCAAAAAACCACGTTCGGGTTCCATCGAACGCGAACCCAGTGCGATGTGTGTCCAGTTTCTGAAATGTTTCTTTCTGACCTCTCCAGGGTGCAGGTGGTGTTTTTGTGACGCACCATCCCCGTGCTCCGTGTCCTGCCCTCTGGAATGGGAGCCAGAGGCTGCCAGAGGCTGGGGAGAAGGTGAGCAAATCCCTGTGGAGTGTTTCAAACCCGAATCCAGTGTTTCAAACCCGAAACCAGTGTGTTGTGGTGGGGATGAGCTGTTGGTTTGTGGGGTAAGCAATGCTGGCTGTTAGCACACCCATAATTCCATCCTGTAACTGCCGTGATTATCTCCAGTGCTGGGCAATTTTCTGCTCATTTGGCTGAGGTGAAAGTCAAGCACAGAAACTGCCAGCGCAGAGCTCATCTGCTGAATAGGAAGTTGCCATTTTGACATTTCCCAGACTGCAACTGCACTTTGTAACACCAATGTCCTCTCTTCTCCCCATCACATTTGTAAAGATAATGGGAAGCTGCATTTCCAAAGAGCAAAGGATGCAGGATCCTCTCCAGCTTCAGCCTCATTGAGCTGGATTGATTTTCCCATAACTCCTCTCACAAATAAGCAGCACTTTTGTGGTGGCTGAGTGCACTGACGCCTAATGGGTTTAATTTCTGTACAGCTGGGCTGTGACAAAGCTCCCTGAGCCGTTCCGGCTGTGCCTCTCCCCTGAAAGGCTCTGGACAAGCCCCTCCTCAGGGGTGAAGCTCCACCCAGCAGCTTAACCTGGGGAAATTCACCGTTTTAGGGACACCTTTGGTGCTAAATGGCAGCAGCTCTAGAGGTAAATCTATCTGCCCACAGATTCATCAGCAAATCTGATAATGAGCATTAAAAAGACACCATCGTGTGCCACTGCATGTTCTGCTTGGCAAATCCATTCTGGCTGTGCTAAAAAATGGACTTGTCCCACAAGGGCTTATGATCGTGCCCTGGCCCAAATAGTTTTTCCTTTAAAGGAAAACATTGCATCGAATGAAGGACCAACAAAAGGAAGAGGGTGGTTTGTACAGCCTCATTTGGGCTGGCTTGGCCTGGTGGAGGTTGTAAAATGTTCCAGTGGGAAAAATCAAGATATTTAGAACAGGGCTCATCTGGAGAAGTCAGGTGGCCTTGCAAAGGTTTCGTATTTTAAGGTGGCATATCAGACTTTCTCCTCTGTAATTTTTCTAGGCCCTCCTTCAGATCCACGTGGAGCTTTTTCCCATTTTATAGAATTTTTATTGCCTGTACCTGTGTTGAAGCCGTGACTGGAGGTGAAGCTGGTGTTGTTTGACAAAGAGGAAATGGAAAGGTCTCTAAGTGTGCAGAGCCGTTTCCAAAGAGTGCCCAAGGAACCAAGGGCTGGGGTTTGGGTCTCCAGCGCTCACGGCTCCTTTGGGAGGTGTTTGGAGCGACTTAGGAGTGTTGCTTTCAGAAATCAGATCCTCTGCTAGCCTGGAAGTTTGCAGGACACTTCCTGGCGTGCTGAAATGGAGATTTTTGAGCTCTCACCATCGCTGGAATTTTCAAACTTTCAAAGAGATCCTGGTGAAGGAACTCCTTTAACTGACTCCCGGTGGAGGAGTTCGGTGTGTTGGTGATGAGGGAAGCAACTGCATCCCAGGAGCCACAATGGCAAACTTAGTGGCCATGAATGTTTTATCTGAAAGTGCAAATCCTGATGAGGGAGTTTGGCTGAATTCCAGCCCTACAGTAAACGGAGCAAGTGTTTAAATTGTTGAGAAATTACTTTAATCATTGTTTTCCATCTCTAAAGTGCGAGTGTACAGTGACGTACGGAATAATCGGGAATTATGGGCAAAGCCAGGGACAGCCTGGAGAGGAATGAACAGGACTGCGTTCCTCACTGCCCCCCTCAGCCAGCCATCCATCCCTCCATCCACCATCCATCCATAAATCCATCCCTCCATCCATCATACATCCATAAATCCATCCACCATCCATCCATCCATCCATCCATCCATCCATCCATCCATCCATCCCCACCCTGGCACAGCCGGGCACCCACCACCACCCCCTGCCCACCTCATTTCCACCCCCTCTCTCCATCCAGGTGTGTCTTCCACGACAGCTGAGGAGCCCCGTGTGCCCCTCCCTGGGTGGATGCAGCACCTTCCCTGCACTCTGCTCATGCTTCAGTAGTTTGGAAATCAATTGGGAATACGGTCAGTCCCTGCTCTTGGCCACTGCTGGGACACAGCCCTGCCCGTTCCTCCCTTCCCGAGCCATCCTGAGGAGCTGTGTCCGGGTCCCTCGTTCCCGTGGGCCTGGCGTGAGCAGGGCAGTGTCCAAGGGGAGCCGAGCACTTGGAATGCGCTCATTCCAGCGGGGACTTTGCCCTCAGGGTGTCGCCGGGGGCTCGTTCCCAGAGCCCTGTCCCGCGGCAGGGCCGTGCCCGTTGTGCTCCGGCAGGAGCTGGAAGGTGAAGAACTGGCAGTGGCCCTGCTGCCCGCTGCCCCCGCGGGCCGGGCCCAGCAGGGAGCTGCAGTTCCTGCACTCCTGCAGTGCGCACAGCTCCAGCTGCGGCTGGCTGATCCTGCTCACGTAGCCGGGGCTGGGCGATGCTGAGGATAAAGTCCTCTGGCTGCCACTCAGGAAGCTCCCGCTGTCTTCCAGGGAATCTTTCCTGGCGTGTTCAAAGGAGCAGCGGTTCCAGTTTCTGTAGCTGTAGTGCCACCAGCCCAGCTGCTTGCGCCGGTGGCACTGGCACCTCAGGATCTGGATAAAAGCCCTCTTGAACTCCTTGCTGGAGCAGGGGTAGATGATGGGATTCAAGCAGCTGTTGAAGTAGCCAAGCCAAAAAATCACCTTGAAGATCGTTTCAGGGGGCTTCAGAGCTGAAAACAGGGATCCTGTGCAGGGGAAACAAGCAGAGACAATATCTGAGATAAGGGGTTTGTGTGCCTTTAGGAAGGGAACGTGATCAGCAGATCACTGTTAGAATCTGGGTTTTAAAACTCTTTCATGTGTGTTGCTTCCAGTGTTGGTCTTTGGGTACTAAAATGTTGTTTTTAAAGCTAATAAGGAAATGTTTCACATCTGAAAGTGAAAGGAACACATCATTCATGTAGGATTGAAAAATAAGAAGCAGTCCTTGTGTTTATAGGTCCACGTTTGCTGCAGGAACATCTCCTGATGCCAGGGACAGACAAACCTCCCTTGTCCACGCTGTTGCATGAGGCACACGAGGAATAATGTTGTGCCTCCTTCAAAGAGCATTTTGGAAGAAAAATGTTCCCAGGCCCCTCAAAAAGAGCATTTCCAGACACACCTTACAACTTCTAACGTATCCTCTGGCAGCTCCTAAACACCCTTCCATTTCTCCAGATTATTGTGAGAGTACAAACCTCCTGAAACCTGAAGTTAATTGTGGAACTTCCCATATCCCAGGCATTCATAAAAACGGTGTAACCCAAATTAAGAAGTCATTTCGTGAATACTTCCCCTTCCCTTCACAGCCAAACGATTTACCTAACGAGGCTGCCCAAATGCAAAGCTCACACTGGGGAAGCCACTTGCTGTGCTTTCAGTGGTAATTGATCAGCTAAATTTAGCAAATGAGGCTGGAGAAAAGAATGTGTGAGATTTTTATGGAAAACAGGCAATGAGCGGGATCAGTTCTCAGCTGGGCACACACCTCTGTGTCTGCCTCAAGGGACCACGGGGTGGGGATTCAGGAGAGAAATCCTCTGTCAAAAAATGGAGTGAGCTCTGCGGAGCTTTTCAAGTGGAAGATGACACCCCAGCCTGGTTGGGAAAGAACCTTTCCCTCTGGAGTGGTTTCAGCTTTGCTGGGCTGTGAAAGCAGCTGAGTCAGTGGTGGCTGTCAGGATGCCCTGGAGGGGCGGGATGTGATTCTGGGCACCATTCCCATCTCACAGCAACGCAGAGGTCGTGCCTGGGGCCTCAAAACTATGCACAAGCACTTCTTCTGCTCCTGGGCAGCAGCTCCGGGGTGCCAGCACAGCCAGCACAGCGTGTGTGGGGCCAGCGCTGGGCTGCTGCTGCCTGCACCAAGGGTTCTGTGGCTCCAGAGCCCGGATTTTATCCTGGCAGTGTTTGGGAATGGGGCCAGCCAGCTCTGCCTCTGCCCTGGAGCTGAGGAACTGAGGGTTAAACGGAGATTTTAAAGGTATTTCCTCATGGCTCCTGCACTTTAGGGACCTTTTCAGGACTCCTGTAAGGTGAACCCGTGGATGACGATCTGTAGGGTTTGAGCAGAGCCTTTTCTGGGCAGCTGCTGCCTCTGTCCCGAAGGATGCTGCAGGAATTACAGAGCACAAACGTCAAGCACCAGAGAGACCATGAAACGCATCTGAAAAACTTCCAGCGTGAACCAAATCCACGCAGCACCTAAAACTGTGTCTCCTGAATGTCTCTGATGGAAGATTCGGTGACAATTCCCGTGATTCCATGGAATGAGCCACTGCATTCTCATGAAGCTTCAGGAAAAGCTGACCTAAGTTTGTAACTGCAGCCAAGGTGAGGGAGATGCTGCCCAATCTCCCCCAGGCTCCGCTGCAAAACCTTTCCAAGGTTTGTGTTGTAAGTGGTAATTGCTAATATTTCCCTTCAGTTTAGGGAAAAGAGAGGCTCTGTGGCTTCACAAAACAACTACAAAGCGCCATAATGTGCA
This sequence comes from Dasyornis broadbenti, assembly GCA_013397935.1. Classification (NCBI taxonomy): domain Eukaryota; kingdom Metazoa; phylum Chordata; class Aves; order Passeriformes; family Dasyornithidae; genus Dasyornis; species Dasyornis broadbenti. Next base: position 960,104 of record VZRN01002342.1, read on the forward strand.
ACAAAGAACTTTTTGGAGCTCATACTGATAAATTTCCTGAATTGTTTTCTGGAATTCCTTTAAAATAGAAATGACTTTTAGCTCATAAAGTCCAGTAAACCTCATGAAGTGGCTCAAGAGCCCCTCTTCTTTCTCAGGTGTAGAAGCTGAATCCACAGTGGCGAATTGAAAGGTTTGCCTTTCTCTCCACTGTAACGACTGAAAATCCATTGGATGTGACTTTACCAAATTTAAATGTCTTTAGGCAGGTTAAATGGGGACTGAGTAAATGCTATAAATAAATAAAATAAATAAATAAGGAATTTTACAGGCAAATTTTGTGAAATTTGCAAAGAAATGAGTGAAAGTTTAGAAAGGAAAACTGGGAAGCAAAGCAGATAAATGATCTGTGCTTGTATAATCTATATCACAGAAGAACTTACTCCCGAATTTGTTCGTTTCAAAACCTTTCTATTATTGTAGCTAAATAATAAATGTCAAATAATCAATTTTAAAACTAATTTTGTTAAATTAGCTACAGTAGCTTTTATTTAGGCGCATTAACCTGTTTTGATACCTTGATAAAATGGTAAAGCAAAGCCTCCTGGACACCCTCTAACACCAGACTGGTATTTCCTGCCCCAATCTTCAATCACTTCCCACTGCAGGCTGATAAATTCAATATTCAACAGATTCAATACTGCCCCGGGCTGACTTAGACTGCTCTTTAAAATGCCTGGAAAAGCTGCAAGTGGTTCTCCCCTCAGTGATTTATTGGTCTGGGGGGGGCCAGAGGGATTTCCCTGCTCCAGCTGATTGCTCTCCTGGTGTTCCCTGTTTAACGGCCTCGCTCCAAGGCGATGATTTTTCTGCTCACTTTCCTTTCTCTGCACCGACCCTGTGATTTATTAATCACAGCCCCACAATCTTCCCTCTCACTGCACCACTGACACCGAGGAGATGTTGCAAAGCACAGATGGAGAGCAGGAAATATTTCAGAAAATCAGCTGGATCTGTTTTTTGCCCGCACTCCCCACGCTTGATGGAGCTGCTCAGCTTGGAGATACACTGAGCAAGAGGAAATGCCATAAAAAGGAATTACGAAGTATTTTATTTAGGAAAGGCTAATTTCATTTAGGTTCTGACTGGTTCTTTATAATGAGTGCTTTATTACAGGGAAAGTCAGTCAAGTCTCCTCAATGAAATTAGGGAGCGTTGAGGGAAACAATTTGCCGTATTAATTCTCCTCACATGTTCTGCAGAGTGTGGGGGCAGAGCATCACCGCAACATTAAAATTCAGAGTCCACTGGAGTCAGGGCACTCCTTGAAACCCTTTGTAAAGGCTCAGAAGGACCTGAGTGGAGCTGGGAGGAGTCCTTCAAATACCAGGGTGGGCAGCAGGAAAATCTCCTGGAATGGCTTAATCATCGTGCTCTTAATTAAGGAAAACGCTTCACTGAAGGAGGCTTTAATTAAACATTCATTTTTAATGCGCTGTGGGTTTGATACCAATTAAGCATAATAAATTACTCATAGAATGATCAGTTCTGCTCAGAATCAAGTATTGGATACTTAGATTGGACAATATTTGGGCAGGAGTGCTGTGAATTCTCTGCATTCAAGGAGAACAAATCTCTATGGATGTGCTTGAGGCTCATTTCTGCGCCTTACAAAGGAATTGAATTTCAAAATCTTCTCAATCCGGTTTTGCTCGGATGAAAACACACCTGGGGGGGATGTGTCGGGCTGTTTTCCAGTTTCCTGGAGCAAACACAACATCTGGATTTATTGCAATACAATGGCACAACAGGGTCAGGTAAGGGCTTTGCTCTGTGCCACTGGACATTCCAGCTGGGAAACTGGAGAGCTCTGTCGCTGCCTGAAGATTAAAGAGGCACAAAATGTAAAGCTCCTCCTCTCTGTTGAGAACAGGTTGAAAAGGACGTGTTTCCAAAGCTTCTTGTTTGCACACGATAAAATACAAACAGAGAATTGGTAATTGGTGGTTGGAAGTTTCGAGTCGGGTAAAGGTACCCTTGGAAAACAATCCAAGGTCCAGTCTTCTTCCAGAGATTCCATTCTGGTGCCGTTTGGAGCGGTTCTGACTGGAGTTAAACCTGAGATTCTCAACATTCTCCACGAGAGAAAATCCCAAGGCTTTCAGAATCTCTCTGGTGAGGAAAAGCATTGCAAAACACCCAATGATAACAGCTGAGTTCTGGGACATGGAAAAACCAGGAAGCTCCACCAACATCAACCCCATCTCCACCTGCCCCCCAGGGACAGCCTGTGCAGGGATGAGCGTTGCTGTGCTTTGTGGTGGGACTTTTCCCCGGTGAAAGCGATTGATCGGATTTGTGCTGTCACCAGCCCCAGCCTTCCCAGGCGGCGAACCTCGGTGTTCCCACTGTGATTCCTGCAGGAGCCGTGACTCGTGGAAGCTGCTGCTGGCCGAGCTGCAGCCCCAGCGCGCACAGCCGCTAAAACCCTCCCTGCAGGAGCGACAATCTGCCCCTGAGCGGGGCTGTTGTGAGTCCAGGCTGTGCTGAGAGGATGTGCTTGCCTCCTGGTGAAGCTTTGTGCGGCCCCTCTCACCACGGGCTCAGCCAAGCCAGCGTGCCAAGCTTTTCGAGCTAATTGGATTTTTAAAGCTACTGATTTCTTCCTTTCCAGCATCCAGCGTTTGTTTACATTCCCCTGCACTTCTTTAATCCAGCAAAATAACCCCCACAGTTTGCAAACAGTAGATGATGGAGTGGAGAGGATGGTTATGAAATTAAGAGCTGGTAAAGCTGGGAGGCTCTGCAGGGCTGCTGGAGTGGAGGGTTAGGATAACATGGAAAACAGCTGGAAAAGAGTGAAAACTGATCTTGAGCAATAGGGAGAGCATCCAAAATAAACAGACTGGAATTCAATAAGGAAAATGAAAGGAAAGCTGGAGAAATGATGAGTGACAATGGGTAGCATACAAATCTGATGGGTTTGTCATTCTCCAGTGTAGGGTGCCGTTACGTGTATCATGGAATTGTGGAATGTTTTGGTTTAAAGAGACCTCAAAGCTCACCCAGTTCCACACCCTGCCGTGGGCAGAGGCAGCTGAGCATCCCAGGTTGCTCAGAGCTCCAGAGTGTCCTGGTTGTGAGGAATTTATGTCCTAGGACTGACAACCTACGGCAGATGCCTCACATTTCAGGTGAACAAATCACCGGTGCGAGAACAGCATGAACTTCATCCACAGTGACTCGGATCTGAGAGCTTCTTAAGGCTCCAAAAATAGAAACTTATCTGGAATGGCCAAAATAAAAGCAGGACTTCAAGGAGTAGAGATAGGGATCAGGTGTTCTCCAAACCCCAGAGGTGCTACACCTCCTTGCATGACAAGCAGTTGCAAGGCACGGCAGCCACGTTTGATTTCTGGAGGGACAGTGCCTCGTGTTTAATCTCAGAATTACTGCCCTGGGCCCCACCTCCCTGTCCAGACCAGCTCAGGGATTTACACCACTGAGAGAGCTCACCTGTGTTTACATTGTGCTGCCCTCACATAAATGTGATAAAATCAAGCTTAATTTCGGTCAAAATCAAGCTTAAGTCTCTAAAGCTGAGGGTGGACAGGGGCAGAATCACGGCATTATTGTTGTTATTATTTAGCCCAAAAGAGTTACAGACTTCAGCAGCTCCTGACTAGACGGCACAGGAGCCAAGATTATCCTTGTTTGCAAAGGATTAGCTGATTGAGGGAGTCTAGAAAAGCTAATCTGAGTCTGCTGACATTTCATTTATTGCACTTAAATATCTGCAGTTACTAAACACGCTTTGGTGTTTTCTCTCCTCCTTGCTCCTGCCTGACAGCTGAGCCAATCTGTCTTGGCCATGGCTGGTAGGGAGCAGCTCGAGCATGGAATTGAGCACAGTTACAGAGCCACTGGATGAATTTCCAGGGCAGATTTTCTCTCTTGTCCCTCAGAGATGGACGGTTATTCTTTTCCAGTTTCTAGGGCTCGCCTGGAAGCCCATCCAAACTGCTCTAAATCCTGCAGTGGGCCGTCGGGAGAGTTTGAGTACAGACAGGAGAGAGCTCCTGGCTTTTTGTCCCCGGCACTGTTTCACCGGCAGCACTGAGACCCTGAGCTCGGGGCTTTAGGAGCCCCTTGGTGGCTTCCCTCAGCGCTGTCCCCACGGCCACCAACCCGAGCACTGCCCAAGGGTTTGCAAACCCCTCTGGCACGAGGAGCCGGTGTCCACCTGCCCTGCTGAGAGCAAAGTTTGCTCTGCCATTCTCCCTTCTCTCCTGCCTTTGATTCCAAGAGTTCTGAGATTCCCTGCCGCTGCCCAGAGGCTCAGTCCTGAACGGATTTTTCCCTTGGATCTCTCTGGCCACCGGACACAGGAGCTGCTGCCATCCCTGGGGCTGAACAGTCAACACCAGTTGATTTCTTTGTATTTTTTTTCTCTACTGCTTTGTGTATTTGGCTCTGTAACACTGTCCACTGTAGGGATTTTCCTTCATTCCTCTGACAAACAAATCCAAAGCTTACAGAGGAATTACCCTGGAATTTGTGCAGATTCCCCTGCTTTGATAACAAACAATTTCGCTCTAACCCCCGGAAGTCACCAAGTGTCTGGTAATTGATATCCTCTGCAAAGCAAAGCCCGAAACCAGGGCTTCAGGGAGGCTATTTCAGTAGGAAAATGAATCATCCCAAAATAATCTGGTGCTCCCCACGTGCCAAAACACTCTGTGCTGCTCAGTGAATGCCCTCAGGATGTTTAATTGTCCAGTTCCTGCTGGCTCCTGTCAACTGAACTTTGCACAAGGACTGACCTGCCCGATTGCCACATCCCTCATTAATTTGGCTGAATTCTTTCTAATCATTAACTCGAGGTCATCAATGCGAGAGAGCTGGACTGGCCAGGGAGGGGAAGAGGAGGCAAATGAGGTGAAGATAAGCCAGGCCTAAAGCCCTGCAAAGAGCAGAGCCCAGCGGCGCTGACAGCACCAGGCCTCATCCCTGGAAGTGTTTCCCATGGAAACCAAGGGGCCTGATTTGGAATTCTCAGAGACTGGCCTGATGTAACATAAATCTACACTCTGTACTTAAATTACATTTTATTTTAAGAATAATTGTGTGCTGGCTGACCTACAACGTGCAGAATGTTTTATGTAATTTTTTATTATTTTATAGAGAGGTTTCAGAAGTTTAACACCCAATGATGGTCCCACCCGGTGTATCTTCATCCTGGGGCTCTTGGCACCTTATCCCACGGGCAGTAAAGTTCCAGGAGTTTTGTTTCTCTTCCGTGGATGGACCCCAGGATTTGTGGGAGCAGAGGGGTTTAGGATCTGCACTGGGCGGTGAATACTGCTCTGATCTCCCCTGGAATTCTGCAGCAGGCTGGGGAAGTGCCCTGGTTGATGGAAGTGCTGGAAACGGTGAGTTTTCCCTTTGGGAATGTCTGGGAGAAGTCAGGGAAGCCTGCTCTGATATCTCAGTTTACAGGAGCGACACTAAACCTCGCCTTGTACAATCCCTCATTTTGCATTCACTGTTTAAACAAAAGTATTGCCACAAAATTGGACACTCCATTGTTGAAAGGAGGGACTAATGAGCGTTACCTTAGCTCTGCAGGGCTCTAGCCTTTAAATAAAATCTCTTTTACTCATCATTTACCAGCAATGAATATTTAATGTAGCCCTGCTCCCTAAGGAAAGGATTTGTGTGAAAGGGATGAAAAGAAACATTTATTTTAAAAAAAACCAAGATATTTACTCCTCAAAGCTGAGTCACTGAATTGATGGCCCAAGAAGTCGTCTCAAAGACGCAAATGTCTCGCGTTTCTTTTTTAGGTTGAATCACAAATAATTTTGAGTGGCAGGATGACCGCACAGCCAGGGAGCTTTTATAAATGTGTGCACCCAGGATGTTCTGTAGCTCCACTGCTGCCTGGAAAGAATATCTGGTGCAGGAATAACCCCAAATTTCTCACGCGATTCTCTTCAATCCCAGTTCTGCATCCCCAGGTGCTGCAGCCAGCACCGTTCAGTGCTCCAGAACTGGCTGGGGGCAATTCTTGGTGCTGAGAATTGAATGCTGCTCAGTGCTGGAATTCCAATCTGCACTGGATCCAGAGCTTTCCTTGCAAAACCTTTGGAATTTTTGCTTGAAAAACGCTCTAGAAATGTTGGTATAATTTCTTTTCATTTCTCCAAGCAATCTGCCTGCTTTCAGCGCCGCAGCTGCTCCCAGGGCAGAGCTGCCACCTGATGGAATAACTGTGGCTGGAATATCAGATGGGGAGCTGTGGAATAAATTGAAATGCCAGACTGGAAGAGGAATCATTTTGCCTGGGAAACTCCTGGAATTGCTGAGAATACCAAGGAAACTCAGCTACATCCAAGCAGCTTTGTTCAGATCTGGGCCTGGGATGCTGCAGGAATAACGTTTACCAGCTTGGCAAATGTTTTGTGGTTGGATCCACAGAAATCCAGAGCTGCTCTGCCAACCCCTTCTGCAGAGTCATGGCATTACAGAGGGAAACAAGGAGCAGAAAAATAGAAATCGAAACAGCAGTGATGCAGAGGTGAGGCTGTGATTTGGGTTACTGGGGCAAACAGCAGCTGTGAGGAAGAGAAGCTGAGGAAGAAGCCTGACCCTGCAGGAAGCGGAGCTGTCTCAGCTGGACAGCCCAGGACACCCAGGGAGAGCTTGGAAAACATCAGCACCTTTTGGATTCTACACTTTGCCAATCCCAGAGATTGATTTTGTACCACTGGCTGCTCTTTAAAGGGTTTCTAATAGAATTTCATTGAATTTTGTGTCTTCAGGACACAAAGGTGAAGATTCCTGGTATAAGGGTGCAGCACACAGCTCCTTAGGAATTCTTTCCTAAGGATTCTTCCCCCGCTGCTGCAGTTGAGAACAGCTGCATTATGCACGTCAGGAAAAGGACTTTTCCCACCTGTCCTGGTGAGCAATGCTTGAGTCATGCCTGACATCCTTAATTGACTCTGCTCTGAGACACAGAGATGAAAATACAGGGGCTTGGAGTGTGCTGGATCATAAATTAAAAAATAAAATAAAGAAACCAAGGACAAGGAATAAACCCAGCCTATTCCTAGTCAGCGAAGCAAAGGGAAAAATACCTTCTGTGGAAATGGATTTGGGATGTAGGGGATGTAGGGGATGCTATGGACACCCTCTTCCCCCCGTTTTCAGCCAGAGGATTTCTGACAGAAACAGGATTCCAGCAGCCTCGGGGCACTGCCAAGAGCTTTTCCCTGCAGCTCTTCCTGCCCCTCGGCTCTGGGGCTGCCAAGTGCCCCACGCCGGGGGGTGCTGGGGTCACGGCGCTGGCGTGGGCTGGGCTGGGCTCCCCAGCCCTGGGTTTGGCCCCAGCCCCTCTGCCAGCGCCCGGGCTGTGCTGGAGGCTGCAGCCCTTCACCCAGGCCTGCCTTGGCACAATTTATGCAGGAGATACAATCGTATCCTGATGAGCAGTAAATTCCCACTCTGGTGGTTAAACAGCACCCACCGAACCCCGCAGAGAGCCCAGGAGCTTTGAAAGAACTTCTCGAAGGGAAAGCCGACACTTTTTCAAGAGCTGGTTTGTGTCTCCCTCAGCTCCTGCCCTGTTTTTGTTTTTTTAGTGCTGGACTGCTCCACATCTGTGCTGGGTGAGGAGGAGTGTCAGTCCCTGCCTCCTGCCACCCACAGACATGATTTACTACGTCCACACCTGCTTTTTTTTATTCCTTCAGTAATTCAAAATCAAAGAGGGAATCTACTTTATCAGGGGATCATGACCTGCTGGCTGCAAATCTAGAACTACTGCCTGTGGTGGGAATCTATTTCTGTCCACAGCTAAGTGGTTTTGCTTGGTTTATGTTATAAACTTTTAGAGCCACCGCAAGGACTTAAACTTCAGTGGCCAAAGACGTTTAAGTTTCAATTCTCACAATTTTCCTTCTGTTCAGAATTTTTCACACCGATAACATGACCTTTCTGCAGGTCTCGAGTTGTAAAGATTTTAAAGTTCAATATGATAAGCTAGAGATGACAAAATTGCCCTGCAAGATTCTACTCTAAATGGTATTACACAGAAATTAGAGTTTTATAACACTTCACCAGGACCTGGCTGCTGAACTCAGTCTAGTTTTCTACCACAGTCTCTAAAAATACTCACTTACCACTCAATCAGAAATGTTTTGGTCGGGTAACTAAGTAAACACAAATACAGAACATTAATAAAGGCTTTTCCTCCCTTTTCTTCATCCACCTCTTTCCATAATTAGGCTGTCAGACTTTCTCTGTCTCACAGAAATGCATTTTGGACAGATATTTCTGAGAGCTCGTAATTGAATATCTTGAGATCCTCCCCTTCAGAGGCAGTGCTAATATTAAACACGACACAAGCACATTTCACAAGGCTTTGGGGACACTGAGCAATGAGTTCAGGCTACAGTGTTTTAATAATATTTTACAGTTGAAAGTGAACGAAGTGGCTGCCAAAAACCTCCCATGGCCGTGTCCCAAAATGCCCAGACTGAGAGCTGCTGACACCAACGAGCACCTTTCTGTGGGGATCCGTGGGATCTCTGTGTCTTCGCTTTTGGGATTTGATCAGTAACGTTTCAGCTGAGAACCACAACTTTCTCAGCTTCCCAAGGCTCGGGGGAGTTTTGGCCCTCACAGTTAACCGAGTTCCTTTCCGGTTAAGGCACCTCACGATGCCCAAACCCTGCCGTGTTGTATCCCAAAGCTGGGGCAGTGACCTGAAACCCCAGCACCGCAGTGCTGCAGCTCCCTGTTCCCACCGAGGATTTGGGTAAAGCATCCTATGGCAACGCTGCTCATTAAAAATTGCTGAATTCAATTCAAAGGAAAACCATGAAGGGAGATTTAAGACATAAACCCTGGAGATAATTGTTCCCTGGTGTGACACCTGCCCTGAGGACTCCAGCTGAGCAGCTTTGTGTGCCTGCACACTTCCCAAAGTTCCAGTGGGATTCTGCAAAAGCCAACATCAGGAATTCCCTTTCTTTCATTCCCTTCCTTCCATGGGCTCACTGCACTCTCCCAGCAGTATCTCCTTCTCATCCCATTTCTTTCCATGATACTTCTGTGGGATCCAACAAACCCGCTCCCACCCCTGCCCTCGCAATCCCCGCGCTCCCGACTCACCCAGTGGCAGGACAATGAAGAAGGGGAGCCAGCACAGGATGAACATGCCAACCACAATTCCCAGCGTCTTGGCCGCCTTCTTTTCTCTGGAGAATTTTAAAAGTTTGAAGGCTAAGGAGTTCCTGGGGTTGTGCCCCTTGGATCTGGTGTTGTTCAACGCGTCCTCGTGGACGTGCTTGTAATGAATCCGTAAGGTCAGCTCCTTGGAGTTGGACATCTCTTTCATCACCCCAGCTTCCAGGTTCCTGGTAGTCCTTTTGGCCACGATGTAGACACGGCAGTACATGACGAGGATGACGATCAAAGGGATGTAAAACGAGCCCAGGGACGAGAAGAGCGCGTAGAAGGGCTCCTCGGTGATCCGGCACTCCCTGTCGTCCTGCGGGGCCGGCTCCTTCCAGCCCAGCAGGGGCCCGATGGAGATCACCATGGACAGGACCCAGACGCCCAGGAGAGCCAAAATCGCCCTTCTCCTCGTGACCAGGCTCGGGTACTGCAGGGAGTAGCGCACCCCGATGTATCTGTCTATGGAAATGGCACACAGGCTGAGGATGGAGGCTGTGCAGCACAGCACATCCACGGCTGCCCAGATGTCGCAGAATATCCTCCCCAAAACCCAGTAGCCGAGCACTTCCAGCGTGGCAGAGAAGGGCAGGACGGTGAAACTCAGCAGCAGGTCTGCTATGGCCAGGTTAACGATGAAATAGTTCGTAGGGATTCTTAAATGTCTGTTGCAAGCCACTGAGAGAATGACCAGGATGTTTCCTATGATAGCGAAGAGAATAAAGGCACCGAGGATCAGCCCCACAATGATCGCCCTGCTGGTGGCCAAGGCAGGTGAATCCAGGTTGCTTCCTGTCTCGTTGGAGTTGTTTGCAGAAAAATTGCCATGATTTAGTGCAGAGCCTTTGAAATATCCCGGTATTGATGTATTGGGTTTATCACCAAGGTAATTCATCTTTAAAATCATCCTCCATAGCCAGCTGGGGTTGTGTCCCTCGGCGAGTCAGCTCAAAGTCATCTCCAGACCCGCGAAGTGGCTGCAAAGCCCCGGGCAGAGCGACAGGGAGAATTCATGTCCCCAGAGAGCCGCAGCCCAGCGCGGAGAACCTGCCCGGCGTGGGGTCCTGGGCAGCCCGGGGCAGCCGGAGTCACCAACACGGGACTGCTCCAGGTGCCTTCATTTCCCATGCGGAGCCGCTGGAAGCAGCAGCAGCAGCAGAAATCGTGCCTGGAGCCGGGGGTGTTCCGCTGCTGCCGAGCGTGACACGCGGGGCGGGATCAGCGCGGAGCCCCGAGCGGCCGCGCCGGAGGCGGAGGGACCGAGGGACAGGGGGAAGGAGGGACTGGGGGACGGAGGGACCGAGGGACAGGGAGACTGAGGGATTGAGGGACTGAGGGACAGGG
>VZRN01002342.1:970872-1020141 GCA_013397935.1 Dasyornis broadbenti
GAGGGACAGAGGGACCGAGGGACAGAAGGAACGAGGGACAGAAGGACCGAGGGACAGAGGGACCGAGGGACAGAAGGACAGAGGGACAGGGGGACTGAGAGACAGAGGGATGGCCCCAGGTCCCTGCGCGGCCGGGGGCGGTGGGCGGCCCCCGGTGCGGGGACAGTGGCGGTGCCGGGACCGTGCGGTGCCCCTGCGGTGCCGGTGCGGGAACTGTGCGGGGACTGTGCAGTGGCTGAGCGGTGCCAGTGCGGGGATTGTGTGCGGTGGCTGTGCAGGGACAGAGCGGTGGCGGTGCGGTGACTGTCAGTGGCTGTGCTGTGCCTGTGCGGGGACTGTCGGTGACTCTGGTGACAGTGCGGGGACAGCAGTGGGGACAGTGCGGTGGCAGTGCTGTGGCTGTCGCTGGCAGTGCGGTGGCAGTGCGGGGACAGCAGTGCGGGGACAGCAGTGGTGGCAGTGCGGGGACAGCAGTGCGGCGGCCCCGCAGCGCTAGAGGGCAATGCCGGCCAGGCGACACCGGGGGAACATCGCGATCTTAACCCGGCGCTTGCCACATGAAGCCGCAGTGCAAACCTGTAAAAAAAACCAGTTGCGTTATCTGAGGAAAAAAATATCCTCGGTGGGATGTGCTGGAAAAGGCAATTTTGGGACAAAATGGTCTGTTACCCTTTTGCCCGTTAAGGAAATATATTGGAGTTTATTTTGTGAGTCACACATCATTTTAGAGAGTTAATCATCTCCTAAGGACAAAGAGCTTCGTTCCAAAAATCCCTGGTTTGTTTGTACTATTCATTATTCAGTATTATCATTCAATATTCAATGAAGTCATAAAGTTTGTTTCTAAACTTTTAAAAATTCTGTTAATAAAATCAAATTGTAACAGATCAGCAAAATCCTGATGTTGTTCCGCACTCCTGTACCGGGCACATCTGTGGCTTCATCTCTTTCCCACCTCTGTAACTTTTCCAAGCAGAGTTTATTATGAATCCCAGCCCCGAGTAGAGCTGAGCACCCTGACCCACAACTCAAGGGAAGGCAGAGAAAAGGATTTATTTTAGGAAATACTTCGCCTTTAGTGTTCTTGATGCCGAGGTATCCTCCGTGTCTTTGCGCGGGGCTCGGAGGTGGCTGAGGCCGTTGTTAACTCATCATGACTCTGGGAAGAGTCATCCTCTTACAGTAGCCTGAAAAGCAAAATATAAGCAACAGCTGATTTATGTTCTAGATAACAGCCTTTAATGTTGAAAGCAGTGGTTTCTTGGTTTCTTCATCCTGTGAAGCTTTGGGTTACCAGGTGGGGAGAAATGTCAGTTCTTTAGAACTCAGTGCCATGAAAAACAAAAAGTGAGAGATTTGCTGAACATAGAACTGCCAAAATCCTGGTCTCAACTTTCTGTCACCAGATTATGTCCCACAGCTGTTGTCTGCTGTGCTCTGGGTTACTCTGTATTGATTTTCCTGTTACAAAATGTACTGTGTTTACAATACAAGCTTCATTTTTAATAAGGCAGCTATGGCTCAGAGCCGCGGCTGACTGCTGGTTTTAAGGACAAACCATGTAAACAAAAGTTGAATTTTCCTCAGGGAGTGCGTGGCAGACGTTGGTGTGGCCCTTCCAGCCGCAGGGCTGTGGCAAGTTAAAAATTTCCCTTTGAAACGTTCACGAGAGTGCCAGGATAATGTCATGGCACCACCGAAGGGAAGAGGAACAAACACTGGATTTGGGAGCTGCACCTCAGCTTTGCTGCCCCTGCTCTGCCCGCGGCAGGGTTTTCAGTGCTGAAAAAGGCAGGCGGCAGCTGGGACTGGGGGCGTTGATCCTCCACACTCCCAGCTCCCGCTGGACTCCGCTCTCAGTTCTGTTTGTGATTTCTGATTGCGCTTCTCTGCTTTGTGGGGGCTCTGTCCTGGGGTGCTCACGGCTCTGCCTGGCCAGGGAGTGACCTGCTCCCGCTCTCAGGGCAGCTGTGGCACAGACTCGCTGCGTCCTCCCTCTCCTGGGGGCTGAGCTACACCGATTAAAAATAGTTTGATGAGATCATTGGGTCCAGACATGACCCTGCTTCAGCCTTTGGCACGTAAGAAAATTTGATCCTTGCAGGATGTGGAGAGCTGGGATGAGGAAGGCTCCGGGAGGCTGTGAGCTGCTCCTCTCCGGTTTTTGCGCTGGCATCGTGTGGGACGTGCCCAGCCTGCCAGGGGTGACAGAGCGGCCTGGAGCCGCTGCCTGGCTTCGGGCACGCTCCAGCCACACTTTGGAGTCCCAAGGAGCCAGACCTTTCCAAAGCCTTTCAGCAGCCACTTCCAGGAGTCAGCTGCTTCCAGGACACTGTGCCCGCAGCAGGGGCAGGAAAGGGCACAGGGGAGGGGATGGATTCTCACTGGTAATGGTTGGACTAAAACTTTAGCTCTTTGTTTTTAACTATCCAAATGGCTTCTTCCGCCTTTAAGAGCTCAGAGCAATTTGGGCCCCAAAGTCCTGGGACATTTAAATTTCAACTTCCATTTTCCAGCTTGGACATTTTTGTGAAAGACCAGTATTTCCTTTAAAAAACAGAAACTGATTTTCCACTTCTCTCCACGTCCCTAAGCTCTGATCATGGTGTGCACAGCACTTAATTTCAGCTTTATGGCATTTAGAACTTGCAATTGCTGCATAAATAGGTTATTGCCCTGTCTGCTTCCCTTCCTGCTCCTGCTTTCTGTGCCCCTCGAGGTGAAACCACAGACAGAGAATTCCCGTTCCAGGGGTAAAGGAACACAAAGCTGTGGCTCATGTCCCACAGCCCCTCGAGGAGTCTGATGCCTTCTCACAGCCCGAAACCAAACAGTGCAAAAACCAAACTGGCTGAGGAATCACGAGCCTGAGCTGATGAATGTTCCCAAATTGCTCTGAGATCCTCGGCAGCAGGTGCTGTGAGAGAACCAAACGTATTGAAACCCAGCCAGGGGCAGTAACTCCTTACCTGCCTTGGGATGAGGGGTGGAATGGGGGCTGTGAGAAATGGGGACCTTTTCTGCCAGGTTTAAGGTGGCACTTGGAGACACCTGCTCAGAGAGGTGCAGACAGGATTCAGGGCAGAGATGCTTTCGTTCAGCTGAATCACAGTTCTCAATGAAAAAGTGAATTCAACAGCCTAAGGATTCTAGTCAATAATACTCCACTAACGCTCCCAGAGCCATTTTTCAATGATTCCTTCATCTGAAAAGGAGCTTTTTGCATGGCTCAACTTTGTAAGGAGCTGTGCTCCTTTTCTTCGTTCGCAAAGGGCTGTTCAGACGTGTGCTGGCATTTGGATCTGATCCGAAACCCAGCAGAGACACTCCCAGAGCCCTTTGCTCCCAGCTGGGCACGGGCTATGAGCTGATCCAGGATGGAAACCTGAATATCTCCACGGAGTTTTACGTAATTCCTCCTGAGGGCTTCCATCTCACTTGTCTGCTGCTGCCTCTGATATTACAGCGTTACCAAGAAGTGGAGTGAGGAGCTGGGCTGGGGAAGGTTTTCTGTGTGACTGTGGCGGTTTGCATTCGTGTGATGAAGAATTCTATCTGCAGCCCTGGGAAGATGTGAGGTTGTTTGGCTCCAGATTATGTTCATAACAGAGCATCTCTGGCCCTTAGAAATGCACGGGTGAAAAGATGGAAATTATCTGCTTTTGATAGAAACTTCAGTGTTAGCTACAGACCTGCACTTAATTACAGCTTGTTGAATTAATTACAGGGGATAATGTTGGGACTGTACCATTGCACAGTTGGTCCAAGGCTCCTTCCTGAAATCTTTCTTCTGGAAATCACTAAAAATCACAGGCACTGTCATCCTCAAAATGTATTTCCGCAATTTCCATTCCTGCCCATGGGCAAAACTTTGTCCTTCATGGAAAACCTCTTTGGCTGAGCCAGAATTATAAAATCTTCCCACACACATTGGGAATACGCTTCCTTACATTTCCTGATTAAGTAGCAACACTTTTCCCTGGAACACACAAACCCTGAACCTCAGGAAAGGGCATTTCCATGACGAGAAGGGAAAAAATACATTTAAAATGTAAATTTGCCGTTGTCCAATGGTGATATTTAAAGCCTTGTGGGTTTATTTTCAGAGTAAGGAAAATGATCTCCTAGGCCCGTGTTAACAGCCAAGGTTATTAGCTGCAATTTGCCAAAACAGGATTGCACGCACTTGCAATTTGGAATAATCTCTTTTTCTGTGGTGATTCAGCGCTTGTCATTTGTATGGAAATACGATTGAAAGAGCATTTTCTGGTAAAGTCGACTAAAACACAATTATTTTTATGCTGTCCCTGCCCTAAATCCTCTCCCAGACGCAGGTTTTGCAGGCCCGTTGCCCGCGCCAGGCCGTGTTTTCCCTCACGCATTTCTGTCAGAGCTCTGCTGGAGATCCCCAGCGTTTCCCAGTCGCTGAGGGAGGCTTTATCCCAGAGACTTGGTGAGGCTGGTGCCGGCAATGACCTGTGCAGTTAGATGGGGCGGGAAAATCGATATTTGGAAGAAGTGTGTCCCTGCCTTAAGGAGAGAGGGAAGAGCAGGAGCAGGGCAGCTCCTGCCTGTCCTTTGCGCCTCCAAAATTCCTGCTGGTCCTGGCCACCCCAAACGCCACGGCCTGGCCGGGAGCCGGGAGCCGTCCGGAGGGAGCGCAAATCCCTCCTAAAGCTCTGCTAAACCGCCCTGAGGAAAGAGGATTCCTGCCTGGTCCCACGCGGAGATGATCCAAACCCGGTGAACTCTCTGACTCTGCGATCTTTCAGAATTTTAATCCGAGTTTGAGGGAATTTAAGGGAATCAGGAGAGGTAAAACACCTGAATTGTGGTGGGGAAGCAGGAGGGGATCCCAGGCCCTCATGGAAGGATCCTCTCCTTTGCTGCATGTTTCAGTTCTTTCAGAACGTGACTCTTTTGGGATAGAATTACAAAGGAATAAACTTGAGGCTTAAATCTCTCTGTTCTAGATCCCAGGAATTCAAAGTGCTACAGATTCCCCTGCCTTTTTGAAAAAAAAAAGCAGCGTGGCTGGATCTATTTATTTACATTTCAAGAGTTAATCCTCACTGAAAACATTTAACCTGAGATTAAAAGCACGGGAATTAAATGCTGAAAAAAGAAAACCACTTTAAAGACAACACAAAGCTCCTGTTACTGTCGGGAAACAACAAGGGCTGAGCAAGATTAGGGGCAGATTAGAGGTTTTTGTGGCTGATGAAATAATCCCTGACAAACTGGCTGAGGTGACCACAGCGTTATAAATCTCCACACCTCGAGAAATAAACTTGGAGGTAAATTCAGTTTATTCAGAAATAAACCTGGAGGTAAATGGATAAAGCTTCTCGTGCTGGCAGATGATGCCACAAGTAATTCATGTCATTTTTGGGCCTACTCCTCAATCGTTTCTTCACTCCAAGAATGAGGTGCCCAGGCCAGAGTAATATTTTTAACCCAACAGAAATGTGGCTGGGAAAGGGATTTTTCAGAGATATCTGGGCTGGGTGGGAATTCTGCTGCCTTGAGAGTTTTCACCTTCATCTTCATGCACCAGAGCACCTCAGAAACTTCTGGAAAGTCCCCCCCTGACTTGTGCACCAGGATTCCTTCTGTACCTAATGTCAGATTTCTCTCTGTTTTTAACCATTTATCCAAATGGTTTCTTCTGCCTCTAAGAGCTCAGAGCAATTTGGGCCCCAAAGTCCTGGGACATTTAAATTTCAACTCCCATTTTCCGGCTTGGACATTTTGGTGAAAGACCAATATTTCCTTTAGAAAACCCCGACATGAGCTGATTTTCCGCTTCTCTCCGCGTCACTAAGCTCTGATCATGGTGTGCACAGCACTTAATTTCAGCTTTATGGCATTTAGAACTTGCAATTGCTGCATAAATATCTCATTGCCAGTGAGTGGCTGGGCCTCACCGCCGATAAACACTGAAATTCATCCCGCAGGGCTGATGTACAGCCCCGTTCTGATGTTTTGCCTTGATGAAGGCGCCTGCGAAACGCAGGGACTGACTTTTATATTTGCAATAATACAGGATTTAAAATATGGGCCAAGATCTTCATTCAGTCAGGTTGATGTCAATCTGTCACTTAATTTATCTGTTCCTTTTAATAAATCTGCATTTAAATGTATTTCAGGGTGTCTTTATCGGAATTAAGCGGTTTTTCTAACCTTGAAGTAATTTTGACACCTAGTCTTAAATAATATTTTAAAATATGAATGTCTCTGAGGAGAAGAAATTCTAAACTCCCTGTCTTGCTGCTTCCCTGCTCCCAGAGAAGCTGGAAACTCGGATTCCTCCTCCCCCACTCAATAATTACCCACTCGTTGCTCTGCTGAGCTTATTGCAGTTAGGAAAAAAAAAAAAAAAATTAATAATGCCAAAGGGCAGAATTCCTTGGAGAGGGATTGCAAATGGACAGAAGCTGCCTTTGGTGCGGGGTTGAAAACCTCGGGATCATGAGGAAGCAAAGGACAAAGGGGAGCTCTTTGCTGCTGCTCAGGAAGGAAATGAACGAAAGAACTTTCGGGGGAAAAAAAGCAAAAAGAACCGGGACAGTGATTTCTGTCAGATCTTCAAAGGTGCCAGTCCGTGCAGCTGTAAATCCAAACGGGAGAGGGAATTTTGCACCATCCCAAAAATCTGGAGCTTCACAGAGAAAACGTCCCTTTTGTGCCTTTTCCTCGAAGGGAATCCGGACCCTCCGGTACAGGGGTGAACCAAAATATTCCATTTTGTCTTTCTCAATACTCAGCCTGTGAGGCTGGGCCTGAAGTGGTGCTGCTCCTCCTCCTCCTCCCCGGCGGGCTTTGGGCGCACAGGAGCTCCTCACCGCACTTGCAGTCATGCGGCAGAGCCTTCACGCTCCTCAGAGGAAATTAAAGAAGCACATCCATCTTTTAGAATTACATTAAAGAAGCCACTCCGTCCTTTAGAGATGAGGCTGAGAAGGGAAATAAAGGATTTTTTCCTTTTAAATTCAAAATTGAAATGTATTTTTCAGCGTTACCCGGCGCATGGGTTGAACTCGCAGCAGCCAGAACACAAACTACAGGTGGAACTGCGAGAACTTCGAAGAAAAGAATTGGAGTTTGGCTTGTAATTTCTGTTAAATGAGCACTGCACTCTTCTCTGAATTAATGTTAAATATTCATGAATCTGTTATTTCCCCCATATTTCCTTCTTGTGAGAAGCCATAAAAATCCATAAGCAGCCTTTATTTCTCCAGAGAGAAATTAGGTAAGAGAAAACATCTGTTTCTCTCTTTTCCCTGTCAAGACTTGGAATAATTATATCAACAGTTTAAGCAACTGGGAAAGACCTAATTCTATTTAATTCTAATTAAATGTGCATTAGGTGGGAAGGAGAACTGCACTGTGCATTGTGTGATAGTGGATGGCATCGTGGGGGAACAATGGGAACAGCTTTTCGTGGTGGAACTGAACTGGTCCCTGCTGCTTCCCAAATTCCTGGGCTTTACCAGGGAACGTGGGAGATGCGGGGAAAGCCGCTGCTTTTCCATGTGGCAGCGCAGAGCAGGAAAGAGCAGATGGGTCTGGAATCAGCGGGGGACTCGAGCCAGGGGAATCACCCCATCCCAGAATATTGCAAAGGAGAGAAGCAAGGGAAGTGCAGAGCTCCTCTGCAGGTTTGGGATGCTTTGGCTGCTCTGGGAGCACAGCCTGAGTGCTCATTTTGGCCTCTGGGATTCGCGAGCTCCCGAGGGTGTGAGCAGCTCCTTGGATCTGGGCTGAACTGGGCCCAGAGCTGCTGGGATTGTGTGGGTCAGGAGCAGCTCCGGGGCTGGATCCATCAAACCCAGCTGGGGATTTGTCATTTCCCACCTCAACCACGGAGCTGGGATCCAGGCACGCCAGAGAAAAGGGCCTGTTCCTGGAAAGGTTTCCTAGAACTGCCCAAGTGTCCACTACGGAAGTGTTTTCCAAGAGCAAAGCTCAGCGATGCTGCAGCTGCTCCAGGCCTTTACCCAGCTGAGATCACGAGAAGGATTTTGAGGGAATTTATGCTTTTTGCAAGCTCATTCCAAGAGTTGTTCTTGTCAGAAGTCACCGTGAGTCAGAAATACAGGTGAGCTGAGGGCAGCAGTTCTGATCCACCAGGAACTGTTTCATTTCCAGAGTTTGCAGGATCATTCCAGAAGCTGTTCCTCAGCAGCACTGGGCAGTGCGCGATCCGTGACCATCCAAAGGCAGCTGTCCTGGAGGAAATCCCATCATTTTGCTCATCTGGGGTGTAAAGGGCTGAATGCTGGAGAATTGTGAGTGACTCTGTCCAGGGAAAGGGCACAGAAACGCCTGGGAGCTCCATGAGTGCAGCTGTGCATGGATCTGCCGGGAATATTGAGGGATTCCATGGGAGGCCTTTGGGAAAGCTGGATGCGCCCATGGACGTGCGGCCCAGCAGTGCAGGAAGAAGGATGAGGCACTTCCCCAGCAGCACCCTCATGGCTTCAGGTATTACCAGTGATTGCTGGTCTCTGAGTTCTTTAATTACATAAAATACACATTTTCAAACAAATAGGAAAGCGTCCTTTAGGAATAACCTGTGCATGAGCTGAGATGTGGGGTAAATTGTGAAATCGGGATAATCTGTGTCCCCAGCAGGCAGCGCTAGCGCAGACTCTGTCCATTCCGAGTCCATTAGGCTGATGTCTGCTGTAATTAAGAGCGACACCGCTGACTCCAGCACCGCACATTTCCATCAGGAAAAGCAACCCGGGAGGGCAGCGGCTGCTCCCAAGCCGGTGATGCCGGATGAAGTCACTGGAGCTGTCAGTCACTCCGGCACCGCTCTGCTCCTGGGAAACTTTCCCCTTTCGGGCAGGACCCGCCCAACAGCTCGGGGCCTCGAGGATGTTTGGTTGTAACCAGAAAGTACTCCAGCAGCTGGGTATGAAATAACTCACCTTTGAGGGCATCTGAGGAGAGAGCTTCCTGACCTACGTGTGCCAAGAACCCGGCCCCAGCTCCGTTCCTCCCGACCCTTTGGAATGAGCGGGAATGAGCCCCTGATGAAGATAATGGGAGAAAATAGAGATGAGAATGAGTCACCGACATTTTTGTTGGGAGTGCAATATCCAGCATCCCAAGGGAGCTTTATTTATAGCCTGAGCAAACCCAACAGAGCTGCAGGAGGACAAATGGAAGTGCAGGAGAAGCTGAAGCAATGAGTAATGATAACTCCAACAGGCTCTTGCCATCACAAATTAAGTGAGCACATCATGGTAGTAAATCTGCAGAAGAGCCCAGACAGTTTTATCTCCGTGGAGCTCTGAAGGACTTTTTGGAATAAAAGTTGGAGAAAAGGCTTCATTTCATGGCTGCCTTTGGTAGATGTCTGGAATAGGAATATTCAAAATAATGCAATAGTTTGCATCTCATCCTTGTGTCTGTCCTCAGTGCTGCCACCCCAGGGTGTGGGATTGCCACAAATGAAATACATTCATATATGAAATATATTCAGGGAAGTAATTTCAGAAATTATTTACATGAAGTAAATAGATTCAGTATTTACAATTGCAAGAAAACAATCAGAGTTAATGCAATAAAGTAATTGGTCTGTCCCTCTCATCCTCACTGGGACCATAAGGAGCTGCAGTCAGAAAAAAGATCCAGGGCTTCTCCAGAGCTGAGGGAGGAGGGACAAGCTCCTGTCACATGTGATATTTAATAAAAACAAACTCCAGGATGGATGGGAGTGATTTGCCTGTGCAGCAGGAAGGCACCGTCAAGGGAACAGCAGTGGAGAATGTCCCAAATGCCAGCACATTCCCGCCCTGGGGCTGCCATCTCCCCTGGCCACACCAGCTCCCTTCCCCACAGCTCTGGGTCTGGGGTGGGACCCAGCAGTGCTCCCGGGCATGGCCTGAGCCCGAGGAGATGGGAACTGCACCCTGAGCTCCTGGAATGGGTGCTGAGGGGATTCAGGCAAGTCACGCCCTCTCCCAGTGCCTGCCTTTTCCTGCCTTTCCCGAGGAATCGCTGCTGCCTGTCCTTTGAACGAAACACCTTCAGCCATTCAGCTGGAAAGCAATAAATCAGATTTATCCAAACAACATCGGGACAGGCTGGGAGGCAAACACGGCACAGCGACAGCCAAGCTTTCCCCCTTCCCACATGCACCCGGACATGGGTCCGCTCCCAGCCACTCCAGCACCGGGGGATTTTCTCCTGCTCGTACTCACAATCAGCATTCCCGTGCTCCCGCTGCAGGGAATTTTTCACAAAGCCCTTCATGCACACGAACAGTGCCAGCTCTGCTCGGCTGAGCTGCCACAGCTGGAGCCCAGCACTGCTGACACACAAATGAGCGCCGGCAACTTCGGGATGTGCCAGGCTCCTGGCGTCCTTCAGCTGGGAAACGCTTGGAAGTGCAGGGTGGGAGGCTGAGGTGGTGTTCCTGCCTGTGTCAGCAGGATGTTTGGGATGGATGGATGGATGGATGGATGGATGGATGGATGGATGGATGGATGGATGGATGGATGGATGGAGGGGTGTCGTGGTTTAGCTTGGCCCAGGTTTTTCTAGTGGGGGGGGGTGCCACAAAGATGGCTCCTCTATAGCTTCGGCTCCAAAATCCCAGTGGTCGCCCTCGAGTCTCACCTCCTGCCGTGCTCTGCACGTCACTGTGAGCTCAGCGCTGCCGAGGAGGCGATGCATCTCCAGCTGCAGGGCTGCCTTGCATGGGGAATGCAAAGTGCTCCTTCCAGGAAGGAAGCTAGTTCCGAGGAGGCTCTAATTGAGATTTTTTTTTCACTGTTTTTTGCTGGATTGAACCATAAGGAATTTCCAAGTGCCTGAAATGTAAACTGTTCCTCTGGCAAGCAAACGACTTCGAGGCGATGATCAGAATTTTTCAGCGGAACAGATTTTCATGGGTTTCTTTGAAGCATTTCCAAATCCTTTAAAATTCCTGGTAATCCACACTTTCCGTTACCTGGAGAATTTGCTAAACTCTCTCTTGCTGTGACGTGGCAGGATGGAAGTTGTGATCAGAATCAGGGAGGTACAGGCCCATCACGAACAGCTCCGTGACAGTCATTCCTTGGAATTCTGGGTCGGTGCTCAGATTCCTCCTCCCACTTTCTCAGCCCCCAACTGCTCACCCATATGGCCTCCGTATTTTACTCCTTGCCCGTGGTTTCCAGGAGGCTCATCCATCAGTTTTCTCCTTTCCCTGCCTGTTCCTGGCTGTGCTGTGAATGCTTTCAGGCAGGTCCCCAGCTGTGGATGCGCCTTCCAGCAGGAGGACGAGAGAAATGGTGGAATCACGAGCTTAGATGGGACAGTTCAACATTTAGGGATGAAAAGCAGGGCTTGATTTTCCTTCTAGACTGAAGAAAATATTTTGTGGAGTTTAAACAATACTGCGGCCATGGCATTGACCTCACTTGGCTTGACAGAAACAGAAATGATGAACTGGACCTGTCCAAAATGCTCCTTTCCCTTCGTGCCCACCCGAAGGACACACCACAGGCTGCTCCGGGCAGGTCTGGTGGCTGAGCCATCCCTCACGCCAGGGGTTTTGCTAAGCTGGGACTGCAGCTCCTTGAGCCCTGGAGCTGCAGGGCAGGGGCAGCCAAAAATGAGAAGAATTTCCACAAACTTGGCGAGTGCTGCTGGGAGAGGTGCCCTGTGAGGGCTTTTGCATTTCTGGTTCACAGGGCTGTAAGAGGGAAATGTTCTGGTTCAGAATCCTGGGATGGAGAAGACTTTGGCATCTGCACGGATCAGGACGTGATGCTCTGGAAATGTCACCTCCGAGCTGTGCCCATTCCCATGACCTGCCTCTGTGCGTGCAGGCCAGACCATGGCGCGAACTCCACGGCTCCTGAGGGAAAAATCCGAGCCCTGGGCCCCTCTGGGAGTCTGGAGCTCACTGCTGCTGTGGCAGCCAACAAAATCAGATGCACTTGGGCTGAAATCATCGGGGACTCACCAG
The DNA here is from genome assembly GCA_013397935.1 of Dasyornis broadbenti. Classification (NCBI taxonomy): domain Eukaryota; kingdom Metazoa; phylum Chordata; class Aves; order Passeriformes; family Dasyornithidae; genus Dasyornis; species Dasyornis broadbenti. Next base: position 982,847 of record VZRN01002342.1, read on the forward strand.
ATCCTCGAGCAGGAGAGCAGAGTTCCAGGGAGGAGCAGTGGGGCCAGGGAAAGTTGGCACAAGCTGGGGTTGTTTAAGGACTGGAGCCAGAACCCCCATGCCGGTGTCACCCCAACCCTCTGTCCTTGTCATTTATCAGCTGGCTCTGGCTTCCTCTCCGAAAGATTCCAACTCCCCTTAATGAAATCAGCCCAGGTTGATGACCCCCCCGAGGCTGAAGCTCTCCAGACGTTGTTTCATTGTGCGTTTTACCCACCCTGCGCCCCGATGGCTCCTGGTTCCTTCCCCGTGCCTGCAGTCAAACCCTGGCTGCCTCCAGCTGCTTGAACCCAGCCGTGATTTATGTTTGATGAGGAGACTGAGGCTGCAGCTCTCAGCCTGAGCTCTGCTACTCCTGCACATTTCTGCCTCCGATTCATCTCTCTCCTCACCCCTCACGCCGACGTTTATGGGTTGAGTAATGGGCACGAGGGGTTTTTACTGAGACGGGCTCTCAGCAGACTCACAGCGCGTATTTTGACAGGGGATGGATGCTCTGGGTTACATCTAACAGCAGTTTAATGAGTATTTCATTAAAATGAACTTGGTTAATGTTTTGTGGCTGCGTGGAGCAGTAACTGCTGACAAATCTGCGGTCAGGAAAGCTTCAAGCTCGTGGCAAATTTCCTGTTCCTAGAGTAGGATCTTTCAGAGCACCATAAGGCCAGAGGGATGCTGCTAAATTCTTGTTCTGCAAGTGAGGACAGAGCGCATGGTTGTGATGAAAAACATTTGGTATCCACTGTTAATCAGGGAAATTTCAGCACCATGAAATCTTGCGCTGGTGCCAAGAGAGTGTCTGAGACAAGGGGAAAAGTTTCCAAGATTTTGAGACTTTCTGAAAACGCCCCAAACAAAACCCCACATCCCAGTTTGCTGGGGATGCAGGACTGCAGTTTGGGGAGAGGGGGGATTTTTCTTCCTGAGCGTGGGCTCGGCATCCAAGCATCTCCAGTCCTGATTAGAGCAGCTTTCTTGCAAATTTCTTTCTTTTTAGAAGGTTTTCTGATATCTCCCTGGTTTGCACACGAGGTATGGCATGAACAGGATGAAAACCCTTGCACCTTTCCACCTTCCAGGCAGTTCTGCTCTGCCTGTGTTCCTATCAGTAAAAAACCCCCACAAATTCCCTTAAAGGGACTCCTAAAAGTACCAGGACAATCTTGGCCGGGTGATCACTGCCAGACAAAAGTAGGGGTTCCAAGGAAGAACGAATGAAGGAGGGCGAGCTGGGATGGATTTTCCCTTTGGTGGATCTGTGTCTCCTCTGCAGCTCCGGCAGCCGCAGTGAGAGCTTTCAGTCTGTCAGAATTATGTGGCAGCATTCCCATTTTCTTTTAGCCTAAACCTCTATCTCCTCCCACTTTCAAGTGTTCCGTGACGAACTGAGGAAAACCAGGCTCCTGATCGTTGAGAAGGCCTTGGAGTCAGGTCTGGGATCCGAGCTGCAGCCCTGTGAAGCTGTTGGCAGCGCTGAGGAAATTCCCGCATTTCTCTGCGCTCCAGTTCAGGGGACGTCGGGATTTTCACAGGCACAGCGTCCCTGTCAAAGGGCGTGGGGTGTGAGAACCTCCTCGTGTTCGGTGCAAACAGAGAGAGGGGCCAGGAATGACAGCAGGGAATGGGATTCTCCTCTCCATGGAACCAGGCCTCAGTTCTCACGTCTCCAAAACTCGGGAGAGCAGCGTGGAGGAGATTTCAGCCAACGTTTGCACATGGAGCACAATGAAAATGGGAAATTATTCCACATTCTGGGCCAGGTGGACCATAACTGTGAGAGATTTTTCAAAGCAGCTCCTTGCAGAAATACAAAATCGAGGTGAGAAGGTTTGTTGGCCAAGTACCCTGTGAGCATTTATTTGCTTTTGTCTTTATGGAAATTAATTTGGCTTCTCCAGAGAACGCTTCCATTGGTTTGAACTGCTTCAATGTGAGTTAATAGGAAAAAATTAAAACCTGGGAGTTTATGATGACCTATGACTTTACACTGCTGTTACTTCAGCTTTAAGGTCTGTGCAGGAGCCACTTGGTTTCACTAAAAACCTTTTCCATAAACTGACTTCCACAAAATTTTTCAAAATGGAGTAATCAGCAACACAAGTGATAGAATCCCTGTTCTCCCAGAAGAGACAGGATCCTACAAAATGTTTGTAATGGCCCCAGAAGCCACTTGGCTCCTGCAGCCGAGCTGTTTTCAGCCTCACACTGCAGGAATTCCAGCTTTAATGGCGATGGAACGGTTTTCCGGGAGAGTTAAGATGATTCTGTCATCTGCCACCGGAGCCATCAGACACGTGCTCGAGGCTTTAGAGCAAAAGCACGGAGCTGCAGCATATGGCAGCGACAGGAAAAGCTTTCCTCGGAGTCTGTGTGCACTCAGCTGCCAGGAAAATCAGTTTTCCTGAGCAGGGAGAAGTGCAGAGAGCTCAGAATCCTCCAAAATACTAAAATGACAACTGAGCTTCCAAGGGGCCCGGATTGGCAGCCAGGAGCCAAGAAACTTCCCGGGTTTTTTTGTTCCTTGAGCTGATATTCCAGGGAAAGGTCACCAGAGCCCACCCGGGGTGTCTGAATGCCTCTGTTTTGGGACCTGCCTTGAGATGTGGCACTCCAGACAGGAGGAGGAACTGTGAACCCGTGAATGCCATCTCAGGGCAGCAGTTTTCCCTGGAAAACTGGGGGATTTCTGGTTCCAAGAGGAGCAATTTCTGCCTTCTTCCATCTAAAATTCCCTGTGTGATCTGCCCAGCACAAGGGCAGCTTTTCCTTCCTGATTTCTTTCTGGAATTACAGCGCTGGTAAGAAGAGCCAGACTTGGATCCATTCAAATCCAGCTGAAGTAAGAAAATTCCAAAGGCAGCAGGACAGACCCAACCAAAGCAGCCCCACTTGGGCACACAGGCAGGAAAGAGGCACTGGGGCTCTTCCTGGACGTAAACATCAAGGAATTCTTCAGGAATTCCCACCTTTGGGCTTCTCCTTGGAGCACACTTGGTTCGGAGTGTTTCTGCTTTGCTCCAGGTGAGGGGGGCTGGACAGAAGGAAATTTTGGTTTTTTGGGAGAGCAAGTAGCAGGAAAATCATCTCAGCAAAACTTCATTGGGTCAAGAATTTTTGATTCAAGTATTTTTGTTAAAGAAATCCCACCACGAAAATCAGCTTTAATTTTGTCTAACAGGAAGAAAGAAATGTTACCAACACCCCCCCTTCCTGGAGGAGCCGTCCACTGTATTTAATTTCAGAGCAGTTTTACATTCCAGCAACCGGGATTTAATTACCATCTCCTTTTCTAATTAATTTCAATAACTTTAATTATCATTTTCTGCAATGGTCAATGCTTGGGACACTTCACATAATTATAAGGGATTGCTGTGTGACTTTGCATTAATGAATATTCCCTGCTCATAAAAACCTCAATCTCTCTTATCATTAAAACGTTCCCCAATCCAACCCAGTGATGGCTTTAAGGATGGGTTGCAGAGCCGTCATTTCTCAGGCGATGGAAGAAATGAGAAGATCCCACTGTTTCCCGGCTCCATCCCTGTTGCAGCAGGAGATGGACAGGATGAGCCTGCTTTGCTCAGTGAAACGGAAAACGTGAAAACAGGAACCCAGAAATTAATTAGAAATGGGCTGAGGCACAAGAATGAGCCTTGCATTTTGAACATATTAAATTGGAGGGAACGAGCAGTTCCTCTTCACCTTCTGCATTCAGATAACGAGGGGGGAGGAGGGAGAAGGGCAGGGAGGAGCTGAAGTTTGAGTGGGGAGCAGCTCCTGGCAGGAAGAGCTTGGCTCAGCCCCCCGGCGTTTATTTGGGCAAGGAAGCAATAATCGATGTTTCTCCAGCTGCACAACTCCTCTGCACCTCTGCTGCAAAATCAGGGCAGCAGAGCAAAGGTTTTACTGCTTACAGGTACATAAATCCACTCAGGGTAATTCTCGAGGTACCTGTTGCTGCTTTGCCTCTTGGTGCTTTGAAGTGACCTGAAAATGTATTTACAGTGACCTGAAAATGTATTTAATTCTCGAGGTACCTGTTGCTGCTTTGCCTCTTGGTGCTTTGAAGTGACCTGAAAATGTATTTACAGAGAGGCCTGGGATGGCCAAGTGAGGCTGTGGCAGCCTCTGGAGTTGCTGGGGTTGGTTTTGGGGTGTGTGTGGGTTTCGATTGTTTTCTTTAACGTCCCAGGAATGATCCACGGGTTGGATTTGCTTTTCTCGGTCCCCAGGCTCAGTCCTGGCTCCACTGCGCATGGGTGAAGCCTGGGTGGCTAAAAGCCCAGAAATAAAGAAAAAGAGGCTACATTTGTCAAAATGTAAAACGAGGAAGGAGCAACGCTGGGGAGAGCAGTGAAAAGTGGGGTTCTCGGAGATTCCTCCTTAGGATTCTACGTTGGGCATGGTGAAAAAGGTGCTCCCTATCCTGACCTGCAGAACCAGAGCTGCAGTTTTCTCTCTGGAAATCGTGAGGGAGCTTTGATCCCCCTCTCCCACAGCTTTTAACGGTGGTTCCACGGACACAGGCCTGCTCTGATTGATGGAAATCGTGACTGCAAAAGGACCTGGCCTCAAGTCAGACCTGGTTTTGTAAAAATGAAAGCTCTGTGCTACGAGCAGATGGTTTTAAATCTGAATTTATTCCCTCAAAGACTTTCTAACAACAGTAAACATTTGCTGTGCGGCTCTGAAGAGTTTCCCTGTGGTTGTTTTTCAAACCCTCAGGAGCTCAGCTGACTCTGATCCCACAGAGGAACTTGTTGGCATCTTGCGCTCGACTTTACGGCTCCCTCACGTCAGTCAGACTCGGGTTTTTCCAAGTTTTAGTGGAATACCAACAAAATCTGTCTGGAACCACGTTCGGCGCATGCAGCGCAAGGCTGTGAGAACAAGGTTATGTTTCGATGAGAACAAGTGTTCTGTTACGAAGTGGAGAGAAATAATGAGGACAAACATTGCATCAAAAAAAAAAAAAAAAAAGGAAAAATTTAATGGGCTGGAATTGGGGCCGGCCCCGGGAAAAGCTCTTTTTTTTTTTTTTTTTTCCCTTTTTTTTTTTTTTTTTTTTATTTTTGGTTNCCAGTTTTTTTAGTATTTTATTAATTGCTGGTAAATGACCATTTGAAAGCATTAGCCACATTTCTATCTGATTTCTTGCATGCAAGCGTTGATTCAGCATCTGTTGAGCCACGTCCTGCACTTTGCTCAAAACGCATTTCAGGTCTGTGTGGAAATCTGCGGCCAATTCCCGGCCAGAATGGTTGTTCTTTCCTGTGAAACACGCAGATGAGAATTACAGACGTGCATTTGTAAAGCCACGATCCGCGTTCCTCCTGACGAGCGGGGGGTGAACGTTCCATCCTTGGAAACTCAGTTACAGCAGCTTTTCCCATTCCATTCTCAAGCGTTCGGTCACAGGAATTTTCAGGCAGGAGCCCCCCCATCCCTGCTCATTCCCTCTTTGTGGGACAGGGAATGTTGGGCCTTCGGGAGCTCGGCCCAGGATGGTTCTGGCCCAGGAGGATCTGCCTTTAAGGATGAAATGCTGGAGCTTTTCCAATTCCCATTTTATTGCCAGCAAACACGGTTCTTACGCTCTGCTTTAAAGCAGAGACGGAGAAAATGAGAGCCTGGCTCTGGAATCTCTGAAATGGGAGGGAGGTTCCCTTCGGAGAGGTCGGCTCTGGGCTCGGGATCACCTCAGGAGGAGTTTGGGATGCAGCAGCCAGGGTGTCCTGCTGTCCCTTCCACTGGATCCCTGCAGAGGGATTTGAGGAGAGCCCTCACACCCGAGGCTGTTCCAGAGAATCCTGGAATATCCTGAGCTGGAAGGGACCCACAGGATCATGGATCCAACCCCTGGGCCTGCACAGACACCCAGCAATCCCAGCCTGGGCATCCCTGCAGCTCTGGCAGCCTCGGGGCCGTGCCCGTTCCCCGGGGAGCCTGGGCAGTGCCCAGCAGCCTCTGGGGGAAGAACCTTTCCCTGATCTCCATCCCAAATCCCTCTGACCCAGCTCCAGCCGTTCCTGGCTCCTGTCCCTGGCCCGGGGAGCAGAGAAGGAGCTGCCCCTCGGGAGCTGCTGTTCCCTCTCTCTGTAAACACCTCGTGGTCAGGGATTTGCAGCTCCCATGGGCAGATGCACTCTTGGATCATGGAATGCAGCCTCCAGCCCAGCCCTGGCTGCAGAAACTCCTCCTGTGTCAGCTCATCCTGAGCAATAAATCCTTGATTTACAGCTCTGAGGAGGAAACAGCGCACACTCTGGCTTAGAGAAACCATCTGTGGGGCCGGGTTATTTGTGGGGAGGGTTTCTGTTCTTGTGTCTTCTCCCAGCCGCCCTCTGGCTCTTGGAGAGGCAGGAATTTGGTGCAAATCCCGGTTCACTGCAAAACCACCACTCTGGGCAGGAAATTCCCGGGGTTTAGCACCAGCTCTCCCTGCAGGAATAGCTGAACAAGCTGCAGCATCAGAAAGCACCAGCACAAACCGGGAGATTCGCTGCCGGAACAGAAATTTGGAGCTGTTGAGGAAGAAAATCTGCTCCAGGCGCACTGAGCTCCTGTACTGAAATCAGGTTTTGCTCCAAGCTGGAGCCCTGGCCCAGGGCAGCGGCGGAATTGCACACTGCAGTCAGTGAAAGGCTCTCTCAGCATTGAAGCAAGCCCATCATTTCCTTTTTTCCAGATAGATGCGGATATTTTGGCCAAATCAAGAATTTACTCGTCAGGTGTGAATTGACAGTATTTTAGCAAAGGGATGGAATGTCCTGCAGCTCTGACAAGGATGGAGTTGCATAAATAACCCTCTTGACGTGGATGAAGAGAACATTTTTTTGAGGTTTAGGCAGGATTTGGGGCAGCAGGAAATGCATTTCCTCATTTTACAGCAACCAGGTCTTTTATTTTCCCTCTCGCCAATGGGCAGAATATTTCTGTTGGCTTCTCTGCCTTGTCCCTTCCGTCACTCATTCCACATTCCACATTCCACAGCGCTTCTCCACACCTTTGGCTGCGGGTGAGGGCTTCCAAAATCGTGTAGGATTTAATTGCAGGGAGCCAGAGAATGAACGGATAACGTAACGAGACAGGGAACACGCCACGAGCTGTAATTGCGATTTATAACAACTCAGACCCTTCCTTGCTGTAAATCTCTGTCTCCAAAATACACACAGAAATCCACGGATGAAGGAGGCTGAGAGGGTTCTTAGCACAGGGACATTTTTATTTTCTGCTAGAGAATTTACAAACCCAGAGGCCCAGAGACAAAACGAAGATTGGCAGCAGCAGAGCTGCACTGAACCGAAACGCTCCGTGCGGCCTCTGCTCTGCTCGTGCTCTTCCCCAGCCCTCCCAGCTCTCTCCAGCGACACTTTGCAATTCTTTTTTTCCACTCTTTGATTGGTTTTTCTGGATTGTTTGAGGGGATTATTTGGATTTTTTTTTTTTTTTTGGCAAGTGTTGTTTTTGCTCCTCAGTCTGGTTTATCTGACTTTTCTCGGCCGGTAGGACGCTGCCGTTTGCTCCCCGGCTATTTTTACAGCGTCTGCCTCAAAAGAAATTCTCTGGGTCTCTGCACCAGGAGCTTTCTCAGCTCCGTTTGGTGACAGAATGGTGCAAATCAACAACTTTTGAGTGGCCACGTGACCATCCCAGGGGAGCTACACAGAACAGAATGTCTGAGTGAAGTGAATTTTTTGGAATTTAATCAGCAGCTGCACACTGTGGATCACTGAGGGCCATATTCTTTTAAGCCACAAAAGTTAATTACAGTAAAAGAGCAGGAATTGGTCTGGAATTAGTGGACAGTGGCTCTTGGCCTGGTGTCCCACAGGTTTTTCCAGAGGGAATTTTCATCAAAAAGCAAAGCAGAGCTCAGGGACTCAGTGCTAGACAACAAGAAACAGGAAATGAAATGATAAGTTAAAAAAACCCAAACAAAACAAGACCAAAAGAATCAAAGAGCCCAAGCAATTGGGGAAAAAAAAAAAAAAAAAAAGTGTCTGTGGGGGGATTGTGTGGGAGCAGCCAGAGTTTTCAGAGGAGCATTTTACACGTGGTGAACAATTCAAACTGCAAAGGGAACGATTCACTGCAGAGAGGAGCCGCGGGAAGCTGTCAGATCCGGCCAGGCAAAGCCAGGGGTCACGGGCAGGAGCCGGAAGCTTTGGTGTGGGAGGTGTTTGGGGTGGGAGCTGCTGGCACAGGGGCAGCAGGGACTGATTCCAGAAATGGAGACCTCCCCAGCTCAGCTCAAACAGAGCCCAGCGGGATCTGCTCCTGCTGCTCTCCTCGCGTGCCATCCCCACCATCCCTCCCCGCCGGCTCCAGTGCCACTCTGCAATCCTTTTTTTCCCCCCGTCTTTGGGGGTTTTTTAAATTTAATTGAATTTTCAAATATAATCTTTAACTTTGTTTGTTTCTGGTGCAATTTGCACTACGAATGGATGGAAATAAGGAACTGTGGAGCTGGGCAGGAGCTGGAGAGGTGCTGACAGCGGTCCTGGGACTGGGAAGAGTTTTCCTCTGCCTGTCCTGCTCCTGATACTCCTTTTCCAAGCACTGCCGCGGGCTGGCGTTGGCTTTGCTCTTGCTGATTGTGGCCAGCCCCTCTGGAGAATCCCCGCTGCGGCTGTCCCAGGGCTGTCGGGGGCCCTGGACCCAGCGCAGGAGCAGGGAGAGCCCAGGGGCTGAGCAGGGCAGGGCAGAGGGACAGGGCTGGGCTCAGGAGCTGCACTGAAGGCCCTGGGCAGAGCTGGGGCAGCCTCAGAGCCCCCGCGGCCGCCGCCTGCAGAGAAACAAATCCCAAAAAACCAGGAACAGACCGAGCAGCGTCCCCGGGCCCCTCAGAATGAGGAGGGATAACCAGAAGTGTCTGAAATCTCACGATTTCTGCAGACCAGAGCTCTGCGAGTTCGCGTTTAAAGTCATGAGGTCACCCCTTCCATGCGGTCCCAAGAACACAAACCAGATTTTTCCAGGCCAAATCCCTTTTTTTTTTGGTATTGCCCTTCTAAATCCTTGCCAACCGCAACAACAGCGGTGTCATCGGGAGTGAGTGACAGCTGGACACGGGGAAGAGGGGAGGGAATACCCCAGTGCCATGGGCAGGGAGCAGAGACCAGATGTCCTTTGAATAAAACAACTCGAGATGTTCTTCGAATAAAACAACTCCAGAGGAGCCGCCTGGGCCTGTGCGGCCCCAGCACCTCCTGCAGGGCAGGGCAAGGCCCTGTCTGCAGCAGAAATTGGATTTTTAAGGGATGGAAATGGCTTTGGAGGGGCTGTTCCCTCCTTGAGCCCTCCCTGAGAGCCGCAGACTTGAGAAAAACCTGGCAAATCTCAGGGTTAATCATCCAGGAATTTGAGGCTGAACACAGATGTGAAAAATGGAAGAAGATTTTCTGGGGTTTATTTCACTTTTAAAATTCTCTTCAGGAGAAAACAAATGCTCCCAAAGTTTGAGAAAATGCCCATTTTCCAGCAGATTATAAGTATGGAAATGGAGATGTAATTAAGATTTCATATCAAGCACTGTTAGATATGGGTGGTATAAAGCTATTATCAATTAAATTGGTTTTATTTTATTCTCCTGGTTGAGAAATAACTGCTGGGAGTGACGTAGTTTACCAGAAAATGCAATTTTTTAAAAAAATGCACAGTCCTCAAAAAGATTTTAAAAAATCAATTTTGGTGGAAAATTTGCAGGGGGGGGAAAAAAAAAAACCAAAGAAAATCGATCCAAATGTAATGAGTCCATCAAGGTAAACACCCCAGGTGCCAACTGAGCCTGAGCTGCAGCTCCTGGTGCTGGCAAGAAAAATGATTGCAAATCAAATTCTTGCTGCAGCTCCTCAACATTCCCACAAAGCCACAGCTGCATTTACCAACGGGCTCAAGGTCACAACCTCAATTTCCAAAGCAAAGCTGCGATTTGCGGGGCTGGGGTTTGGGTGCTTTCCTCTTGCAAGTCAGGGTCACGGAGCGTGCCGGCCGAATTTGGAAATCTGAGCGGTCGTTTTCTAATCTCTGTTAAAAGAAGTGGAGCTGGAAAAGGTTTGGAGCCTCAAGCCTGAGTGCAGATAAACTTCATTTCTCAAATGTGCAAAATACGAACGATAAAAATGAAGTAACACCGCTGCTAAAAATTGCTTTTCTTGATAAAGAACGCCTCTTTTAATTCCCTTTTTTTTTTTTTCCTGTTGGTGACTGCTTTTTCCACTCCAACTCCGGCCTGCTGGGTATTTAAATTTACAGCATTATTAATGGATTTTTAAACAGTTGTTCCTTTGCTTTATTTTCCTCCTCCCTTGCTCCCCTCCCAGGACATTTCTGCTGCTAAAATCTGCGGAGTTCTTTGCTTTTAAAGCAAGGTCAATTAACAATTAAATACTGAGGCAAACAGGGGTAAATATTTATGGATCGTGAGATTTTTCCATCATCCCCAGACAAATCCATGCTGGATCAGTCAGAGCAGGAATTTGGGAGCCATTCCCGTGATCCCTGTGGCAGCTCACGGAAAATTTGGGAACACACAGCCCCAAACTTGACTTTTTGCCGCTTAACCCGTGTCCTCCAACACCTCCTCAGTCAGTCTTGATCCGCCAGAGGACAAAAATCCTGGAAAATGGAGTTGTCCAAAGCTTTCCCAACACAAATCAGTGATTTATGGAGCAGTCCTTTATTTAAAGGCGAGGGACTGACCAGAATATACAACCACCATTATTTTCCAGCAAATCTTTCCAAAATCCTGAATATTTATGGTGGGCAGCAGAGATTTGAGTGCAGCGCTCGAGAAAACACCCGGAATTTTCCTCTCCTGTGGAGAGGGTTCTGAGCATTCGGAGCTGGAGGCAGGGAAGGATTTTGGGCCCCTAAAATCCACTCAATCTTTATGAAGCCCCAGCACTGTTTTGTTGAATTCATCTCCTGCCATGGTCACAGGAACACGTGAAAAAAATTTGCAAATTGCTCTGTTTTCCATGAAAAACTGGAAGTTCCAGGGTTTTGTGGCATTTATGGCGAGCTGAGCAATTTCTGTGTGGGCTTTGGATTAAAAATCAGCAGAAGAAAACAGGTTGGGAGAGCTCTGACTGTGCCCACAGAGCAGATTTTGCTGTGGGGAGGCAGAAACGTGGCCCCAAAATGGGATCATCTGGGGTTGTGCTGAAGGGGCCTCTGTGCAGGACAGGATTTTGTTACTTGGGGCTGTTCCCAGTTCAGTTCTCCCAGCTCTGGGCTCGAAACGCCCCCTGAGCTTCCCCCCATCCTCAAGTGGTGACCCCAGCACACGTTTTCCCTATTTTTCCCTGTTTTTCCCCGTTCCTAAGCCGTTTCAGAGGGTGCTGTAAGGTCAGCTGCAGCCTGGCGGAGCTGCCCCGCCTGTTCCCGGCTCTGGGAAGGGGCAGGGGGTGGATTCTTGTCCCTGTTCCCGAAGTTGTTTCCCTCCCTCCATCCTGGCAGGCGCCATTTGGGCACCAGAGAAGAGCGAATTTGAAAAACCCCAGCCTCACCTGGCTCAGGAGTTCGATCACAGAAAGAGTCTGCATTTAAAGAACGGGACGTTGCCTGAATTAATTCTGGTTTGATTCTTCCCAATTCCGTTTTTTTCCCCAGTCCCTGGTGGACCCAGAACCCCTTCCAATATCCAGGTTTGCTCAGAGGGAAGGCTCTGCCCTGGCCTGGGCTCACTGTCCCCGCTGTGCACCAGGCCCAAACCTGTAATTTTCCTCTCAGGAGCACAGAACAAACCCCAAAAACCCCCAGATCTGCAGCAGTGGATCAAAGGTGGAGGAATAAATCAACTCTGGCTGTGCTTATTGGCAAAGCAGGGCTGAGAATATTCCAGATTTTCCAGCTTGCTGCCCCGAAACAATCGATGGGAGGGAAAGAACGCTCATTTTGAAGGCAGGAAAAAGCTGCTGGGTGAGCACAACGTGAGCTGCAGAAATCCCATTGATTGAGCTGATTGTACCTTGAACTGTTTGCAGGGCAGGAATCTCAAATACGAGCACTTTCCACGGAAATGCCGGTGCAAATCCAGCATTTTGAAACGTTTCTTGTGGCTTGTGTTGATTTTAAAGATGCCGGGTGGTGCCAGAAGGTGGCACGGAAAGCTCTGCCACTTGATTAGGGCTGTTTTTAACGAAAAAAAATTCCAATTTCCCACCTCCTTTCCCCCACCTCCCTCAGGCCTGAGGAGCTCTTTGGGATCCCCGGGCTGGGATTTTGGGAGCCGCCGGGGAGGAATGGACGCGGCGTTGCTGATCCCCAGCGCGATTCTGCCGCCTCCAACCTCCAAAGCTGCGGCCCCTTCAGGAATTTCCAGGTTCAATCCAAACCCGGCAACTGCCGGCACTTCTTAATTCCAGCTAAACCTTAATGAGTCTCATTTAGGGCTGCCCGGGGGAGCTTCTGCTGCTTTTTCCACGGCACTAAAAGCAGGAGGAGCCGCTCTCCAGCAAAAAACCCGCGTCCTGGGAACGCCAGGTTGGCTGAGGATGTTTGTTCCTTCATCCCCCCTGGGATGGCATCGCTCAGTCAGGCACAAAGCCCGGCCCATAAAGGGGAACATCAAGAGTTTGCCGTGATTTTCCTTTATTGTGCGCTCACATCTGGCTCGGGATTGCACCCAGAATCAAAAACAAGCTCCCGCTGTCAATAGAGGACGAGGATTGGGCACATTTTATTCCGGTTATCTCATGGAAAAGGTTGGATGGGATGAGTTCTTTTATTCTCCACAGCCCCCACAGCTGCCTCACAGTTTCAGCACCATCGGCTACAACACCCGAAGATTTGATTTATAATAAAATATTTGATATTAAGAATGATATCATCAGACTGAAAAAAAAAAAAAACCCCACCAAAAAACAACCTGATACAAGCCTGAAAAAGCAGTCTGACCCTCGTGCTTCCTGGTATAAATTACCTTGGCAAGAAGCAGATTGTTCATATTAAGATTTCTTGCACCTCTCTCTGTCGTAGCATGGGAGTTTTATCAGCTCTCAGCTTATTAAAAACCTATTTTTAGCCCAAAGTGCTCTGCCTCCCCACTCCTCGGGTTGCTCTGTCACACAGAAAGTGTTATCTGGGAAGAAAATCCAACTGGAGGCTGATTCACTCCTCACAGCGGCAGAAATCCGAGCTAAAGCTTTGCCTGCGAGCCCAGGACAACTCGAGTGACCTTTGGCTCGCACGAAATGTTGTTTCTCCCCTCGTCAAATGCGTCATAAATAAAGGATCAAGGAGTGAGGAAACGCAAATAATGTTATCAGGGAGAGTTATGAGATCCTGCAGCAGCTTCCGAGGGATCTGGTGTTTTCTCCTGCCTCAAAGGCCATTCCTTAGGGGTTGGTGTTTGTCTGTAGCCTGGAGTTCCTGCCAGTCTGGGGAGTTCTGGGCGGGAGAAAATCCAAGGAGCTGCACTGGGCAGGAATATGAGCGTCCGATCTGAAGAATATCCGCTATTTTCAGCATTCCTGAGGGAATTTGCACCCAAAGGAGTTTGTGTATGAACAGAATCCCCACTGGAGCTGTTGCACCATAACTGGGACAGGTAACCCTCACAGGGTGGGATAAAGGGAAACTGGCCCTGGGAAGGGGAGCCCCCAGAAATTGTGCTTCACCCTGGCGCAGAAAAAAAAAATCTCCCTTTCCTTCGTCCTGCCACCATTTGTCTGCATTTTTTTTTCTGTTGGCTCCAAGCACAAACAGAAATTCCATGGTTTTATCATTCTGTCAGCTGCACATGAGCTTCCTCTTTATTTTATAGGGAGTGTTGGGATGTAAAGTCACCGGAAAACCTGACTTTGAAACGTTCAGTCACCAGAAGAGGGACACAAATGCAGCCTTAGAGAAAAGCCCCCAGGAAAATTGCTGGGACAAAAGCCAAACCCTCTCCATTCCTCCTGACATATTTGTTCACGGTCTTAATTTAATTAAATCTAAGGGGATTCGTTAATGATTCCGGTGCTTTTGTCTCCTCTGTCTCCATCAGATAATCCCGCACCTCTCCTCCCATTCGAAAGCGATTTTTGTAATTCATTTTCTAAAATAAATGCTTTTCATTTACACACCATTTACTCTGCTTCCCTACTGCCTAATGAAGTAAAAAACAAAAAATAAAAAATAAAAATAACTGGGGTCGCAATGAACTCGCCAGACGCTGGAAATGTTTCTTGACCTGCTCCTCTGAGAAGAGCTCGTTCCTTGGCTTGTCTTCACAGATCTTTGCGTTTTGCTCTCGCCTGGTGATTTTCAGCGCAGGGGGAGCATAAAATACCAGTGGCTCTGTTGTGCCTGGGGCTGGAATCCCCCTCGGTTTGGGAGTTCTCAGAGCTCTCTCTTTTTCAAATTTCACCCTTCAAAGGGCTGCGCAGGCTGGAAAATGTGACATTATTTATATGCACGGGCCCGCCAGGCTTTATCTGGATTTCCTTCTGCCAAGCAGGTTGCCATTTTCTGGATAAATATTGCATTAATTAGAGACTATTAAGAAAATCGATATGACGTTAATTAAAAGGTGCTGTCCACTCATTAATTGCTGCCCAGCTGATGGATGTCTCTTTCCCAGGTCTCCTGAGATGGATAAACCTGGATTGTGCAGGGACTGGATCGAGCAGAGCCTTCTGCTCCAGGCGAGCCCCGATTCCAGCTCCCCCAGGAGCCGCCCCAGCTCCTGAGCTCCTCCCTGCCCATGGGACTGCTCTGCTCTTCCAGAGCTGGATTTGCCCTTTCCCTGGGACGTGCAGAGAGAAAAAACTTCACCCAGGCAGCCCTCAGACCAGAAGTGCTTGCCCAGAGAGGAAGGGGAATCCCCCAAACCAGGCCCAGCCCCGGGAATTGTTCTGAGCGCGAATCCAAGGCTGGTCCTGCTTGGAGGGATGGGCTGGGCCAGGCACATCCCGAGCTTCTTCCCAGCCCCAGATGGGCTGGATTCGCCAGCAGTGGCACCTCCAGGTTTGTTCCGGGCTCTGGGATGGCGTTTCCATGGCTCAGATGACTTTGACTTCCAACAATGGGATTGCTCCCGGACCCCTTTTCTCCCTTTCTCATCTCTCTGGGCAATTTCTGGTTTGTGTTTGATGGAAAAGCCTTTCGTCCAAAAGCTTTTGATAAACCTGAAGGTTTTGAGGCTCCTGGATTCACTGCCACATTTTAGGAAAACATCCCTGGCACCAAATTCCCGCTTGGTTGTGTTTGCAAAGTCTCAGCCGAGCTCTGAACACCCAGGGTTTTCCCGCTCTCCCCAGCTCCACGAGGGACTCAGGTTTTTTACGGACACAGATTTCTAGGAAATGCTCAGCCCCGGCCCCCGCTGCTCTCCCTGCCCTTGTCCTCAGCTTCCTCCCCTCCCCTCCCCTCACTTGGGAACGATTCCCTTTGCCCTGGAGCGGGAACGCTTCTCCCTCCATCGCAGCAGGGAAAGAATTCCCCCCTCTCACTCTCCGGGCGACTCTGAGCTTTTGCAGGGGCAGCTCTGAAATGTTTGGGGTACAGGCAAGGTTTGTCCTGCTGTTCTTACGTGATTCCACAAATTCTGTATTAAGCTGGGAACTGGGAAAGGCTGGAAATAACTTTTATGCTGGAATTTTGGGCATGATGGGCATTTAACTTAAAATAACCCGCTGGGACAGACCCATCCCCTGCTTTAATTTGATAAAATCAGTCTGTGCTAATTAATTAATTGCTGTCAAAGTTATTTTTAGAACCACTCCTTAGACATGCTGCATTTTTTCTTAATTGATGTTGTCAAAACGGAACTGCTCAACAATAATTGAGTTCCTTCATTTGACCTGAGAGTTCATCAATTAAGAGCTTTATTAGTGACAACTTTTCAATGGAAACAAATTGCACTGCCATACGCAAACAAATTTCCCAGCTATTTTCAGAGACGTTTCAGGGTTAAGTAGCTCAAGGTTGTTTGGAGGGACTAAGAAATAAAACAATTCTGTGCATGTTGCAGGGATTTAACTTCACTTTTCTGATGTCGCTGCCTCTGAGGCAACAGGAGCTGCTGTGAAAATGCTTTGGCCGCAGTCCCATCCCCGTGGGACGAGTGCCGTAAACACAAGCAGCGTTTCAGAGGGTAAAACTTCCTTCTGTTCTGTTCTTGCTGTTCCAGTCTGGCTAAAATTCGGACCCGAATTTCACACCCCAGAACTTTGTTATTATTTCATTTCATCGCGGGTGGTGCTGCCCCAGACCTGGTTTGGTAACAAATGTCGCCACTCAAAGATTCCCTACCAGAAAACTTCCTTTCCCCTTCCCAGCAGTGAGAGGAAACAGAGAAGTGTCCGGAGCATTCCTCAGCTGCAGGACAAGGTGGAATCTGCTGCTCCTTGCTCCCAGCCATGGAGTCCTTCGGGCTGGAAGAGAAATCCGAGAGCTTCGAGTCCGACCTCCCTCAGCAGGTGGAAAGCGACTTTGGCAGAAGAGACAGGGGCTCTTTTCCACCCTGATTGTTTCCAAATCCACAATTTTCGTAGTTCCTGTGCCCCCTCTGTTACTTTGAGTGTGTCGGGAGCACAAGGACAGAGGGACCTGTTCCACACTCACCCCGTGGACTTCAGCTGAGCTTTCCTAGCTCTCCTCGGGGAAATCCAATATTTCATGAGCCCCTTGTGGAGCAGTTCAAGCTCTCTCAGCGCAGGGAAGCGGCCACGTGTCTGCAGGGACACCTCACCCTGGGTTAGAGCTCCCCGGATCCCAAATTTACCCTCAAGGAGCAGCTGGCTCATTCCAGAACTATGTGAGGCAAAGTTGAGGACGAGCCATGGAACCTCCCTCCTCTCCAGCCTGATCGGTCACCCCTGCTCTAAATTTCAATCCGTGTTTGCAGAATGCACAGGGGAAGAGGCAGGCAGCTCAATTCAGCAGCAAAACATCTCCAGTTTGCTTTGAGGTCGGAAAAGTGGATTTCCTTTGCCACGTGGTCAATTCTGCTGGCAGAGCCTGGAGGGCGATGGGCAGCTTTGGGGAAGCTTTGGGAACAAGCGAGCCGTGCCCAGAGGCAGCCCTGCCTTGGCCTCTGACCCTTTCTAGGGTTGTTTGGGCAATCAAATCCCACAGGATGATGAGCGGTGGGGCTGGGGCAGGGAAGAGCCGCGCTCGGGGCTGGTGGAGCTTTCTCAGGAGCCTTTTCCAGGGGGAGTTCGCCCTCCTTGGGCTGCACCTCCCTGTTTGTGCCCAGAGCTGGGAAGCTCTGCCTGGCAAAGCCGGCGGGTCCTGAGCGTTCCTTCATTCCCCTCCTGCAGATTCCAAAGGCGGGGATGTGCTGCTCCCCAGCCTCCCAGACAAAGCCTGGATTTGCTCCGATCACGGATTCTATCCCTGGACCGAACTATTCCAGCCCCAAACGAGCACTGAGGTGCCAGACCTTGGAGGAGATTTTTGTGGAGTGTGAGATGGGAATGGCCCAGTCCAGGGAAGTGTGGGACGCACTGAGCTGAGCTCGTTTCTCCTCTGGAGCAGAGTCTGCACACTCGCCCTGAGTGGGAGCTGAGCTTGGGAGCTGAGTTTGGGAGATGAATTTGGGAGATGAATTTGGGAGATGAATCTGGAAGCTGAGTTTGGGAGTTGAATTTGGGAGCTGAGTTTGGGAGCTGAGTTTGGGAGCTGAGCTGCTCCCCTGGGAGGGAATTCCTCAGCTCCTGGGCTGGGAGCTGCTGCAAATGCAGGTTTGGGGTGGAATCCATCTCCTCTAGCTGGGATGTCCATCGTGCCCTCATCCCTGTCCGGGTTATCCCCCCTGGCAAAGCCTTTATGGGCCCATTCCTCCCCTCCCAAAGCAGAAGTGGAAAATGGAATGAATTCCCTTGGGGAATGCCGGTGTCTCCTCTCTGCCACTGAGGGGAGCCTGGAGAGCTCACTCTGCGGCTGACATCTGATTTTTAACTCAGAAATCTGGATCAGCTGAACGGGCTCTCAGCGTGGGATAAACCAGCTACTGCTTTAGACACCCAAAAATTTAACTTTCCTTTCCATTTTGAGGTCTGTTATAGCCCCGTACGCTTCTTTTTTAAAAGTTTAGGTCAGAAAAAGCATTATCAGCTGTGAGCATGGAGTGTTTATCACCTGAGTGCCTGAAAAATAATCACCAGAATGTTCTTGTGGTCCCTTCCCAGCCTGATCAAACGCATTCAGCGTCTGTTAATCTGATTTCCAGAGGTGAAGTGATCAGCTGGACTGTATTTCAATGAGAAATAAATCTCAAGCTAATGATTAGTGACACAATTTTCTTCTTTCTCTTGAACACCTCGTAAATACGGGATTAAAAAAGATGTCGGGAAAGCAACTCTTTTATTGCTGATGGTGCATCCTCCCAATTTTCCCCAACCCCATCAATGCCTCTGGAAATTGCATTACTGGGGGTGCTTTTTAAAACAGCAACAGAACATTTTGGTTCTCCCGCCTCCTTCATTGCAATTTTTATTTACCCAGCCCAGCTTTCGGTGTTGTTCTGGTGACTATGAAAAACCTGACGGACAACCTGAGGAATTCGCCGTTATTAGGACGGGGAGCTGCCCGTTTCCACTCTCTCGGCACAGGAGACATTTATAAACTGATTATCAGAGCCTCCCAGCCGCAGAGAAACCCAACTGGAGCCGCTGGGAACGTGATTGAGAGGAAATGAACTCCGGATCAAGTGCAGGTTGAAGTTCTGAGACCTCGAGCTCTTATCTGGCCCGGCGCTGCGCACACAGCAATCGCTGTCCCCATCGTTTCGTGCCTTGGGACTTAATCCCATTTGTGGTGTGATTCTATGAGGAAAGGCTGATGCCCAGGCCTGGATAAAGGAACGAAGGGGATAAATATTCACCCTGTTTATTGCATCTGATTTTGACGCTTTTGTGGCAGAGGCGAAAGGAGAGGACAATAAAGGCACCCAGATAAAATTTTAATAATGATTTTATGATTCTGCAACAGCGGCTCTGTTGTGAAATAATCTCCCTTGTGTTCTCAGCCTGAAACTCCCCAGTGCTGCAGCTTTGGACCCATTTTTACCACTTTGAAAGTTATTGATTGTCAGGTCCTGCTGTTTCTTCTGCAGGATCCCGAGGCAGGGACAGTTTTGTGGATTCCAGCACAGTAACCTCCGATGAGTGATGGGAGCGCTCACGTGAGCGGAGCAGCGAGACCCGGCTGCAGCAATGACTCAGGAGCACGCTCGGCTCCATCGGCTCCTCTCATTTTCCCTGGATTTTGGAGTTTCCCGCTGCCTGTGGAGCTGCCAGCCCGTGCAGGGATCTCAGCTGGGCTGCGACAGCTCGGCCTCGTCCCGTCCCTTGCAGCAGCTCCGGCCCTGCCGCACTGCAGAGGGGCCCCTGCTCAGGGAGCTCTGCTGCCAAAAAGGAATTTTTAAGGCCTTTTTAAAGCCCTTCTCTGCTAAGGCCGAGGCTAATCCAAGAGTGGGTCCTGGTGGGAATAAGCAAGGATTCTTCATGAATAACAGTAGCATAATCAGGCCCTAAATGAGGCATTTATTCAACCTTTCTCATCTGTCTTCTGTAAATCACCTTCCCTGGGTTGGCACCTCTGTCCCTGGAGGAAAGGAGTGACCAACTGCAGCTTTATTCCGAGAGGCAACGGCAGGAGCAGAGCCAGGATGCTCTGGAATTCTATTTCAGGCACATTGGGAATGTCTGAGCGTCTGCAGCCACGTTGTTAAAGGCCCTGGTTGGTCCATGCCGGTGTTGGAAAACACACCAGTTTCAAAACTTTTCTATAACTGGAGCCAGGTTTGTCCACCTTTGCCCCAGGGGAAGGGAACTGGAGCTGCTTCCCAGGGCATTGCTCCTCCAGGTGAGGCCTGGTGAGCTCAGCATCCCAGCAGCCTGGGAACAGTCCGAGGATACCCAGAGAGATAAAAACCATCAGCAGAACATCCATGGAACATCAGTGTCCATCTTCAGACTACCCCAGAGGCCACCCCTGGCACAGCGGGAGACATCTGGGCCCCGAAAGGACTGATAAGAAAATTGAAGAATGAAAATCTAATTAACATCAGAAGTGAGGAGATTTGGAGCCAGTAAGAAACTGAACACTGGGGGTTGCTCAGCTCTGGGCCAATGAACTTTGAAGCAGTGAATCTCTGTGGGTTTGGGCTGGATAAAGTTTGGGGGGAAATCCTATAAAAACGTGTGCTTTTGGAATATTTTCCTTGGCACATCCTGGCCAGAAAATAAAGTAACGCCTGATTCTCTGTCACTTCAAATACAGGGCTGGAGGGGTTTTATTTTCTTCCCGATTTTCGGTGACACCGGCAGGAGGGGGAATGACTTCAACCGGGGCAGTGCAGTGCAAAGCCACGCAGGGAGGTGAGGAGGAGCCTCGGAGCATCCCCAGGCTCCCTGCTCAAAGTTCACCGTGGGATCTGCAGACCTGCCTGGACACGAAGGGGCAGACGGCTCCCGTTCCTTTCAAACTGAGATGCTCAGAGTTTTCAGAACCTCAGCCTGTACCGATGAACGATTCATCAACAACTTTCCCTGAGGCGTTTTCACTCCCCAGGGATTTCCTGTGCCAGCGCTTCCAGGCGGGATTGTTCCTGGCAAATCCATGCCCACTCTCCCATCAGGATCCTCCCTGCACATCCTTCCCCTCTTTTCTGCCAAGTCCTTCTCCACCCTCAGCTTCCAGCTCTGCCCACCTGTGCCCTGGAGCTCAGCACCTTGGATTTTTGAAAACTTCATCTCCTCTGCCTTGGTGAGAGCCTTTTTCCTGGCATGGAATGTTTCCAGGCACTTGTGAGTAGCTCGTGCTGAGGAAATCAAACAAAGAGGCTGCATCCAAAGGTGGCACAATTTGCAGGCGTTCCCTGCTGGAATTCCCTGGAATTCAAAACACAGGAGGAATCTTTGGAGGTTAAAATCACAAAGACAGATAAGATCCCACCCATCACCCCCAGCCTTTCTCTGGGCCATGCTCTGCTCCTCCCCATGCACAGAAGCCCAAGAGGTTTCAGTTTCATGATCCTTCTCCTACAAAAGTCTGTGAAACCTCCTGGGTGCAGAGGCTGCACTCACCAAACCACGACTGCAGGGGCTTGAACAGGAGAGAGATTCCAAGGGAAAAAACCCCTGCGTTAATTGGGTTTTCCAAGTGGGACCAGCAGCCCTGACAGAAATAAAAATTTCAGGCTGCCCCGTGAAGAGCAGAGGAAGAAAGGACAGAGCCAGCGACCCTCGGGTGACTCCGAGATGAGGGTATGGGTTAATGGAGAGATGGAAAATGTCCATCACTTGTGCTTCAAGGCCCAAAATACACAGACAGATATTTTCTCAAGTGGCTAGGAATAGTTTGGAGATTTTTCCAATCAAATAGGACGAGGGAAAATAGTCTGCAGGGCCTGGGGAGGAATGAGGAGACTGTGAGGGAGAATGTCAAGAACGTAATAACTGCTCCTTTCTGCCATTTCCATCCCAAAAATCCAAGCTGCTTCTTGTTGGTTTGGAAGAGGAGGGTTGGTGTGAGGAAATGGAAACCTGACAAGGCCTTTGCTCCCCTCAAGCTGATCAAGCTCGGAGATAACAACAAAAAAGTGAAATTTGTTTATTTCCCTTCTCAGGAAGAAGGGGAGCAAATTCCTTATCACCACCTCCAATTTCTGCAGCTTCGCCTCAGAGTAAAACGCAGATTTTTGAGGGGAAAAAGCTGAAGAACAGAAACAAATCAACCAGAATAAGCAGAAGCAGCTTTTCCCTGCTTCCTTGGGGGGGGAATTCAACAGCTCCGAGTGGGTTTTAGATCTTGTGCCATTCTCCTTCATCTCGGGCCTCCCCTCACTTCACACTGTCAGTTTTGTTGAGCTGCTCTGCATGAAAAGCGCTTTTGATGTTTGGCAGGGGACCAGCAGGAGAGAGACATTTCAGCAGCTCTGCCTGTGGGGATGGAACTGCTGGATCTGACTGATCCATCTGGGAATATCCGCTCCCGTTCACATCGTGCAAATTCCTCCCTCCCTTCCCTGCAGCTGCCGGTTCTGAGCCAGGTCTCATTTCTGGGAGGAGAAGAGAGAACCTGGATCATGGCAGCTGCTGATCCGGAGCTTCAGGGCTTCCAGGGAAGGGGGGCATTGCTGCTTTCTGGGAGCGAGGGAGGAAACACAGGGATTCACCACTGAACACTGGGAGCAAAGGAGAAAACAGGAATTCACCACTGAAAGCTGGGAGCAGGGGAGCAAAAGCGCTTTCACTTGTCACCTTCCTGGCTCTGTGTGTTCCTCTGATGAGGAAACACTCAGGAACTCCGATTCCCTCCTCCCACTCCACCTGTGAGACACCTGAGCTGGCGGGAATTCCCGCCAGGGACGCCCCAGAACTCTCTGCTCATCACAGCAGTGCCAGAAAAGCTTCCCTGAGGTGTTTTTACTCCCCAGGGATTTCCTGTGCAGACCTTGGGGCCGTGTTTCACCCGTTCTTGGCCGGGTTTTTCCTCGCTAGAACAGCTTTGATGTTCCTTTTCTGACCCGGGGAGCCACATGAGGGAACATCCTTGCTCCCATCTCTTTCTTGGGAGAAGCGGAGCAGCAGAGAAACACTTCCATGTTTTATTTCCGACTTTCTGGAGAGGAACGGAAAGGAAAATGAGACAAACTCCTCCTGAAAGCTTTGTGGGGCAATGCCAGGGCATGAACTGGCATTAAACGAGAGAACCAGATCTGCATTAATGAACTTTTAAACAGGGTTTTAATGGTATCCACGGGAATGTTGTATTTATTCCCTCAGGAATTCAGCACCGTAGGATTGCTCAGCATTCCAAAGGGAAACTGCAATGGTCCCACCCCACCCTGCTCCTGGGGCCTCCCCAAATGATGCTGGGAGATTTTGGCAGGAGCTGCTTTGCTCCCAGGCTCTCTGGGGAGCCAGAGGAGGAAAGCAGGAATTCATTCCGCTCTCCTCAGTCATGGATCTCTCCCAGTTTGACCAGAGCAAGGTTTCCTTCACAGGGGAAGCTCTCATGGAGCAGATGGCATTGGAGGTTTCCTGCAAAGGAGAGGAGCTGCAGCCCAGGGAGGGAAAGTGCTGGGGAAGGGCTCGGCACCAAATCTTTTCCTCTCTTCTGCCCCCAGTCAGGGAAATGTGCTCAGGATTTCCACCCTGCTCCCCTTTCACCCACAGAGCCCTTCGTACGAATAAACCATTTCCCAGAGCTTCAATTTCCTGCTGAAGATTTAGGTTTTTAATTCTTGCAAGGAAGCTTGTCCCAGAGGCCGAGCAATTCCTAATTAACATCAGGATTATAGATCAAGCAGCGCTCCCAGCTCTGTGCTGGCACCGAGGCCTTGGGGCAGAAGCTCTGGGATGTCGCTCCCGGCAGGGCTTTGAGGCCTGGGGTTGTGGAGATGCCACAAACTCCAAACTGCCCTTTTAAAGCAAACACCCCTCGGTTCCAGGCCCCAATTTCATCTCCCGGCTGAAGTCGTTTGAGGAAAGAAATGATATTTTTAGGCTTATGAAGCTGAATTTTCTGCCGGCAGCGCTGTGTGGCTGGATTGCGCACAAATGGAAATGAGCTCTTATCGGGCCCCACACACTCCAGGAGCTCTGGAGGAGACCTGGCTTGGGGAAAACGGGACTTTATGGGCAAAATCCGGTAGGGAAACTTCACTTCTCCCCTTTGGATGAGACAACCTCCAAGTGCACCCGCTCCCAGAGCAGCAGCTTTGGGAGAGGCCGAGTCACTGTGGGTGGCACTGAAGGAGCTGCTCCCCATCTGTGCCCTGACGTCACCAGCCCAGCACAGGAATGGGGATTATTCAATTCTAGATCGAACGTGAAATGGAAAATTTTAAGGAAAAGTTACAGGACCATGAAGGCATTACATACACTGCAAAGTTTTCACCAGTATTGATGGATACTGAGTACCCTGGCACATTAACCCAAAGCTGCCATACGACAACATTTGCAAAAGAAACGGATGTAATTATAGCCAGTCCATCTTTTTATTTAACAAAACCCTCAAATCCTCCATAATCTATCAACAGGATATTGTTTTTCTTCATCAGAGGTGCCTGTTCTAAAGATGGTCTCCCTGACACTGAAAATCATCCACCAGTTTCATCATTCACAGATTTTACCCTCTGTTAACACCGCAGGATAGCAAGGACACCTGTGGTGCGGCTCTTGGTTGCCGGCGAAAACCAGGAGGAACCAATTGTGGGAAAACACGAGAACTGCAAGGTGCTGGTGCTCAGGGACTGCGGGGCCAGCAGCAATCTGCTGCTCCCCTGTGGTCGGTACAGATCAGAATCCAAATTACACCAGAGCAGCCTCCATCAGGGCAGCTGGGGGATAGTGAACACCCTCCCCATGGCTGCTGTTACATACAGGAGAGAGCAACTGGAATTAATGTAAAATAACCTTTTCGTGGCTTTGAAATACAGATTTCACGGTGTCCCCAGCCAGGCTTGGGGAATCATCGGGCCAGCTGGGAGCGCAGCAGATGGAAAAGTGATCCCTCAGGAACCTGCTGAGGGCTGGGATGGGAACTGGGTTGGAGCACAGCTCCTGGAGAGGCTCTGCAGGACCCCTGGGACACAAAATCCACGATGGGTGAGTGCATTTCATGGGAAATGAAGCAATGGGATCATCCATAAAGGTGTCAAAGCAAAGCCCTCCAGCTGCTCTCGTCTGGTGAACATTAAAATCTCATGTTTATGCAATTGTGAATTCCTTGACAGCATTCCACGGTGATGGAGGATCCGCCCCAGCACTGCCCGGGGGGATCTTTGTGGGATAAATCAGGTGCCCAGTGAGGCACTGCCCGTGGGCCTGGCTCTTGCTGCTGTTGGAGGCAGGGAAAAGCCACTTTCCCTCCAGCTTTTCCTTCCTTCCTTCCTTCCTTCCTTCCTTCCTTCCTTCCTTCCTTCCTTCCTTCCTTCCTTCCTTCCCTTTAGCATTGAAAATAACTAAATACATTTGAGCCCTGAAGTTTTGGAAAGAAGGCCCAGCTGGAGCTGGAGGGAGTTAAGTTCCCTTTTTCCTGATCCTACATTTCCCTCTAGTGGCTGAGCCCTCGAGCATCAGCACCCAAAGGAGGAACTTCAAGGTTTTCCCGCTTTGCCCTTTTCTTTTAGCCAAATATTTCTCTTTTCTCTCATTGTACCCTGCTTGCCTCGCTTTGCCTTGTGGGAAAACTCTGCTTTGCTCTCCCCCGCGCAGGGTTCAGGGGTAACAGGACCCAGGTGCTCCCACCCTTCCAAAACCACCCTTTCTTGGGGAAGGTATAAATTCCTGTGGTGCCGATTTGGGGGCAAAGGAGGAATTAAAGGAGAATGTGAAGAGGAATTGTTTTGCTTCAGGGCTCTCCTGGGACTCTCAGGTATGCACAGACCCAGAAATGTTGTTGTCCCGGTGAAACAAAACTCAAAATTTCCTTTTTCTGGCAGGGCTTTCTCCTTGGTTCTCCTTGTGAATGTTTCCGCAGTAGAAACATCCAAAACCGCGGCAATTGATCAGCCCAAGAATCTCTGAACTGCTCTAAGGATCTGCAGTTATCTGGCCCAGAAATCCTTGGAGGAGCTGTTTGCTCCTGCTTCGCTTCACTCTGAAGTGAAATTATGTTTCACCTGCAGAGAGCATTCCATTTCTTTTGCAAGTGGCTCATGGATCAGGAGAGGGGGGAAGTGTGGGGCAATTATTTGAAGAGAATTCAACAGAAATTGTACAAGTCCACCTGAATTCGTTCCTGGCTGTGGCACTTCCTGCATCTCTACAGACAATTTTCTTCTTTTCAGAGTATTTTTCCTCAGCACACCCCATTTTTGGAGTTATCACCTCCCCCGTTAATTTTTCAAGTTGATTAAAGCAAGAGGTGTTTGTGTCTTGTGGATATGCACATAGAACAGAGTTTGTAACTCTACGAAATCAAAAGGTTTTAGGTAAAATGTTTCCACTCGAGCCTAGAAGCAGAGTTAGGAGGTTTCTGAGCAAGTTTGGAGCACTTGGAGAAATCCAAGTGCGTGTTTCCTTGGAAATGCCCCCACAAGGCCCCCAGTTCTGCAATCTTTAATTACAAACTCCCCTGGGTTTCAAAGGCATAATTGCAATAATGAGAAAGTGCAGACTTGACTCGGGGATAAGGGAGGGGGATCCTTGGGGAGCCTCAGGAGAGGCCTGTGCACGTTCTGGGCTGGGTTTGGAGGCGACATTGAGACCCAAATCCACCCTTTGGGGTCTCCCCACCCAATTTAGTGCTGCAAAGTCTCTTTCAGAGGAGATTTCACAACGTTCCCGTGGTGCTTTGTGGACCTTGGGCCTTTTGACCACCTTGCTTTGCTCAGTCTGGTGATGTCTCCCAGATATCTTTAACCAAAGCTCCGGAAATGCGATCGGGTTTCTGCTTCAATGGCCTGTCCTGCAGGCTGGGGCATTTCAACAAAAGCGAGGTTTTCCTCCATCAATTTGGGGGCTTCACCTATGGAAGGAACGATTCTGGGCATCCCAGACAGGGGGATGTGATTGGGATTTCTTTTTTTTTTCAGGCTGTAATTCCAAACTGATAAATCTAGCTGGATTTAAATATAGGAAAAAGCAAAAAAAAAAAAAAAAAAAAAATTTAGGAACAAAGATTCCCCCATCAGTGCTCCCCTGCCTCACTTCTCCACGCCATGGCAAGGCGGTCATGCCAACAATGTGAAGAAAATGAGGCTTTTAAAAAACCACCCTGTTAAATAAATAAACTACTCTGATATTTTAATGCCAACAATGTGAAGAAAATGAGGCTTTTAAAAAACCACCCTGTTAAATGAAACTACTCTGATCTATTAAAGCAATTTTTGGCCATTGCAGCCTCTAAGCAAAGGTTGTTGGGGCGGAGAGGATGTAAAATGTCAATGTCTGAACCCTGTGGGATGCAGAAAAAAAAAGCAGCTCTGAGACTGCAGGCGTCTTGGACCATCACCTCCAAACTGGAAAATTTTATGGCACGAAACCCGAGTTCTGAGGGTTCAGAAGCTGAGAGTTCATTTCACTCTCTCCATTTGAAATGAGTCTCCACACGAAGCTTTTTCAATGAAAAGGGTCTCTTTCTCATAAATCCTTCAAAGCAAACGTGGAATTTTTGTTCGCCTCACGAGGATGATGCCATTCCTCAGCCCTGTCGATGGCTCCGAGCTCGCGGGTGTGGGTTTTTTTTTTTTTCCCCTCAGACCACACTGGTGCTGTCAAAGCTGTCGGAGTCTGAAAGGCTCCAGGGCAAACATTGCAGAACTGAGAGTGAGCTTTGGGAATGCTGGGGACAGGAGGTCTGGCCCTGCCTGAGAAGGGGAACCACAAAGCAGCAGGGAAACCTCCAGGGAAACTTGGGTTTGCCAGGAGCAGAGAGAGAGGCTGGAGGTTCAGGGTGAGGGGAGTTTGTTTGGGATCTGCCGCTGGGTGAGGAGAAAACCAACCTAAACCTGACCCAGGGACTGGCAAATCAGGGCCAGCTTTAATTTGATGTGTTCTTTTAAGCAAAGTAGTAAATGAGCTGTGAAGACGAGGCAGAGGTGCAGGGAGAACCCCCTCCCATGCAGCATTTCCAGAGCAGGCCCCTGCAGATGAGGATTTTGTGTCCCTGGATGCAGTTGGGGGTCAGGAGAAGCACCAGGGGTGGGACTCAGAGGGCTGAGCCTGCATTTTGTTATCGTGGATCTGCCTGGGGCGAGTCTGAGCTGCTGCAGGAGGAGCCTTCAGCCACCCAGGGCCACCCCAGCAGCCAGGGAAGCCCAACCTCAAGATGCTTGGCCTGATTTCAACAACCCCGTCTGCTCTGAAGGGAGATTAAAGGGCTGGCTCTGCCCTTGTGGCAGCCCAGCTCACGAGGAAAATCTCTGCAAGAGCGAGGAGATGCTGATTCTGCCCAACCTTTTGATTTGTGCCCTTGGTTTCTCTTAGAGACACAAAGTTCAGGTCACGTTTTGCTCACGTGTTTGGTGTTGAGCCCTCACAGAATCCCTGAGGCGGGAAAAGCCCTCCCAGGCCGTCGAGTGCAGCCTTGGCCTGATGCCCCCCTCATCCCCAGCCCAGAGCACTGAGTGCCGCGTCCAGGAATTCCTTGGGCACCTCCAGGGATGGGGACTCCAAACCTCCCTGGGCAGCCCCTGCCCGTGTTTAACCACCTTTTCCATGGAGAAATTCCTGCTGGTGTCCAACCTGAGCCTCCCCTAGGAGGGAGAAAAGCCAAGCCTCTGTTTTGCCTCTTGCTGCAGGGTGGAAGCCCAGCAGAGCCTTGGGAATGGTCACCACTGCCCGGAGGCTTCTGAATCAATCAAAAACATGAACTGAATACAGGGAAAAGAACAAAAAAGGAAGTAGACTGAAGAAAATGACTGATTGTACATTTTTTTTAAGGAATTGCTCTGGAGCTTGTTCATTCTGAGATGAATCGCGAGCTTCGGCCCTGCAAGTGAGCTCACCCTCGGTCTGAGTCTCTGATGGGGATTTATCCATCAGAAAGTGCCCTGAAACTGCTGCACTTTCTACGAAGCTCCCCCTGGCAGATCAGTCAGTGCAGATTGAAGCTGGGAGTGAATTTCTGACTCAGAGCTGAAGGACACAATGTCATCCTCAATGATGGAAATTCTTTCTATGATTTCTTTCCCCTTTTTTTTCCAAGTCATTTGCCTAAAAGGAGAGGGCTGAGGTTGTGACTGGAGCACATGACAGAAACAAATGGGGCGTTTGCGTTCCTTCGGTCAGGTAGCTCAGCCTTTGCAGTGTTTTTGTTTTGCAATATTAAATACCCTGGTAAATCCCCCCCGAGACTGGGAGAGTGCCACGAGAGTCAGGGTGAAATTCTTGGAGGGAAGGTAAAAATGATTGAATAAGATCATTAACACGATGAAGGGAGATGCAAAACTGGGAAAGGGAAGTGGCTGCAGGGACCATTTTCTGTTGTGAATCGGCTCTTGGCGCGTTGGGTTTTGACAGTGCTGATGTTCTTGGTGCTTCTGAATGAATTTCAGGCTCCATGAAAGAGCCTGGAGTGCCAGGATGAGCGGGAATGGCTTCCCACTGACAGAGGGGGGGGTTAGATGGGATATTGGGAAGGAATTGTTCCCCCTGAGGGTGGGGAGGCCCTGGCACAGGGTGCCCAGAGCGGCTATGGCTGCCCCTGGATCCCTGGCAGTGCCCAAGGCCAGGCTGGATGGGGCTGGGAGCACCCTGGGACAGTGGGAGGTGTCCCTGCCCATGGAATGGGTGGAATGGGATGGAATTTAAGGTCCCTTCCAGCCCAAACCAGTGTGGGATTCCATGATTTTTAAATAACATGGATTACAATGTGACATTTCACTTTAAAAATTTCCCCTCACTCTGTCATTTGCTCTCGCGTTGCCTCACACAGCTCAAAATCACATCACCTCGGGCATTTCTCCTTCAAACACCAGCAGTGGTTCTTGTGGGAGATCCTCCTTTTCCTTACCTTTTCCTTCTGTCCTTTCCCTTCTCCCATGCTCCCCATTCCTCCCACCATTTCAGCCTTTTCTTCCAAAGCAGCACATCTGCCACAGCGAGAGAAAATCCCATTCTGGTTTCGCCACGGAGTGCAGGTTTTTCCCCTCTTCCCAAACTTGTTATTCCAGAGGTTTCCCCACCAGGACAAAGACCAGCAAGACACAGAGAGCAGTGCAACTCTTGACAAAAATATAAAATAAAAACTACCCCTTAGCAGGGGTGTCCAAAGCCAATCCCCTTGTCCGGGGCAGATTCCTGGGTTTTATTCCCTCAGTTTTGGTCTGAAGCTGGCCAAGCTCTGGGCTTGAACCATTTCTCATTTCCCCAGAGGAGCCACTGGCGTGATTTTGTTTCAATGTCACCCCACGGCCTTGCAGCCTCGCCTCGGGCTGTGTGAGTTCTGCTGGCGCCAGGAGCCAGACTTGGAGCCGGGTTGGAAAATAAATTCATTGCCCAGTTTGAAGGTCAGCAGCTCAGCTGAAGGTTCTGATGCTCTCAAGCGTTAGAACAAGGTCTGAGTTTGGGGAGAAGGTTCCCAAAGCTCAGATAAACTGCAGCTTCTCTCGGGCTTTTTTAGGAAATCACCGAGCTTGAAGAGCTCAGGATTTGGTTGAAACACTGCAGATAAAACAAAGGGCAAAGCCTGGAATTAAATGCAAGGAAAAGTTAAAAATGGCTGTCAAATGGACACAGTTCAGGCAATGTCCAGGATTCAAGGCAAGCACTTCATGCAACTTTATTTTCATCACCCTCAAAGTAGAGGAGGTTGTGCTGAATGCGGTGGAGGGAAGGGAGCGTGGAGGGAACGGAGAGGAGTGAGAGACTCGGCGCGGTTGGGAATGTCAGACATTCCACATGGGAATGAAAGCCAGCTGGTGCGTGATGAGAGGGTGAGGAGCACAGGGAGGCAGGAACTGGCAGCTTGGGAGGGCAGCTGGACCCTGGGGAGGAGAGGACGGGGACAGCGCAGGGAGGGTGGGCAGAGGGAACGAGGCCAACCCTGGGCCAGCTTGGAGCAGCTTCATGTCACACAGCATTTGCTGCTGGTCAAGGCGACGGAACAGGAACAAAACTTGGATTCAAACCGCAGCCCTGACTCGTCCCTGCCATCCCTGCCTGTCCCTGTGGAGGCTCTGCCTCCTCTGGGGGTGCCCAGAGGCTCCCGGTGACACCGTGGGACTTCCGTGCTTTCAGTTTGGCTTTGCTTTTTGTAAGTGCTGCCAAGTTCTGACAAAGGAGAGCCACAAAAACTGACTGAGACCACACGTTCATCACTGAATAGGTGTAAAAGCCCAAAGGAACAACTTGTTATAAAGTTATAAATTAAGGAATTAAAGTTATAAGGGAAAAAGTTGTTCTAACGTTAATAAAGGAATTATTGGGAGCTGTGGATATGGGGGAGGAAAGTCACACGGCTCCAGCTGCATCAGGGATTTGTATCAGAGAACTGGTGCCTTTCTGTCACATTAGAAATTCTATCGAAAAAAAAAATCATCTTCAGACTTTTTTCTGATGTTTGACTTTGTCACCAGCTAGGCACTGATGAGTCTTTTTGAGTTGTGTCCCTTTAGCTTTGCTTCTTATGGAATTAAAATCCTCCCTGTTTGTATTTAATCTCCACTTTGATTCCTGCTGCCGTTCCCCAGGGTTCAGGTATAAAACCCAGGAGTGAAATCCTGACCCAGGGGACTGAACACAGGGGTTTTGTTCATTCTGAGTTAAACACTCTGGTATTCCAATGAGCACAGAGATAACCGCAGTTCTCATCACCTGGGAACCAAATCAGCCGAATCCTGACTCCAAAACTGGATCCAGTCACCATCCACAGGCACAGGACGGGGTTGATACGGAAAACGTGACCAGAATTGATTGGTCAATGTCCAGTGTAACGTGGTGGGATTTTATGTCCAAGAAAAGCGTTGGGAATTTGTATTTGAAAAGGTTTCTGTGGCAAACGAAGAAAATCAGTTTCTTTATCGCGGTCTGCAATAGAACAGCCTGGGCAGTCTGTGTAGAATGTGGCTCAGGTTGGACAGCAGCAGGAATTTCCCCATGGAAAGGGCGCTCAGGCCTTGGCAGGGGCTGGCAGGGAGCACTTGGAGTCCCCATCCCTGCAGGTGTCACCTGGAGGTGGCACTGAGCGCTCTGGGCTGGGGACAGGGTGGGGATGGGGCACAGCTTGCCCTCCGTGATCCTGGAGGGCTTTTCCAGCTCCATAACCCTGGGATCCGGAGGTGCCCCGCTCTGGGACGCTCTCGCTGCTCCAGCACGGTGCCAATAAAGGCTCCCTGCAGGGACAGGAGGCAGTTTCAGGCTCGTGGCTCTGAGGTCAGGCCAGGTCTCCCAGCCTGGTTTTGGGGAAGTTCAGTCGCTGACGTCTCCAGAGGCTCCTCAGGGATTACATAACGCGGGCTCCAGCTCTGCCCCTCTGCCTCGGCGCTGCTGCCGCTCCCCAGCACCCAAACCACGGCGTTGTTTTGGCTGGAGCTGCTGTGCCACCCCTCGAGAGCCTCGCAGCAGCTCTGCCAAGGAGGGGTCGTGAGCCGGGAGCGCTCAGAAGGAAACAGC
Source organism: Dasyornis broadbenti (assembly GCA_013397935.1). Lineage (NCBI taxonomy): Eukaryota > Metazoa > Chordata > Aves > Passeriformes > Dasyornithidae > Dasyornis > Dasyornis broadbenti. Next base: position 1,014,892 of record VZRN01002342.1, read on the forward strand.
AGAGCCGGGACAGAACCAAACCTTCTCGGCATTTCCAAACTGAGAGTTCGGGGAGCGGGGCTGAGCGCCAGGCTGAGGGGGGATCCCACACAAACAAATCCACGCTGGGATTGCAGCATCAGCTCCCGCCAGGCAGCAGCACATGGATTATCCAGGAGGAATTCCCGCCTGGAAAGGGTGCTCAGGCCTTGGCAGGGGCTGCCCAGGGAGGTTTGGAGTCCCCATCCCTGGAGGCGTCCAAGGAATTCCTGGATGCGGCACTCAGTGCTCTGGGCTGGGAGGGCTTTTCCAGCCTCCAGGAATTCCTGGGATTGCTGGCTCCTGTTTCACTGCCCAGCCACCAACATCCTCGAGCTGTTTCTCAATGAGAACTCGCAGGAGTCACCTGGGAAATACTGAGCTCTGCTTCCTCTTTCCTGCCGCAGCTTCACCGCAGTTTTTACATCTCCAACAGGTCCGTAAAACAAACAAGAAACGCTGCCGAAACTCAGAGTCAGGGAGTTTCTTTTCAGTGAAATTGTGAGTGAAGGTGGAATTTTCTTTTTTACCAAATGCTTCGTTACCTCAGACAGTCCTCAGTGAGGAGGAAGGAGATCCAGAAATTTGGGAAGAGATTTTGGTCAAAACTAATCGAGGCTGGAACCACAGGCAAAACAGACGTGGGCTGGGTTTTGTTGGTAATTTTATTTTAAGTTCCTAAAAATAAGATTCCCCAACAGCAGATTTTAAAATTTTACTTCTTATGTTTCTGATTTTCTTTCCTTCTGTTTCTTTCTTTTGTTTTTCTGATTTTCTTTATTTCTTCTCTCTGCCTCCTGTCCCAAATCAATCAAGACAATTTGGAGTGCCTCATGTTCTCCCAATAATTGTGCTAAGACTTTAAACCGTTTCCAAAGAAATCTAAAAACCTCCTTACCACTCTGTATGGCCATTTCCGCTGCCCAAACCCGGCCTGATTCGACCAGATTTTTGCACTTTTCCCTTTCAGCCCAGCCCAAACCTTTATGAAGGGCAGTGCTCCCCTGGGTATTTGTGCATCCACGCTGCTGGGATTTATTGATGATTACTGGAAACTTGCAAACAGCCGGAGCATCACCTGGAATTTTAATTAATTAATGGGATAGTGCCTGTTTTATTGCCCGTGTGTGCTAGGGGGGCTCCAGCTCAGCTTCTCAGCCTCCTCCAAGGGCAGCAGTGGCACCACCTGGAATGGCTTTGGCTGGGATTGGGATCAGGATATAGATCAGGATTGGGGTTGGTGCCACTTCCAGTTGTTCCCTGAACACGTCCAGGGATGGGGACTCCACCCCCTCCCCAAGGTCAAACAAAGGGGTTTTTTTTCCTTTTTGCTTTAATTTCGACCAGGATTCCCCTTGCAACTGAAAACCTCAGTTCCTTGAAGAGAAGTGGCTCGAAGTTTTCCTTCCCAGATGCAGCGATACCGAAGGGGCTGGTGAGGAGCATGAATTCAACTGCTTTGCATTTTCTGCTGGATTTCAACACCAGCCATGCCGGGGGTTTTGTATAAAATGAGAAGTGGAGGTGAGGATCTCATGGTTTGTGTTCGGAGTGACGACAGAGGCGGCACAGAGCTCACACGGTGTTTCCTGCTCGGCGTTCACACAAGGGAATTGTAGTTTTGTTTTTCCAGCCACATTTCTGCCCTGCCAGCAATTCTGATCCTGATTTCCCTACCCAGGTGCCCCTGGCTCAGCTCTGAGGCGAGCGGTGATGCAGTGCGAGGTAATCGGGCCTTCACTCTCCTCACAAAAATCAAGGTTATTTCGTAGAATTTGTGGGTTTCCCCCTCCCCATGTCTCCTTTTGTTCAGGTTTATTGCACACAAATAAATCTGCAGCGCAAGTGAGTGAAGTTCTCTCTCGCCTGCTCAGCCCCAGGTGCTCTCAAGAGACACTTGTGGATCAGATATTGCAACCTTTATGGGTTCTCCTCGTTTCCCTCTCCATGAACAACTAACTGTCGGCAAAGGGCAGTGCAGGTGCAGCCCCTGTAATTAACTGGTAATTACAGAATTGTCCCACTAATGGGAACCCAGCGCTGCCCAGGATTTGGCTATTCCCAAACCCTGGCTGTGAGCAGAGGTGTGGAGCCGGGGAAGAATCTCTGCCCTCAGCTCCTTGAGATGCCAAATCCCAGCCCTGGGCAGGGAGGGAGCTCAGTGCAGGGCTGGGAGGGGACCCAGGGGCTGGATTTGGGTCACACCCCGTGGCTGTGGTGGTTCCAGGTCCCTGGAGCAGTTCCAGGCTCCCAGTGCTGACCACAGGAAGCTCCCTGCAGCTCCAGGTGGAAGTGCCTTTCCATGAGGATGCTGGGAACACTTGAGCCGAGTGTCCGTTCCATTCCATTCTCCTCCCCAGCGTGTCCCATCCCCTCCCAGTGCACCAGCAACTGGTTTATACTGGGCTGCACGCCCTGGTGAAAGGGGTTTCGTGCTGAGCCCTCCAAACACGACCCCACAATCGCTGTCAGCCAGGATTGAGGCGTATTTGCTTGGGACAAACAAGAATTCCTTTGAGAAAGGGATTTATTGTTTCAACTGCCAGGCCAAAGCTCTCTGAAGCGATTCTTAATCTCAGACATGAATTAGAGGTGGAGGAAATTGAAACAGGACGTTTAAAGTTGATATCATTTCTATTCCAGGTACAACCAAGCCTTGCACAAGGATATTAATGTTTAACTCCCGAGGCTGTCCCAGGTGTGTTTGTGGAGAGATTCTGCAATGCAGGGCTTTTCCTGCTGGTTCTCCCTGGCCTTAGAAATTCTGGAACTGATTGGGAATTAGCAGCGCTTTCCCTCCTGGTGTCAGAGGAGTTCAGAGTGAGGAGAGTCACGGGTCCAGGCAAAGCCTGGAGGCCAAGGGAAGCAGAACCAGGCTGTGTTTTCAGACGAATCCCTTGAGTCACAGTCACCACGGGAAGGAAGTCGTGTCCCTTGTGGTGCAAGCCACACTTGATTGACTCCCTGGCGCTGGGGAAAGGTTTGGTGTTGATCCAAGAAAGTCCCCGGTTCCTGGGTTACGTCAGGGCCTCCCTCCCGTGTCCCCTCCCCGAGCTCTGCGCGCAGGAACTCGGCTTTTGTTTCCAGCGCTCCCAGGAGCGTCCGGGGATTTCACCTGCAGAAACAAGCAGGAAAAGCCAATTACAATAGAAAGGGAAGAGTGGAGTGATGAATTCTTGGCTCAAATAGCGGATAAACACCTGGGATCCGGGGCCAAGGGATCTTTGTGCTCTGCAGCTCTGCCCTGTGGGGCTGCAGACTCATGACACTCATTTTCCAGCCGGGAAGAGTGAGGATTGTTCACGTGGGAAGGCAGGATGGCATTCGTTCATTTTCCAGCCGGGAAGAGTGAGGATTGTTGCCCAAACCCTTCAGAGCCCAGTCGGTGACAGAGTTAACCCTTCCTGTTCCCACAGAAAGCAGCTCAGTGACTTCCCGACCTCAAACATTCTTCTCCCTGAGATCTGGAATTCATTCCTTCATATCCTGCCCGTCCTCAGAGCAGGACCCAGCAGAGATCTCCGCTCCTGGCACAGCATCCAGTGAGCTCCCGCGTGGGCAAAAAGCAGGGATTTTCACCTGAATTGTGTTTCCATAGCCCACCCACAGCTCTGGAGAGCCCTGGGTACAGGATCGCCCCCCCAAAAAGGCATCATGTTCCATTTTTTGGCAAAAAGCAACCCAAAGTACAAATCCGTGAGCACTTTAGATGTGAAACACATCCTTTACTTTTTTTTTTTTTTTTATATACCTCCTCAGGCAAATCACAAAATTCCTGCTCAGCTCCAGGAATTTACTGGCACTGGTCAACGATTCCACCTGGGCGAGGGACACTTTTTCTCTGGGGCTGTAGTGAGGTGTTTCGTCAGGATGATGTCAGAGCCCACGGCGGAGCAAAGAAGCACAGTTCCCAAAATGAGGAAGCAGAGGCACCTCCTCATCCTCGCTGGCACAGCAGGAAGTGCCGCCCTCCATCCAGGCAGTTTCATCATTCCCTTGGCTGGAAGTTCCCTCATGCAAAGCTTTCTCCTCCCTCTGGATTCTCTGCAGCTCTTGGCCACAGGGTTGCAGGAACAGGGTGCCAGATTGATATCAGTTTCAGATTTATCCCAGTGCCAGACTGATATCCGTTTCAGATTTACCCCAGTGCCAGACTGATATAATTGTCAGATTGATATAAATTCCAGATTTATATCCTGCTCCTGGAGCAGCCCTGGGACAGCCCAGGACAGGGACCATGGGGATTGTCACAATTCCTGGGGTACTGGCACCAAAAATCTGCCCCATCTCAGTCAGAAATGTGTGGCAGCAAGAAGCTGAGGTGGAGGAGGATTTGTCATTCCACAATCCCTCCCTTCTGCTGCGGCTCCTGGAAACCCTCGCTTATCAGAGCTCCTGATTTTTTATTTCAAGTGCTTGGTAACAGCATTGTTTCATTTATTACAACACGAATGAACTCCAGCAAAGGAGTTACAGGAGCGAATGCGATGTCACAGAGCAGCCCCTGGGGTAATTCCAAAATTTCCTTTGGCTTTCAGAAGTTCAGGGATGCTTCTGTGGTTCCTTGGTGAAAAGTCTTTGCTTTCCAAACAGGTCTTGTGTGACCTCATTCCCTCACGGTCATGGGAGGTGGCAAATTCTCGTTACATAATCAAAAAAATGTCTTTTCACCACCTTGAGGAAACTGGAGTTTTCTGACGGATAAAAAATGATGTAAGAAAACGCCTGGATCCTGCCTGGGCACTGAACCTTCCTGAGAACTCCTGGAATCCCTTGCCCTGGGATCCCCATTCTCCCTTTGGGTCTCCAGGCTTTAACATGAAATAACTATTTATACCTTCATAATGAATAGCAAAATAGGAAGTTGTCATGATTTTTTTTTTTTTTTCCAGGTATATCCCTGAGTACTTTAATTATAGAGTCACGGAATACCCTGGGCTGGGAGGGACCCTCAAGGATCCTCAGTCCAACTTCTGGACACCCCAACAACCCCACCCGGTCCCTGAGAGCGTTATCCAAACTCTCCTTGGACTCAGAACGGCCTGGCTTGGCAGCTCCTTTTATAGAAGCTGCCAGACCAAGAAAATGCTGCTCGAATTTCTGTCAATGAAATGAATTTCCTGGGCCTTTCCCTCGGCTTTCAGTTTGCAGTGTTATTTCCCCCACCCCGGCAGCGCTGCTGGTGGAATTCAGAGTTACAACATCCCAGAGGAGAGGAGAGGAGAGGAGAGG
>VZRN01002342.1:1020227-1031741 GCA_013397935.1 Dasyornis broadbenti
AGAGGAGAGGAGAGGAGAGGAGAGGAGAGGAGAGGAGAGGAGAGCCCAGCTTGCAGCTGCCTCCTGCGGTGGGTGCAGCCTCACAGGTTTATCGCAGATTGAGATCAATTCCAGATTTATCCCTATGTCAGATTGATATCAATTTCAGGTTTATCTCAGTGCCAGATTGAGATCAATATCAGGTTTATCTCCATGTCAGACTGAGATCAATTTCAGATTTATCCCAATGCCAGATTGATATAAATTCCAGATTTATTCCAATGTCAGATTGATATCAATTTCAGGTTTATCTCAGTGCCAGATTGAGATCAATTCCAAATTTATCCCAATGTTAGATTAATATAAATTCCAGATTTATCCCAATGCCAGATTGATATCAATTTCAGATTAATCTCAGTGTCAGATTAATATCAATGTCAGGTTTATCCCAATGCCAGATTGATAGAAATTTCAGATTTATCCCAGTCTCAGATTGATATCAACATCAGATTGATCTCAGTGCCAGATTGATATAAATCTCATATTTTTCCCAATGCCAGATTGATATAATTTTCAGATTCATCCCAATGTCAGCTTGATATCAGTTCCAGATTTATCCCAATGTCAGACTGATACCGATTTCAGATTTATCCCAGTGTCACATTGATATCAGTTCCAGATTTATCCCAATGTCAGACTGATACCGATTTCAGATTTATCCCAGTGTCACATTGATATCAGTTCCAGATTTCTCCCAGTGTCAGACTGATCTCAATTCCAGATTTATCCCCGTGTCAGGTCTGTGATGGGAGCAGGGATGTCAGAGGGAGCGGTGCCTCGCCCTCTGCAGCAGCAATGAACCCCAGTGTTCCTGTGCCAGGGAGCGCTGGTAACTCCGATCCTGCGGTGAATCCCTCACAAACAGCAGCTCCGTTTGGATCCCTGCCCCGCGTTCGCTGAGCACCCACCAAGATTTGCAGGAAGCATCTCATGGACTCAAGTGCCCAAATCCCACGGAATCTCCGGAGACATTTACTGTAGGAAATGGGATTTGGTGCCTGGACCCCTTTGGGAATGTCACACTGAATTACAGATTACGAATGATAGAATAATATTTGGAATTTTGCGACGGGAATATTTTAGGGAAATTGATCGATACACTGACATTACACAGCATTGCCTGATGAATTCACAGGGATGACTGAATTATGGATTGAGAATTATAGAATAAAGTGAAGAATTACAGATAAAGGACAGTGTTCCCGGTTCAGTGCTGCTGCATTACAAATCCTGGTAATGAAATTTGATTTTTGGCATTCATCTGCAAATGGACATCCATGCAAAACCAGCCAGGTACCGAAGGGAATTCCATGTCCAGGAATCATTCGGATTACACTTTATATAAATATTCCTTTTCCTTATGCCGTGCAGGTTTTTGGTTTTTTTTTTTTTTTTTTTCCCCTGGATCGGGGTGGTTTCTTTGTCATTCCACAAAGCAAAACTCCTAAGAAAGGAAACTTCTTTTCAAATCAGCCACTTCTACCAAAAAGGAGTTTTCCCTTGGCATTAAAATCAAACATGGCCACGGTTTGCACCACTCTCTGTCAGTGTCATAGGGGAAGTAGAATGAGAGGATGGGGAGAGGCTGCTCCCCTCCAAATTTCCCTTCAGAATCAGTGAGCTCATAGTGGAAAACCAGGCTGTCATCGAAAGAGCTTTTCACAATCTCTGTATTTTAATATTTAAAAATTCCTCTGACGGATCACAGCGAACCATCCCAGCGTGGAAGTTCCACGCAGTGCCTGTGCTCCAGGCCTGGATTTTGGGATTCGTGGGACAAAGCCACTCCAGGTGTCCTGGCACAAGAGCAGAGCCGAGGGAATCAGGAAGGCTTGATGCAAACACACCCTGAAAACGTGCATTTATTCGTATGAATCACAATTATTTGTATTAATTATAATTATATCAAAATCACATAAAATACAAAACACATCTACAAAATTATATAAAATGCATTAAAATGCAAATTATAATTTGCATTAATTATAATTGTTAATAACTTCTGCAACTATTCATGTTTCAGAAGTGAGCAGGCACTTGCAGACCTTTTTTTAGCTCTGCATTGCTCAAATTTCCGTGCCTGGAAGAGAAGCTGGATCTACGGAAGCAGACAGGGAAAGGCAGGAAACATCCACGAAGTCCCTCCTGCCCTCATTTTTCTGCCACTGACTGAACTCAGCTCCCCCATTTTCCTCTCCTTGGTTTGCTGTTGTGTGTTATCCCAAAAGGGAATTCTGGATACTGGAAAATGTAAAATCTTAACTGGGAACAAAATTTGTGCCCAATCTGGATCCAGGCTGGGCCCTTTCTCCTTCCTGCTGCATTTTCAGCAGGGCAGGGATCGCTGCTCCCAGAGCTTCCCCTGCTCCTCATTCCAAGATGTGCTCCTGGAATGAGGACGAGCAGCTGAGCTGGGAATGGTGCCCGGCACAGCCTCCCTGGAGCTGCCATCACCGACAGGCAGGGACCGGGGTGAGGAGGGGGCAGGTCTGTCCCCGGGAGCGCTTTGGATCCCTTTGGGAGCGCCTGGCGCTCCAGCGGCTCCGTGCTGTCGCTGCTGTGGGTGCCAGGTGAGCAGGCGCTCAGCGCCGGGTCAGGAATGGGTCCACAGCCCCCATGGAGCCACACTCAGCGTTTGGGATGGCAAGGGAACAGCGGCAGCGGCCGGGAGCTGCCCCTGGAACTGCCCCCGGAGCTGCCCCCGGAGCTGCTCCCGGAGCTGCCCCCGGAGCTGCCCCCGGAGCTGCCCCCGGAGCTGCCCCCGGAGCTGCCCCCGGAGCTGCCACCGGAGCTGCCCCCGGAGCTGCCCCCGGAGCTGCCCCCGGAGCTGCCCCTGGAGCTGCCCCCGGAGCTGCCCCTGGAGCTGCCCCCGGAGCTGCCCTCATGCTCTGCCCGGGCCCAGCGCTGTCCCGGAGCTCTGGCTCAGGGAATTCCCGGGTTTGAGGAGCAGGCTGGGCACTCTGGGATCGGCAGGGACTCACCAGGACCGGCTGGGCCTGGGGTTTGCGTCCTGTGGGGGTGGGAAGGAGTTACAGCTCGGCTGCCAAAGGTGCGTGGGATCCCACTCGAGGCACATTCCTTGGAAGAGGATGGCTGAGGAGCGGGAAGGAGCCCCCGGCAGTGCTGGAATTTGGAACTTGGTGTGAAGCTTTCAGCATGGTGAATCCAGAATCCCAAAATTCCCCTCGCTCCATCTGGGATGCCCCCCTGGCTGCTGTTTGTTCTTTTGGCAAAAGCAGGGCCCCCATTTCCTGAACTGCTGGGGTTCATAATTAATTTATCTCCCTGTTAATTGGGGTTGTTGCTCCTTTGGGTTTGGTTCTTGCCTTATCTGGGGGCACCAAAGAGGGGACATATCCTGAGTGCCTGTGTCGGTTCACCCATGCGAGGGATTTCGGGAAAACCATTGGAGTCCTGCCCCCAGCCAGGACACAGGGAACGGCTTCCCACGGCCAGAGGGCAGGGATGGATGGGAAACTGGCAAGGGATTGTTTCCTGGGAGGGTAGGGAGGGGCTGGGATGGAATTCCCAGAGAAGCTGTGGCTGCCCCCGGATCCCTGGCAGTGCCCAAGGCCAGGCTGGACAGGGCTTGGAGCAGCCTGGGACAGTGGAAGGTGTCCCTGCCCAGGGGTTCCATGATTTTCCAGGTCCCTTCCAACCCAAACCATTCTGGGATTCCCCAGCAGAAGGAACAGGCACCATCATTCCATTCCTGGGTTATGGCTCTGTAACTCCTGCACTGAGGGAACCCTGTCCCTGGAAAGCACCTGGAATACGTTTATGTCTCTTCATGAATTCCTAAAGCGTGTCAGGTAGACTTTAAAACCGTTTTTTTTTTTTTCTTTGCCTGGCAAATAATGAGAATTGAATTCAATTATTTCACAAATAAATCAACGGAAACTTTCCCCTCATTTTCAAAGCCCGCGCTGCGCTCAGGACTCTTCTCATGCCTGAGGTCTAAAAGGAACATCAGGTTCAGATTAAATTTGAAGTCTGCAGCGTCATAATGTGCAAATATCGGGGTTTTATCTCCCAGATAGAACCAATTGTTTATTTTCTGGTTGGCTTACGTCTCAATTCATAAAACAAACACAACTTGGAACCAGCAATTAAAAATTAATATTCCCTTTCCTTCTGACTGATGCGGGAGCTGGGATTAGAGGCCATGCAATTATCTCCCTCGTGCTTATCAGGTAGAAAGAGCTTTAGTTTATTGAACTTTCTGTCTGCATTCTGTATTTCCCATCAGACACTTCTGGAAGTTCACTTGGTCTCTCTTCGCTCTCCCGCCGATGATGAAGAGGCAGAAAGAGAGAGACAGAAAACCAGGCAGGGAAGGAAATGAGTCTGGCAGACCATAAAGGTCATTCTACCAATCTGATAATTTCATTTCCTCCTTCAAGTTTTACCTGGGACTCCCAAATACATTTTTTTCTGGGCTGTAGCTGTGGCCCTATGTAAAATAGGAACTGGAGCTGGGTGTTGTAATCCTGTGGGTGCTGCGGCCAGAGGGAAGGGAGCACCTCCTTCCCTGCAGACTGATTTATAAGGCTCCCTGAATTTGGCTTCCTTCACATCCCCAGACCAAGCCTCCCTGCAGCTCCAACCAGAGGCCTCCCAGGAAACGGTGAGAATTCATTTCTTCTTTACTCCGGTAGCAGCTGGCAGATAAAACCAATGAAAATTGGACATTATTTAGCTGAGAGTGGATTTAAATCGGTTTTCGGGACATTTTCCTCGGGACATTATTTCTACACTCAGAGTTTAGCACATGGTGTGCACGTGTCCATCCTCCTGGAGGTGTTTCTCGTGTCACCAGGCAATCACAATCCTTTTATTGGCCCAACTTTGGTGTGTCTGGGCTGGGAGCGTCACCAAACTCCTTTCTATGGCCATGCTGTGCCATTGCCCTGGCCCAGGCGGGCTCCAGAGGTTCCTCCTGACCGAAATCACTGGGAGATTCTCAGCGAAGGAAGCTGGGCTCAGCCCCAGCCTCGAGCTCCGGATCCCTGGGGACACGGAGGGGACACCCAGGGACGCTCTGCCCCCGTGCCCCGCTCAGGTGAGGCCTCACCTGCACAGCTGCTCCTGCCCTGGGGGCTCCCGCAGCAGCAGGAGGAGCTGGAGCTGCTGCAGAGAGTCCGGAGGAATCCATGGAGCTGCTCCAGGGCTGGAGCCCCTCTGGAGCCAGGCTGGGAGAGCAGGGGGTGTTCACCTGGAGAGGAGAAGGATCCAGGGAGAGCTCAGAGCCCCTGGCAGGGCCTGAAGGGGCTCCAGGAGAGCTGGAGAGGGACTGGGGATGAGGGGTGGAGGGACAGGACACAGGGAATGGCTTCCCAGTGCCAGAGGGCAGGGCTGGATGGGATCTTGGGAAGGAATTGTTCCCTGGGAGGGTGGGCAGGCCCTGGCCCAGGGTGCCCAGAGCAGCTGTGGCTGCCCCTGGATCCCTGGCAGTGCCCAAGGCCAGGCTGGACAGGGCTTGGAGCAGCCTGGGACAGTGGGAGGTGTCCCCGCCCATGGCAGGGGTTGGGATTCCATGATTTTTCAGACCGCTTCCAACCCAAACTGTCCCATGATTCTGTGATTCCCTGAACACGTGGAGCTGGAACGCTCCCCTCATCTCTGAAGTGCTCAGGCACTCTCTGGTGTTGTTCAGAAAACGAGTTTATTTGTGATGAATGTCTCAATAAAACTCTGAGATGGGGAGGGGGTGCTCTCCCCCATCTAAAACTGGAATCATTTCCGTGCAAGCTGTCGACTGTTTTCACCAAAAACCTGAATCCTGAAGGCTTCTCCCCCAAACCAGGAGAAACTTCTCCATTTTGGAGCTTTTAGTTGCGATGAATGGAAGAGAAGGCACAAGCGCCACTCCTCTCCCGCAGTCTGGGGGGGATGTTTTGGTGTTTAGTTTCGGGTTCGTGAAGTCTGGTGATGAATTTCATGTTCCAGGACAGAAACCAGCAGCTTTCAGAAAGTTGCCAAATGAATCTTTCTGTTGGAAATTCCAGCCAATCCTGCCTGAAATCCACGAGTGTGACCAAGTGCCCTGCTAACAGGATATTATATTGTATAGAGACATTAGATAGAATCAGATACTAATATATAGAGATTATCTATTACAGATGAAGTAATATTATCTATTATTTTCCAACCTAAATCGTTCTGTCCTTCCTGCCCAATAACTGGATTTTCCCTGAGCCTCCAGCCCCTCTCTGAGCACAACGGGAGCTGCTGCTTCTCCTGGACACTCCCCAGACACTCGGTTGTGGCTCCTGGTCCCGCTCAGAGCTGGGTACAAATCCAAAGGGCACTGGAGGAATTGTGGCCAGGATTTGGGATGCTCCGGACAGCAGGAGCTGCAGTGGGAACTGATTCCCGCAGGAACACGCTCTGCTCTCAAGGAATCAGGAGGGCTACTCCCCTTTCATTTAAAAAGAGTGGTTTGGGAGGAAAAAACAACTCAAACCACTCAATTTTGTGTTTTCCACGCGCATTCAGCCTCCCCCTGTCGTCAGAATAGGCTTTGAAGGCGATATTCACCATCTCTTTCTATTAATTGGGTTTAATCTCCAGTTCAAAAAGGTCTGGGAATTCATCTGAAAAATTGTTGTTAAAGGGTTTTATGCACCCAGCGGTTATTACCAGGTTGGGCAAAGCTGTTTGGTGTTTCCTGGAGAGCTCTGGTGATATTTTGGACAAATTCCGGACAAATATACGTTTATGTATGTATTATAGCAATGGTCTCCACAGCCAGCCCTTCCTGCAGGCAGAGCTGTGGCACTGAATCCAGGAGGAATTTCATCCAGTGCCTTGCTCATGGAATTGGCCTCACTGGGCTTTTCCCGCCTCAGGGATATTTAACGAGGGACCAGCCCAGACCCACTCACATAATTCCTTCTCTAAACTGGCGTGGGATGAGAATCCCAAATGGATCCGAATCTCGGCTCCAGCTGCAGCACAAACCTGAGATTCCACTTCCATGCAGTCCCAGAGTCCCCAGAACGGGGGATTTTCCTCAGTTCCCTGGGGCTGCTTTTGTCTCCTCGTCCCCCTGCCCAGCCCCAGTCTGATTTTGGAGCCCCCTGAACCAAACTCAGCGAGGTTTAATCATGTTTTAATAATGTTTAATTATTAACATTATTTAATAACAATGTTTTAATGATTTTTTTTTTCCCCTCCCCTACAGATGTCTCACCTCCCGTGTGCCCTCCTGTCGCTGCTCTCCTTTGCTGCCCTGCTGGAAAGTGCCCAGTGGAAGCTGCAGGAAAACGGTGAGGGAAACCCCCCCTTAGTGAGTCCTGCAACTTTGGAATTAAAATTGTGGCCACCAGCACAGAATCTGTTCGCTCCAGCATCTCAGGCCAAGGCTATGTGATTATTTATTTGACAATAACTAACTGGAGTTAACGGGAAAAGCGTTTAGATGCGCTAAAATCTCCCACAGCAGCACATTTGCAGTATTTGCATTACAAACGCTTTTATTGGCTGCTCCTTCCCCTCTTGATTTGAACGTCTCAGTCACACAGCCTGGATGCAAAACCAGCCTCCTGTGACCATGGGAACAGCCCTAAAGCAAACAAGGGAAGAATTAATTATGAAAAAGAAATTCTGTTTCTGAGGGAAATTGAAAGCCCAGAAATAGTTTATCAATTTCTCTGGTACAGGAGTGAAATGTAATCCATTCGTAAAAATGCAGGGTCAGTAATAAACAAACAATGCTTTTGAATAATTTACCAGAAAATTGAGCTAAATTCGGATTGTCCTCTCTTTCAATGGCTTTCCCCCTTATCTTTACATTAAAAAGAATATTTATCCTGTGGGTTCCCTGGGAGGGCTTCGATGCTGAAAACGGCAAAATCTGTCAACACTGAGTTTGTAAACTTTGAGTTTGAAGATTCACTTTGCCTGTGTCCACAGGCAGTTTGGGAAACTTCCAAACTCCCTAGAAGTGAATATTTTCTGCCAATTCAGATTTAATAAAAACGTTTTGACTATTATTGATCTGCCAGGTTGGATTCCACATTTGCCAGGTATTTCTCAGTGTTTCTCCTTTGTGCTAAAGCCTCAAAGCTCTTTTTTACCAGTGCTGAGAAGGCTCAAGAGCTCCCTGGGATTCACCCAGAGCTCGCTGCAGACAGAGCTGAGGGAAAGGGCTCAGCCCAAGCTTCCCCCCGGCCCCTGTGAGCAGCTCCTGATTTTCCCTGTGCCATTCCCAGTGTTTGTGGTAGAATCCCAGTGGGATGCTGAGGCCCCGGCCACCACCGTGGAGCTCACCTGCAACAGCTCTGAGGAGGCAGTTTATTGGAAAAAGGACTCGGAATGGAAGCAGGAAGGGAAGAGCCTGAGTGTTGCAGTGAAGGAGTTCCCAGATGCTGGCAACTACAGCTGCCTGAGCCAGCAGAGCCACGAGGTGCTGAGCTCCCATCTCCTCCTCATCGCCAAAACCGACTCCAAGGGCCACATGATCAGGTGGATCCTGAAAAGCTTTAAAGGTACGGCCCTGAAACAATGGGCTGGTGCTTGCCCAGCTTCGTGCTGGGAAATATCCTTGGAAGAGGGGCTCTCCTCAAAGGCTTGGCTGGCAGAGGCAGGAGATCTTTGCTCCTGGGGCTCTGGGGGTGCAGCTGAGGAGCAGCACAGGAATTGGGTGCCATGGGATTCATTTGGGATTCATTTGGGATTCTCTGGGCACTGAGAGGATGGAGGGATGGGAGGAATTGGTTTGGAAATGCAGGGCTACGTGACAGGAGCTAAAGGAACGGCTGGAGCTGGGTCAGAGGGATTTGGGATGGAGAGCAGGGAAAGGTTCTTCCCCCCAGGCTCCCCAGAGAACGGGCACGGCCCCGAGGCTGCCAGAGCTCCAGGGATGCCCAGGCTGGGATTGCTGGGTGTCTGTGCAGTTGGAATCCGTGATCCTTGTGGGTCCTTTCCAGCTCGGGATATTCCACCATTCTGGGATTTGACAGAAGCAGGGCCTGACCCAGGTTTCAGTGCTGTCATTTGGGCCGCTCCATTCAGGACTGACCCTGGCATGTTTTGCCTTTTCTTCATGAACCTCACTCATCTGTGCCTCGGATCCGAGTCCCTCGTGGCACTGTCAGGGAACTGATGAGTTTATGAGCTGCTGCTTTCTCTCTGCCTCGGCACTCTGGGCAAAGAAGAGTAAATGACTCCTGGTTTCCTTCTTTCTCCATCTAGAGCCCAAGTGGACATTTTTAAAGTGTGAGGCAAAGAACTACTCTGGAATTTTCGCGTGCTCCTGGATGACAGAAAATCAGAGTCCAAATGTGAAGTTCACCATCGGGAGCCTGAAAGGGTAAGAGTTTGTACTTTCCTTCACAGCCTCACAGAGCAGCCCTTGGTGTTAGGATTAGCAGCCTTCTGTGTAGGATTTCAGGCTGTTAGGGACACACAGAAGGGGAGAAATCTCTTTTCCAAATCTGAACACCCCCAAAATGTTTTGAGTCACCACCGGGACAAAGTCAACTTGACACAGAAACTGCTCAGAAATGAATAAAGCCTTGAAAACGGGATGAGTCCACGTGGGCTGGAGTAGCCACTGAGTGACTCAAGCAATGGCAAAACATTTGGAGGAGGGCAGAGAGGAAGTGGAGCCAGAGCAGCAAGAAGCAGAGCTGGCAGTGCAGAGTGGAGCAGGGCAGAAGCACAGGGCCCCTGCCAGTCTGTGCTGAGGAACCCCCAGGAACCTGCAGGGAAACGGGTGCCGGGAACCGGGGGGGGATTTCCTGCCTCCCACTGCTCCGGGGGCTCTCCAAGACATGGAGCGCTCCAGCAAAGGTCACCCCAGGCTGCTGAGGGAGAAACGGCTGCCAGGGGCTCCAGCTGGCTGGGGGCAAAAATAGAATCAGGCTCAGGTGGTGCTTTGGTAGCTTTTGGTGTTTATTTCCCAATGGAGACTTCTCAGCCTTCCCTCATCTCTTCAGCGAGGTTTGGGAGAGGGCAAAGGGGCAAAGGAGGAGACTGGAGCTTGCCGTGGGCTGGTGGCAGCGGGAAATGAGAGATCCTGCTTTGGGTTTGAACACCCACTCCTTGTGCTGAGGCAGGGGCTGGGGGGAGGCTGGGGTTTGCCACTGACGT
This sequence comes from Dasyornis broadbenti, assembly GCA_013397935.1. Classification (NCBI taxonomy): domain Eukaryota; kingdom Metazoa; phylum Chordata; class Aves; order Passeriformes; family Dasyornithidae; genus Dasyornis; species Dasyornis broadbenti. The sequence goes on from VZRN01002342.1 coordinate 1,030,365, forward strand.
GTCCCACAGCACCGGAGATGTGACAGCTCCCGCCGGGGCCGTGCTGCAGCGCACACAACGCAGAACATTCCCTTACAAACACACCTCGGTGCTGTGGTTGTCGTGGCGGTGGTGGCAGCACATTCCCAGGACAAAGCAGCATTCCCAGTGTTTTTCCCCCCCTGTTCTGTCTCAGCCCTCAGGGAGACGTGTCCTGCAGCAGCCCCGTGGCTCACAGCGAGGGGGCCCTGACCACGTACACGGCCCAGTGCCACAAGGAGAACTTCTGTCCCTTTGCTGAGGAGCACCAGCCCATCGACATCTTCCTGGAGGCCATTGACGAGGTGGAATACGAGAACTACAGCGCCAGCTTCTTCATCAGGGACATCAGTGAGTGCTCCGGGCGTGGGTGTTCATTCTGAGCTGCATTTGGGCGCCCTCAGGGGAACTCAGGGCTCAGCCCAGCCTTGGCAATCCCTGCCCTGGGCGCTGTGAATGCCCAGCAAGGCCCAGGCACAGGAGCAGGGGATGCCAGGCTGGAGGAGGATGAGGAAGTGAAGCAGCAGCATCTTCCTGGCTTGTGACCTCCAACACCCACAGCTCCCAGAATGTCTGCGAAGGATGGGCATGGCTTGGAAGGGCTCTGAGGGAAAAGCCAGAGAATAATCAATCCAGCAGGCTGCTCTCTGAGAACTGGCTCAGGCCATGGATGCTTCCCTCCTGATCCTTTCCGGGATGGGCAGCCAGGGCAGGTTCATAGAAAGGGGCAGGAATAAGAGGGCTCTGAGCTGCAGCCACAGGGCACAGGAAAATGAGACAGCATCCTAAAGAAACGGAGGTTTTGTTAAATGCCTTAATGTCATTAATAAAGATATTCCTGTGTGTCCAGCAGAGCCCTCTGCAACCACCCAGGCAGAAAAAAAAAAAAAAGGAGAGAAAAGAAGAGAGATTACCCAGAGAGATTCTAGGAGTTGAATAATTTTCCATAAAAAGCACACAAGACATTTCTTACCCATCAAATCTACTCCGCTCTTTACCCAGAGGCTCCCAAAGCTCATTCCCATGAAACTCTCCCCAGGAACGCACCAATATCTGATGCTGAGCTCTCAATGTGGATTAATTCCCTCTGTGTTTTCTCTTGCAGTAAAGCCTGACCCTCCCCAGTGCCAGTACGTGGCCTCCAATGGAACAGTGACCTGGACATATCCCGGGACCTGGAGCACCCCAAACTCCTACTTCCCTTTGACCTTCAAGGTCAAAGTTAAAAGCAAGAGGAGACCCAGACACCAGGTAGAAATACAACATTGGAGACACCGTTTTCTTGCATGAACAGTACAAATAAGTTTTGTATGCAAGAATAATGAGCTAACACACACACACACAAAAAAAAAAAAAAAA
>VZRN01002342.1:1049417-1067972 GCA_013397935.1 Dasyornis broadbenti
CTGGGCGGGGCCGGAAGGGCGGGGCGGAAGCGGAAGCTTCGGACCGGAAGCGGAAGCCGGCGGCGCTGGCGGAAGGGGCCGCGCAGGAAGCGGGGCCGGGGCTCCCCCGCGGCCACAACCGGGGCGAGGGCGGCGAGGGGAGCGAGGGCAGGTGAGGGCAGCGAGGGGCAGGGGAGGGGGACGCGGCCGGCTCAGCCCCCGGGGGCGGCGGGGCGGGGACCTGGAGGCTGCCGCCCCCTCCCGGCCCCGCGGCCTCGGACCGGCCCCGCTGTCACAGGCCCTGAGGGCCCCCCCGTGAGGGAACGGCAGCGGCGGGGCTGAGGGGAAGCCTGTTTTTCTCTCGCTTATCTCGGCACAGATCACTGTGTCCTCGCGTTTTCCCCTCCCATGAGGGAGCGCCCCTGTGTATCCGGCGCTTGCCAGGCCGGCCCTGGCTGCTCTCGCCGCGTTTTTCCTCCTTTTTCGTTGCTGCGAAGTGTCCTCATGTTTTTTAAAGCTTTTTAAGTTCCTGAGGGTATTTAGTCATCAATAATAGAGCACGTCGAGCTGTTGTTTCATGCGACGTTCATTGTCGGGAATTGACTGAGGTGGGGGCCGCAAAACCCCATTTGCGGTATTGAATACATAAAGCTCTTTTTGCTGTGCAGATGTTTTTTGTTATTTGTATATAGGTCAGCTCGCTAATACAGAACGAGGTGTTAAAGCTGTGCTCATTAGCTCAGACTAGCCCCGGGAGGAACTTTTATTGTGCAGAAAATGCAGACTCATAGAGACAAATCCTTCTTTTTCCCCTTCATGGCAGGGGCAGGTCGTGCAGGTTGTATCTTACAGGATTTTTCTTGGTTTGATTGTTAATATTTTTATTTCCCTTGCCTTGTGTCCCAGTCCTTTTGCTGTTCTCTTTCCTGCTGGATTGTACCCAGCACGTGGCTGTGTCAGTCTGGAATTTTTTAGGTTATGTCCTGTCCTCTGTTCCAACTGAGGCATCCCAGGTGGCTGGGAATCCATGAAATGCTTGTTCTCCTTGGAATTCAGTCTATAAATAGTTAATTTTGGGCTTTGGGAGGTTGATCACAAACTGAGCCCCTCCAGCCTGCCCCAAAAAGAACAAACCCGGGGTCTTTGCTCCTGGCTGGAGAATTCCCCCCTGTCCGGAGGAGCAGAGATCCTTTTCATGCTATACACAGGCACGAGGTGGGGATTTAGTTCTTGAATATCCCCATTCAAAGTAAAATAACGACAACATGCAGTTATTGACTTGAAGTGCACCCAAAAAGTGCGAAACCACGTGCTCTTCAATAATTAGATCGCAGCAAAGCTGTCGGTATTTCAAATTTTGGCATCACAGGGAGGGTGCAGCAGAGCCCTTGTTAAAAGGTTTTTCCAAAATCTGTGTTTTTACAGGTTGTTTTTCCTCATCCACTGAATGTTGGCATCCAGCCTGTTAAACAGGTTCACTGAGCTGGTGAGGCTTTGCCCTCCTCATTCTTGTCTTACGGTAAAATAAAATAAATCTGTGCCAGATAGAGTCAGGAAAGGATCTCAGAATAACTTCTGTTAGCAATGAGTTCATATTTATTTCAGTGGCTTTTTTGCCACTTCTCACAAGAGTTCTGGGTGTTTTTAAATGAAACGTTGTAATTCCCGTGTGCTGCCGTGTGCGTGAACACGGGTCAGGGAAGGAGAGGATCCTGCACCTTGCTTTCAGACAACGACTCTCAGTTTTGCTGTGGCTTTGATCTCTAACTCAGCAACCTGAACAGCTTATTTGGTGTTCTGACCTCGGAGAGGAGCTGGTTTGAGGGCTTTTAATAGGGCATTTTTGAAGAATGATCAGCAGGAGCCCATTTTTTCCAAAAAAAAAAAAAAAAAAAAAAAAAAAAAAAAAAAAAGAAAACCAAATAATTCTTCTGCTGGACAGACTTTGGGCTTTTATCTTTTCATTGGGATGTTGCAGTTGGCGCTGACTTGGTCTCTGCACAGCTTCCCTGGGACTGTCTTGATCTCAGGGTGGAATCTCTGCAGATTTTTTATTCCTCAGAAGAACTGATCCGTGTTTAAACCCGTGGTGCTTTTTCCTCATCGCTCCCTCAGCTGAGAGGGTCTGTCTGGTTTGTCTCGCAATCCTCGCGTTGTGTCTGACGCCTTCTGTCCAACCAAACCGCCGCTTGGCTCTTTTGAGGCCTGACTGCTGTGTCCTCCCCTCCTCGGTGTCCCACTTGTTTTTTCCAGTTGCCTGGATTCGATAACTTGGTGCCCGTTTCTCCCAGCAGAGCTCGGTGCAGAGATGGGGCCCCGGCGGAAAACTGTGAAAGCGAGCTCAGTGAGCAGGGAAGGGGCAGACTCTACCAAAGCCGAGGAGCCGAAAGATTACATGAACCAACTCTCTCATGAAGTGCTCTGCCACATCTTTAGGTGAGCAGCCTGGCAGGAATCAGTTTAGTGGTTATTATTTTACATCTCTCTCGTTTGTCTCCAGCCCTGCCTGCCTGTGACACACACGGTAAAGTGTGGATAAAAAGGGGCGACGGATTTTCTTCTCAGTCCCCGCAATTCATGTGGAAACTGCGCAAATTAATTTACGTGAATGTCGTGAATGTTAGAATGGAGAAGAAATAAGTGATTTAATTCTGTTAGAAGCGTTGATTTTTAGAGCAGAAATGCGTCTTGGGTAGGGCACAGTTGAGGTGATTGTTTGGGAAGGGAGCTGGGATGAGGATGTGACCTCCCCTACAGCAAAGTCCTTCTCCCAGATGTTCACCCAGCCCTATTGTGTCCAAAAGACAATGCCTCACCAGCAAGTTCCTTGGAAACGGTAACGCTCCAAAATAATTGCAAATTGAGCTTGCAGTGCCTGCTGGAAAACGAAAGGAACTTAATTAAAACGTGCAGCAGGCAAAGGGTTTGGTCAGCAGGGTTTGGTTTGGTTTAAATTAAATTTCAGGAAGGAATTGTTCCCTGGGAGGGTGGGGAGGCCCTGGCCCAGGGTGCCCAGAGCAGCTGTGGCTGCCCCTGGATCCCTGGCAGTGTCCAAGGCCAGGCTGGACAGGGCTGGGAGCAGCCTGGGGCAGTGGGAGGTGTCCCTGCCATGGCAGGGGTGGCACTGGATGGGCTTTAAGGCCCCTCCCAACCCAAACATTCTGTGACCCTGTGATTTATTAGAGCTCTAAATCATCTGTGCATTTTAATACTACATTCATATGACTGCTCTATATTCAGTGTCAGAAATTGCTGAGTCATTCTGCTCAGCCAAACTCCGCATTTAACAGCAGCACGGCCTGAAAAATTCCCTCCGAGTGAACATCCCTCGGTGTCAGAAATCCCCACATTGCTGCGGCTTGGAGCAGGTGCTGAAGGCTGCAGCTGTGCTAAAGCAGGGCTGTTTTTGCTCTCCCCAAGGTACCTTCCCTTGCAGGATATCATGTGCATGGAATGTCTGTCCCGGAAGCTGAAGGAGGCGGTGACGCTGTACCTGCGCGTGGTCAAGGTGGTGGATCTGTGTGCGGGGCGCTGGTGGGAGTACATGCCCACAGGTGAGCCCCCTGCCCGCCCTCTGCCTCTTCTCTGCACAAAATCCACCTCCCCTTGCTTGGCTGGTCCCTTCCTTCACGTGGCTGCCTTGAGGAATGGGGTTTTGTTTTTTTTTTTTTCTCTCTGTGTGTCAATCCCAGTGCTGGGTGTTGCTGTAGCAGCAGTGGGGGTGCTCCGTGGCCACCTGTCAATACAATCTGTGTTTGTCTGATTGTTGGAAGGGAGTTTATCCAAGGGTTTATCCATGAAGAGGCTGTTTGCATGCAGGCAGGAAAATTTACAGTGGAAAAAGAGAGAGCAACTCATCTGCCAGCACTTAACAATGTAAGGATAAGTTTTGATGTCACACCTCAAGTCACCTGCAGATCTGTAGATAAATTTGTCTCTCTAGGTGAACCCTGTGAGTACCAGCGTTTCTGTTGGGGTTGAATTGCGCTGCTGGGATTTGGTGGGGGAGAGAGCCGAAAGGAGGGAATTGTGAAAATTAGAGGATTTGCAAATTGAGGTTGATTAGGGCTGGTATCAGGCAGGTGTTCAGACCTAAACAAAAAATTGGTGTAAATACAGGTAACCGGTTAAAATCCCTTTTATGTGCTGAATCACATTAGAATATATTAAATCTTTGCTTTGAAAAACCATCCTGTTTCTGTGAGAAATGTGAGCTGTGGTGAATAGTGAACTGATAGAAGGGCTCCAGCCAGGATTTTTTTTGTGCCCTGGAGTCGATAAATGGAACTCCAGGGAAAATAAACACATGAAGCTTCATGTGAGGAGGGAGAGAGCACAGTTAACCCTGCGGCCATGCTGCTCCTCTGAAGGAAATCTGTAGCAAACCTGCAAAATTCAAGGCAGAACAGTATTTAGGTCACAGTTTCTAGAATGTGGAAGTAAAAGAAAAGTTGTTGCTTCACCGAGCGCATCTTTCAACACCACAGAACTTGTAGTGCCACATAAAGAGAAGTGTGTTTGGCTTTCCCTTCACAGCTGAGTGTCTGCTGCCACACAAATACCAATGTGTTGTTGTTGTCTTAGGTTTCACTGATTCCAGCTTCCTAACGCTGCTGAGGAAGATGCCAGACATTGAACAACTTTATGGTCTTCATCCCAGGTATCTGGAAAGGCGCCGAGTCCGTGGCCACGAAGCTTTCAGCATTCCTGGAGTTTTAGAGGCTTTGCAGGCCTGTCCAAATTTGCTGGTGAGTGGCTGGACTTGGGAGAGAACCTCCTTCAGCACCGAGGTGCTGCGTGTTAAGAATTGTGACGGGGACTCGGTGCTTCCAGGGCTTCGCTTCAGACCTGGCCGCACAGGGAGCGCTTAACTGTGACCCTGTTTGCCAGTGACAACTATTTTTAGCTGCACCGCTGGGCATCCCACGAGCTCTTAAGCCCAGCAATGAATTAAAGCTCTGATCCCTCTGCTTCTGAAAAGACAAACCCTGTTAGAAATGAAGTGATAAATGAAGCTTGCGTTGTGTGCCGTGTGTTCTTGAGAAGTTTACATGGTTAAGAGGATGTTGTTGTTGTTGTTGAACTGGTGTTAGAGCATTTGCTTTGCTTCCTTTTATCCAGGGTGTTGAGACCTCTCATTTAGAGCTGGTGGAAGCTATTTGGACATACATGCCACAAGTCCACATTTTAGGGAAGTTTCGTAATCGTAATGGTGCTTTTCCAATTCCTCCTGAGAACAAGCTGAAAATTCCTATAGGAGCTAAAATTCAGACTTTGCACTTAGTAGGTGAGTGTGGTCATGGTGAAGCAGTTGGCTTCAACACAGGTGGATTGTAATTCTTTTGAAGAGAGGGAGTTTGGGCTGTGGCATCTCGGAGATATTAGCTGGATACTTGCTAGCAGGTCCAGAGGGCAAGTTCTAAAGAATTATTGCCAAACCAAGGTGAAGAACTTGTGTTTCGAGTGTTCACAGCTTTTCTCACTTAGCACAGAAAAGCTTCCTTTTGAAAGCCAGGGATTTGTCATGCAGTTGATTGGTTTAAAGCTTGTTTAAAATGTTTGTTTGTTTTGTTTATGTATTATTAGGGGTGAATGTCCCTGAGATTCCCTGTATCCCAATGCTGAGGCACCTTTATTTGAAGTGGGTGAGACTCACCAAACCACAGCCTTTTAAAGATTTCCTTTGTATCAGCTTACGTGCTTTTGTCATGAGGAACTGTGCTGGTAAGAGGGATTCTTCCTGTCTGAAGGGGATGGTAGAGCATGTAGGAAATCTGGTTCTGTTAAAGTCTTGGAATTCCACAATCTGAGAGCAGCCCTTGTTTGATTTGTGGTGTCGGACAGAAATCTCCGCCTGTCCTGTCCCTTACTTGGTGCTGTGTGGTTCTCTTGCCTTCCTGCTCTAGAGGGATATGTGTGGATGTGTTTTAACTCTTCCACGGGATAATTCGGGGAGAAATGAACAACCTGCTTTGTCTTTCCTGGCTTGTTGTGTGCAGGACCCACAAACTCTCTGAAGTACGTTCCCCTGGTGACAGGCCTGGCTTCTGCCAGGAATCTGGAGCACTTGGAGCTGGTTCGTGTTCCTTTTCTTGGAGGACTTATCCAGCACGTGGTAGAAGACAGCTGGAGATCAGGTAGGAAACTCCTAATCCCTCACACCTAAATAAAAATAAATAAATAAACAAATAAAAGCAGATTCTGGAGGCATGTGAAGCTCAGGTTTTCTGTCTGTAAGGTTTTCTTTCTTGAGCACTATTCCCGAGTTTGGAATTACGGTTATGGTGCTAAATACGCTCCGTATTGGGTATTGTTTTGATATCCTAACTGCAATCAACTCCTAATGAGCTTAACTCGTTTGCTGGTGAGCAGAACCAGCAGGATTGGAGGGGAGTTGGGTGCGAATATTTATTTTATCGGTTTGGTGAGAAAGGCCAGGACAGCACTGGTGCAGATGCTGGCTGTGATGTGAGAGTGAAGTGAAAGAAGGGTGTTCTGTCTTTGCCAGGTGGTTTTAGGAATTTGCACACTATAGTTCTGGGAGCTTGCAAGAATGCACTTGAAGTGGACCTTGGCTACCTCATCATAACTGCTGCACGAAGGTACCTCCCTCCACACCTCTCTTTGCTGCTCCTTTTTCGTAAGAAATGCCTTAGAAATGGTGTCCACGAGGCACAACAACCATCGAAGTGTAAGGAACACGCATTTAAACTTTGCAGAGCGGGAGCGTTCTGTGATTAAAGTAACAGCAAGTACCCTCTGAATCCTGCCATTGCTGAAAGAATCCTCTCGTTTATTATGACAGGGCATCTTCTTAAGTGTTTCCTGTGTTTTGGCCTGAATCTTGATAGGAGCAATTCTGAATTGCCTGCAGGTTGCACGAAGTGCGGATCCAGCCTTCCTTGACCAAAGATGGAGTTTTTTCTGCTTTGAAGATGGCTGAACTGGAATTCCCACAGTTTGAAACTCTTCACCTAGGCTACGTTGATGAGTTTTTACTGCAGTGTATGACACTTTTTACGTACATAAAAACCATAAGGATCACAGACATTGCTGTGGTTTCAGTCCTGTTCTGAGCGCTTCATAAGAATATTCATGTTGCACGTATTGAGGCTGCTGATCTCCCGCAGCCACATCTGGTTTTCCTCACTTCCTGAAAGTGGGAAAGCTCAGCCTCGTTAAAGGAATGATCTGATCAACAGGGGGTTAGAAAATCCTGCTATAAAAGGCAAATTTACTGCTGTGTCTGCTGCTCTCTCTTTCATAGGTAAAATGACGAGTACGGACTTGGTGAGGTACGGCTTGGCTGATGTGGTTGAGAACCCAGGAATTATTACAGATATTGGTATGAAAGCTGTAAATGAAGTTTTTTCTTTCATCAAGTATCTGGTCATTTACAACTGCCCACATCTACATAACCCAAATAATTGGATCACAGGTATTGCACACCTTCGAAATTTCAGAGCTATTCTATGAATTTCTGTGCTAAACCAGAATTTCTCTGCTCTAGTACTGCTTGTTCTGTTGTTAGTAAGTACAGTAGATGCTGCTTGCTTTGGGGCCACGCTGCTGCTGGGAACAGGATGGAGACGCAGAGGATGCTGCTCTGAGTCTGGAAAAGGGTGTGGTGAGCACCGGGTGAGGTGGGAATGCCTCAGGAAAGGCCCCCCTTGTGTTCCCAGATCACTCGAGGTGGACCCGCCTGGTCGACCTGACGCTGGTGAGATGCCACGCCATCAAGCTGGACTCGTTCAGTCAGTTCATCGAGTTACTGCCAAGCCTGGAGTTTATTTCTCTGGACCAGATGTTTAGAGAGCCTCCAAAGGTAAATTCCAGAGAATGGTTTGGTTTTTTCATGTCTCCAGGTCTTTGCCTTGTTTCCATTTCAGTGGCGATCTGCTCTGCTCCAGCTGTGTGCGTTCTTCTAATTAATTTATTTATTAATTAAATAAATTGGTAATAAATTCCTTAGGTTTGCAGTTGCTTTTAGCACGATATGCTGAGGAGAGTGGCGCTGCGTCTGCAGGTGGGGGCAGTGGCAGGGAATGAATGAATGAGTGACCAGAACATAAAACTCATTGATTCTCTCGAAAGTAAAACTCACTGACTCTGTTGAGGTCTCTGCTGATCCTTCACTGTGCTTTTTATATTATTTTTTTCCTCTTAGGCCCCTGTTTACAACACCAAGAGGTTTCTATGATTTTTTTGCCTGGGTGAAATGAGGATTCTGTTCCCCTGCTGAAATGTTTTCAAAGCTGAGGAATTTATTTCTTCATGTTGTCCCCCGCCGCTCTGCAGCCCAAATCCTTGGGAAGCTGCTGGAATGGCATGAGCACTGCCTGTGTAAAACCTGCTTCCTTTGGTCATTAGCTGTGCCTTGAGGCTGCTGGGAGGGCTCTAATCTGCTGTTTGTATTGATGTAATGATCCCATAGCAAATTCGTAGATCAGCACGAGGTAACAGGTTAAAATTCAGTGCTTTGAGGCGTTCCCTTTCCTTGGGAGTTCAACAAGGTAAGTTCTGGGTTGCCAAGCTGAAGACAGACACCTGCAGTCAGGAAATCCGAGGGGCAGTTTCCCTGTTAGTGTCGTGCTATCCCAGACAATTCCAGCAGAGTGGTTTTCCTGCTGCCATTAGGGAATATCGGGATAACAAATCAGTGTTTGCCAATCTTAATTTCTGCTCTTTGTTTCCAGGGTTGTGCTCGTGTGGGCCTGAGTGCAGGCACAGGAATTGGGGTCTCCTCTGCCCTGGTGAGCAACCAGAACTCCAACAATGACAATGACAACAACAACAACCACCAGAACAACAACAACAACAACCCCAACATCCACCACAACAACCACCAGCACCCCAACGAGCAGAACGAGGAGAACGAGCTGCGCCAGGAGGGCCCCGCTGAGGAGCAGCAGATTGGGGCTGAGGGTAATCCTTGGGGTTCTTTTGGAGGGGATTGCAGCTCAGGGTGATCCTTGGGATCCTTTTAGGGGGGGTTGCAGCTCAGGGTGATCCTTGGGATCCTTTTAGGGGGGGTTGCAGCTCAGGGTGATCCTTGGGATCCTTTTAGGGGGGGTTGCAGCTCAGGGTGATCCTTGGGATCCTTTTAGGGGGGGTTGCAGCTCAGGGTGATCCTTGGGATCCTTTTAGGGGGGGTTGCAGCTCAGGGTGATCCTTGGGATCCTTTTAGGGGGGGTTGCAGCTCAGGGTGATCCTTGGGATCCTTTTAGGGGGGGTTGCAGCTCAGGGTGATCCTTGGGGTTCTTTTGGGGAGGATTGCAGCTCAGGGTGATCCCTGGGATCCCTTTGGGGGGATTTTTTCTGCATTCCCACTCACACGGGCTCCTGGTGAAGCTATGAACACACACTGAAGGCTTGTTGCACTTTCAGCTCCTGGTTTGGAGCTTCACTCTCTCCTGTGTCCCGCCCGTGCCCGCTGTGTGACCGAGGCTGTCGCTGTGTGGTGGCCGGCGCTCTCACGGCGCAGAGCTGGGTGTCACTGCGGCTGCAGGCTCTGTGAGATGCTCTGGGGAGGTGCCAGGACTCCCCTGGGCACAGCTGGGAGAACACCCCAGTGCTGCTGGTGTATTTTTAATATTTCCCAGCAAAGGCAGGAGTCTTTGGAGGGGATGAAAATATAAACCCTGGTTATGCTGCTCTCCGTATGGAATAAGATTTTGGAGGAGGAGTGGAAAATCTGAGTGAGCTAAACCCCAAAGGACAGGCTGGGCTTTGGCTACAGAGATGTAGAACAAATCTGTGAGAGACTTTGTGCAACCAGAGACTCACCACAGGAATCAAGGCTGCTATTATTTATTTTTTGTGGGTGCTTGAGGGCTCTGCTCATTCTGCTTCCCATTCCTGACCTCCTCTTCCCCTCTCCAGCCCTGAATGAGATGGAGGAGGTGGCACAGGAAGAAGGGGAGGCTGCTGGGCAGGGCCAGGACGAGCTGCCAGCTCCCAGCCAGGCTGTTGTTCCCATGGAAGTGGATGAAGAGCAAGCAGGTAACTCTGGCTTTGGGAAGAAAGAGCCTCGTGGTATCTCCCTGAGGGATTAATTTTTCAGTGTAGGTCTGGGTTTGGATGTTTTTCTTCAACTGGGTTGTCTGCTTTGGAATAACGATGTTAGCACAGCCTGGTGCTGTGCAGGAATTTATTCTGTGTTACAGCCCAGAGTTTTCTCTGCATATGCAGTGAAATACCTTGACCTTAAAGCCTTATTTTTGTGCTCAGCGTAGTCCAAGTCAGAAGGCTTCTTTTAACATGAGCTGTTGATATTCTCCTTCTCAGGACCAAGTGGAATCCAGCCTGTTGTAAAAGCAGCTCCTATTACCATCCACGACTCAGACAGCGAGGATGAGGAGGAGAACGTGGGCACTTCCAGAGCCTGCATCTCCAACAGCATTGCACAGAGTTACTCAGATGGAGAAGAGAAGAGCAGGGATCCAGTGGAAACCAGAGAACCTTCAGGTGTGCAACATTCATTCTTCAGCTTCAGTCTTTCCCTCGTGTTCAGGTTTTTTTCTAGTTTGGATTGGAGTGTGGAGCGAAGGTGCTAGGACACATTTTGAGCTGCACTCACAGATGTTGTGCAGAAACAGAAATGGTGGTGCTGCACTGGTCAGAAACCTGCAGCTCCTCTTTGGGCTTCCCAAGTGGACAGAACTCATCGTTCCTGTGAGCCCACAGTGTGGGTGTCAGCTGTGGTTTGAGGGGGGAAACCTCTCTGTGTTTGGGGAGAATTTCCATCAACTGCTGTATTGCCAGTGTTGGGGATGGTGTAAGGAGCTGAGAGGATTAGGACAGCAGACATTCAGGAGGAATTTCACCATGGAGAGGGTGGAAGGGGCTGCCCAGGGAGGTTTGGAGTCCCCATCCCTGGAAGTGTCCTAGGCCAGGTTGGACAGGGCTTGGAGCAACCTGGGACAGTGGAAGGTGTCCCTGCCCATGGCAGGGAGCGGCACTGGATCTTTAAGGCCCCTCCTAATTCCCTGATTGTATTATCAGTGTGCCTTGCATGTTGTTGTGCTTTGGCCCCTGTGACTGTGAGCTGCTCTGGGACAACCTGGTAGATTTGTGTCTCCTTTAGTGACAAACCCCCAGCACGTCGCTGCAAAAACAGCTGCAAGATTCAGCAACTGCTACCAAAACCAATAATTCCCATCACAGCGTGGTCCTGGGCAGATTGTCATTGGCCTCTGGGCTGCCCTGTGCTTCCAGGAGCCTTCAGCAGAGCAACACTCTCAGGTTATTTGTATTTCTGAGAGCAACACCCTCATTTATTTGAAGTTTCTCATTGTTCTCCCTCCCTTCCCTCCCGCAGTGAGCGGCAAAGGCAAGACTCCCCTGCGGAAGAGATGCAGCAGCAGCCACGGGGGCCAGGCCAAGCAGCTGGCCCTGGAGGAGAGCAGCTGTGAGAAGGGCTGCCAGGTGACCAGCGAGCAGATCAAAGCCGACATGAAAGCTGCCACTGACATGCCTGACAGGAGCAAGAGCAAGGATTCCTACGGCAGCTGCAGCGGCGCTGCGGCATCCACGGCAGCATCCAGCTCCTGCAGTGCTGCTTCTCCCAGTCCTGACTGTGCCCAGCCAGCCCAGAGCCCAGCAGCTGCAGAGGAGAGCAGGCAGTGTGGCTGCTCCCCTGGCAAAAGGGAAGGCTCCAGCGAGAGGGAGCCCGAGGAGAGCTCCGTGTGCTCCCGGTGTTCCTCCTCCAGGACGAGCGGGGCGGGTGATGGGGAGAGCCCCTCCACCAGCGGAGCCTGCAGGGACGGGCCAGAATTTGCACTGAGGACTCTGCCAGACTGTGGGCCTGCCCGAGAGCCTGGGCATGACAGGACTAGTGGGAGTGCCTGTGGGGCTGGCAGCCAGGAGCAGAGCACGCAGCCCCCGAGCTGGGAGCTGGACTGCAAGGAGGAGGAGTATCCTCGCAGACCCCTGACCAGGGCCAGGAGCAGGCTGTCCCACGTGCCCCTGGTGTCAGAGCCAGGTAGGACTTACACCCTGAGTAAGGGCTGAGTAAACGCAGGGCTGCCGTGAGACAGCTCTGAGCAACTGCAGCAGCCCCAGTGAGCTGTGATGTGGAGCTCCTGTGTCAGGGATTGAAACCTGAGTGGGTGGAAAGGGCCAGAGTTTGAGCGAGCAGAGATGCCATCAGATTTCTCTCAAAGTGCCATTAACTTTTGTTCTCCATGCAACTCTTTCTGGTTGTGTTCTCCTTACGTTCTAACCAGGGTTTGCTTTACTCCTTTGAAAAGCAAATGCAATTTTTTGGTAGCTCTGCCTGCCTGTGAAGGCTGTGATTCATTGAAACATGAGTTGGCTCCCCATTAAGATCCTCCCTTCAAAGGCAGCAGCTACACTTACACCTTAACGAGAAGGCAAAGGTTAATAATTGCTGCTTTATCAACCAATAAAGAAAGTCATAATTATAATTGACCTCAGCTTTTGGACCTGCCTTGGGTTCTGCTTCCAAATGATCAAAACTTGTTGACAATTACCCTTTTGTTAAATACCTTCATGCTTCACGTTATTGTTTTGTTCATTTGACACAAAATAAAAACCCCGAAGGGCTGGAATGAAGGGAGAAAACAACAGATGTGAGAGGGGAACCTGCTGTTTCCTTCAAACGCACTTGGTTTCCAAAATAATCATCCCAGTCTGGCACAACCTCATCTATCCAGGATTCTTTGCTGGGAATATCTGGCAGGTGAAATGAAAGTGGAGGATGAAATGTGCTGCTTACAGAACTGTGAGTGCTGGAGGTGGGGAAGATGGAGAGCGAATTCCTGCCTCTGTTAACGTGGAATGATTCAAACACTCTCTGTCCTGCTGTTTTTCCAGTTTATTTAATGTTCCCAAACAAAACCTACATCACCTCAGCTGTTGTTCTGCAGGTAGATGCATCTCAGATTTGAGGAAGAGATGATCTTGCTATTAAATTTAAAATGTCTGGCTTGTACCTTATGGCTAACAATTAATTGGGAGTCTGTGCACATGCCATGTTTTAATAAAGTCAAAGAAAGCTTAGTTTTAGTAAAATAACTTCTCACTTTGATCTGTTAATCGCAGAAAATTAATTTTAGGGAATTTTTTTTTTTCCTCTCCCTGCTGGTGGTGATTTCTTTTCAAAGACTCATCTGTTAAATCAAGCAGGAATTCGATGTCCCTGGTGCATCTTGGGAACATGAAAGGATTTCATACCTGGGCATCTTTTGCAATATTAGGAAAAACTTAGTGACAGTTATAAAAAGCAGACTTTCCAGTAGTTTGAGATAATTCCTACTATTTAAACATTAAAGCTATTTTGGGTCCTGTATTTATCAAGGATGTTCTGTTTCCTGCAGAGAACCAAATGTAACCTGACCATGAATCTTCTTTTCTTGGCTCCACGTTTTCCTGTGGTGTTGGATTTGTAGTTTCAGCGTTCCTGGGTTCTCCCCTACAAACACAACCACCCATTGCCCAGGTTATTTAGTGGGAATAATTCTGACAGTGGGGTTTGAGCAAGGAGAGATTTGTTTTGGAGCCAGGCAGGTGTTTGGATCCACCTGTGTGGGAAATGTTTCTCGTGGGCCCTTCTCAGCCAGGGAATTTTATCCTGAAACGGAGCAGAGCAAAGACTTTTCCGTGTTTTTGTTGGCAGAAGTAGCAAAGCCAAAGCCAAGGCAAACCACCAAGAGGAAAAGGACAGCTGACAAATCCACCAGTACCAGTGACCCCGTGATTGAGGATGATCATGTTCAGGTAAGGGCTTCTCCTTCACTTCCTGCGGCTTCATCACCACAAACACCTGGTGGGAACCAAAGCTGCATTACTTTCATTAATATCCTCCTGTATCTTGTAAAATTCAGTTGATTTTACTTCATTTTTAGCCTGCCATCCATTTTTCTTTTTTTTTTTTTTTTTTTTTTTTTTTTCCATTTTGCCCAGGTACTGACTTTGAAATCCAAAAACCTCGTAGGAATCACACTGACCAACTGTGGAATAACAGATCTGGTGCTGAAAGACTGCCCCAAAATGATGTTCATCCACGGTACGTGCTTCATGTCACGGCTCTGACGTCTTCACTGGCGTTACTGGGAGTTCCTGACAGAACTCAGGGCAGGCCCCTGCTCATTTTGGATTCATCAGCTGCACTGCTGCTCGTCAGGCTGAGGCTCAGAGCACCAAACCTTGCTGCTTCCCCCTCTGAGTGGCTCTTATTACAGCTTTAATAAAGATTAATATCTGAACATCAACAGCTGCAGTGATCTGACAATTAGGGAGATGAGATGTTTATTGAGGAGTGATAATGCAGTAATTGGAAGTTGATGAAATGAGTTAGAGTACCTTGTTTTTCTCTCATTTCCTCATGCTCCCATGGATTTTTTTAGCTGACAGGATGATACTTTTGCTCCTCGACGTGATAAAAATCTGTTTTTAACGCTGCCACTTAGGCTGCATTAGTTTCACGTGCCAGGGTGTGACTGCTCCTCTGTTGGGTCATTTATTGGTTTCTGCAACATCTCAATTAAGACTTTTTCTTCTGACATGAGCTCTACCTGCTTAGCAGAAATAAAGGAATTATTTCTCTATTCCAGAATACTTAGAACACACATTGATTTTTGAAGTAAATCTTGATTACATGAGCAGTGTTGCTAGAAAGGAAATAAGTTTATTTTCCGTCGTGTGGCTTCACAATCCTCTGTGTTTGAGCTGATTCTGGAAGTTGTGGCAGACCACAGACCATTTCAGTGGAAGGAAACAGAGGGAGAGAAAGGTTATTGCTGCATGAAATTTGACATGGCCTTTTTAAAATGCCACTTCTGGCAAGGTCACAGCTGAAAAGTTCGATCACATTACAGAAAAAACGAAGAGCTGGGCTATGTCTGATATACTTAAGTAATTTTTTGGTACTTACATTGCTTGTTTGCCTTCTTTTGAACCTGTCAGCCTTGAAAATCCCTGGCAGGAGGCTCCTGAGGTCTTTTATTTCCTTTTAATATTTTTAATTTGCCCTTTCCTAGCTACAAGGTGCCGTGTGTTGAAACACTTGAAGGTCGAGAACGCCCCCGTTGTGAATCGCTTCGACTACGCCCAGTGCAAGAAGCTGAACATGGATCAGGTCCTGGATCAGATCCTCAGGATGCCCCCAGAAAGGAACAGGATCATTTACCTTCGGCCCATGCAGCAGGTACAGAGCCAGCCTGGAATTCTCTGGGAAGCACCTGGAGCTCTGCAGGGAACGTGACGACAGCTCAGCTCTGAAATGCGGTCGTCAAAAGCCCAGCAAGGCTTTTATTGCACAGCCTGTACTTGGATTTTAGGGTGCTCCGATGGGTTAAGCCTTCAAATGCACCATCTCCAGGATTCCTTGCATTACGAGGCGCTCTGAAATAGGATGCAATGAATTGATTTTTAAACTGAGCAGCTCAGAGGAACCTGGGTGCTCCTTGTAGCTGTGTGTGAGCTGAGCGTGACCCAGGGATCTGGGATCCTGACCCGTGTCCCCATAGATTCGGGAGCAGCAGAGCTTGGGGTGCCGAGGGCACCGTCCCCTCCTGAGGCTGAAGTGTTGCAAGACCCTGGTGGCACTGGGAGCCACCCTCTCCTCGCCCAGGTTGTGTGGTTTTTGCAAGCAGGGACGTTATGGAGGTGTTTAACTCATCTGCTAAGGATTTGCGAGGCCTTCGTTTAACATCTTGGAGGCTGCGGTTGTTTAACTTTATCCCTCTGCGGTGCTGCTCCTCTCCTGCTTTTCCTGGCTTGGTTTGCCAACGAGGGAAGGCTGATTGGACATAAAATCTGCTTTGCCTAGAGGACAGTGGTAAAAATACTAGGTGGGAACAAAAACCCCAAACCAAATCAGGAACCCCCTCCCCCTGAGCCAGATACAGATTCTGGAAGTGAATTTCCATATTGGAGTTGGGAAACCCATCAGAAAACAGACATTTCCCATCCAATTCCACCCCTGAAGAAGCTGAATTGGCAAAGCTGCTCGAGGGAAGTTTCGCTCCCCTCAATCCTGTATTTGTGTTGTTAAAATTCCCTCTCGCTGCTGCACTTGCCTGGAATTTGTGGATTTGGTCGATACCTGTGTGCTGTGGGCTCTGCAGTCCCATCCCTGTGTTCCTGGTGCTCACAAATCCCTGTCCCTGCTCTGCCCAGGTGGACACGCTGACCCTGGAGCAGAAGATCTTCAGTGGCCCCTACCCCTACCACATCTGCATCATCCACGAGTTCAGCAACCCCCCCAACGTGCGGAACAAGGTGCGGGTGCGCAGCTGGATGGACACCATAGCCAACATCAACCAGTGAGTACTGGGCATCCCACAGGGGCTACTGAGCGTCCCACAGGGGCTACTGAGCGTCCCACAGGGGCTACTGAGCGTCCCACAGGGGCTACTGAGCGTCCCACAGGGGCTACTGAGCATCCCACAGGGGCTACTGAGCATCCCACAGGGGCTACTGAGCATCCCACAGGGGCTACTGACCATCCCACAGGCAGTATGGGCCCTCCAGGGACTGTGCCAAGATGTCCTGGAGCAACTGCACCTCCGTATTTATTCTCTTCTGTCCCCCAAATTTAAAAAAAAAAAAAAAAAAAAATAAGTTTGGTTACTGCTGGAGGTTGAATTCTGGCTGGTGCAATGGAGAATTTTAGTGTGAAGATGTATCTAATATAAAACACTGGCTATAAACACACCCATATATATATAAAATCTATCATCATAATTCATAATCGTGTTTTATCATATTCAGTAATCATCATTCATCATGTTCACCCAGCAATAATGCAGTTGCACGTTGAAGTTGTTGGCATGGCTGAGCAATATCTTCAGAGCTGGAAACAAGTTATTTTTGAAAATGAATTTGCTCCAGGAAGTAGTAGCAGTTCCTGTGGAAGGTGATGTTCAGTCAGTATCAGCTCCTGAAAATTCCCGGCAGCAGGGAATCGTGGCTGGTGGCTCTCATCCAACGGTTCTCAACCTGTTCCTGTTGGCTGTGGGTGCTCTCCAGAGTGAAGGGATTGCTGCCGAGCTGGTGTCAGGGGCTTGGGGCAGTTTTGCCATGGATTCAGGCTCGTTAAAGGAAAAGCTGTGTATTAGGATTCCCCAGTTGGTTTTCCTCCCTCCCCACCCTCATCTCCCGGCTGTAACCTCTCCCTCCTTCTCCCTAGAGAGCTGATAAAATACGAGTTCTTCCCTGAGGCCACCAGGACTGAGGAGGACCTGAAGAAATACCCCAAGTACCCCTGGGGACGAGACATTTACACCCTGGAAGGTGAGAGTTTGTGGAGAGCTCAGGGCTCCTGGGCAGCCTCTCGCTGCGAGAAGCAGCTCTGACGTGGGGAACACTCCTGGGGAGGAAGGGGGGAAACCCTGGGGGAATAAACGAGGAGTGGGAACGGGCTCACGGAGCTGGTTTGAAGGGTGCTGGTGCTGCAGGGCTGCTGCTGTCCCTGGATCCTCACCCTGCTCTCTCCCAGGCATCGTGGATGGTGCTCCCTACTCCATGATCACGGATTTCCCCTGGCTGAGGTCCCTGAGGACGGCAGAGCCCAACAGCTACGCCAGATACGACTTCGAGGATGACGAGAGGAGTGAGTAACCTGCCTGGGCTCTTCACACCTCTTGGTTATTTGGAAATGCATTTTCTTGTTCAGTTTTCTGCTTCTTGGGCTGGTTTTGGGAGTTGTTTTGGGTCTTCTTATCCAGCTCCAGTTCATGAATCTCAAGATGATAAGGAAGAGGGGGTTTTTTGTGGGTTGTTTTTTTTTTTTTTGGTTTTTTGTTGTTGTTTTGTGTTTTTTTTTTTTTCCTATACTTTTCCCTAGTTTTACTTTTTAATTTCTTTTTAGACTGATTTAGTTTAATCTTCTTTTAGCCTGTAGTTCACTTTGTGGGCTGAATGACCAAGAAGCTGATCTGTGCTTGATTTAAGTCTCAGGATGTTAAAAGAGTCACGGTGTCAAAGCCATAAAAAATACGGAGAACGTTGCTGCTTTACCCTTAATTGCTTTTGTTTATAAAACATTTGAGAACTGGATAACCTGGAATGACATCAGAGAGGCCTCAGGAAGAGGGTTTGTGATGCTCTGGGATTCCCTTCATTCCCAGACATTTGGCCATGAGGACTGGAGCCACAGAAAGCTTTAAATACCAGGAATGCGGGAGAGACCATTCCCGGCCAAGGGAAGCTTTTTCCCTTTGCCTTGTTTGCCAAACCTGAATGCAAACCCAGCCTGGCTGGGGATATTTTTTTTTTTTTTTTTGGGAGAAAGATCCCATCTTGCTCATTTTGTCTCCCCAGCCACCATCTACGCCCCGAGGAGGAAGGGGCAGCTCTCAGCTGACATCTGCATGGAGACCATCGGCGAGGAGATCTCGGAGCTGCGCCAGGTCAGGAAGGGGGTGTTCCAGAGGGTCGTGGCCATCTTCATCCACTACTGTGATGTCAATGGGGAGCCCGTGGAGGATGACTACATCTGAGGGGTGCCCCCAGCCTTCCCTCCCTTCCCCCTGGCACTGCTGGCCAAGAAAAAGCAGGAATTTTTTTTTTTTTTTTTTTTTTTTTTCCCCCAAATGCAAAGTTTTTCCA
>VZRN01002342.1:1081635-1096144 GCA_013397935.1 Dasyornis broadbenti
AAAGGAAAAAAGAGATTTTCTTCGTCTCTGACAAGTCCCAGGAAACAAAGGAAGCATCTCCCAGCAGGTTTGTGTCTCTCTTTTTCCATTGTTCCGTCATCCCTCTTTTTTTCTGGCAAACCAGGACCAACCCCCCTCCAGCCCATTTATTTATTTTTTGCAGGAGATGTGGATCTCTCTCAAGGAGGATGTTTAAAAGCGCAGGCAGTAATAACCTGAAATGGGATTTTGAAATGAGATGTCCAAACCCTTCAGACTCTTGTTGCCTTTTTTGTTTTCTCCTGCTGAATTTGACCCAAATTTTGTTTCCCTGCGACTGCAGGTGCTCATTTCCATCTTCCTTTTCCATCCTCTTTACTGCCAGACTTCATTAATGAATTTCTCTGTGATCCTTTCCAACCCCGCTCACCTCCATTGCTGAGCTGGACATTTTTCCCTTTTCCCATTTTCCTTGTGCTCCCGCCTTCCCAGCTGCTGGATTGGATGAAGTTTATCATTTTCCCTCCGCGGGATGTCCTGCTCAACTTCAGCTAAAAAACCTTGGAATCTGGGTTTTACGAACGGGAATTGGTGACGGAAAAAACGGATCCAAGAGGGTGGGGATGGGCCAGAGCTGCTGAACTCTCCCGTTATTTTTTTGCGATGTGTTAATGTTGTAGAAGCCGATGTTTCCACAGCAGAAGCAGCAATTTGGGCACCAAAGCACGGAAATGAAGCGAATTTTAAAATCCGCGAGGAGCTCCTTGTTTGCAGGGAGTGAAATCCATTTGCTAATTATAAGCCAGGGTAAACAAGTCAGCAAATGAGAGAGGCCACTCGGGGCGCTGGTGGGAAGAGGAGCCCTTTCCCCTTTTTCTCCCATCAACTCCCTATTTCCATTTCTCCCTCGTTAACGCCAAGCTTGGCGCTCCATTATCGGCTCTAATTAGCTACAGATTTTGGCCTCTGGTTCTTTTTTTTTTTTTTTTTTTGCGCCATAATTAACGCAACGGGCGGTAAGAGGCCCAAACGTGGTCATTAGGAGAGCACTTGGAAGCGCCCAGACGCACCAGGGGCGCGGCACAGCCCGTGAGGAGCAGCTCAAACCAGCCGCAGGTGGGATGGCACAGAACGGGCTGCGCTCAAGGGAAGCGTTTCAATTAACGGAACGCAAGCGGGATCAATTAATAATATTCAAATGGAGGAGAAGGACGAGTTGTTTTTTTTTTTTCTTTTACAGGGAGGTCTCACCGCTGGCGTCATTACATCTTTTGTCAGCCGGGAAAAAAACCAGCGTGCGTTCAAGCTGCGGAGTGAAACAGTGGCAAAAAGCACTCGGGATTCTTTCCTCGCGCCGTGGGGTTTGTCAGGTTTCAAACGTGGGCCGCAGTGGTAGAATCCCGGAATCCCAGAATTATTGAGGTTGGAAAAGCCCTCCAAGGCCATGGAGTCCAAGCTGTGACCAATCCTGACCTGTTCCCCAGCCCGGAGCACTGAGTGCCGCCTCCAGGAGCTCCCTGGGCACCTCCAGGGACGGGGACCCCAAACCTCCCTGGGCAGCCCCTGCCAATATTTACCAACCCTCTCACTGTGGGAATGGGTGACTTCTCTCCACTGAAATACCCAGTGGAAAATGGAATTACAGCTGGTTGAAACCTGGCGAAAAAACCCTCCCCATCCTTCCTCGCTGTGTGAGTGAACAGCAGAGTTTTGGTTTGTTTCTTTTTTTTGTGTCGAAGCCAGGCTTTCCCCCAAGCGTCCCGTGTTGGATAACACCAGCCTGGCACGTGCACGTTGTTCATGGCTCTCCTTCCCGAGGAGCAAATGCCACCAACTCCCTCACAGCAGCTGGGGCTCACACGTGTTCCCTCCCACCCTCCAGGCTCCCCGGGGAACGCATCCAGCCCTTCCTGCCTTTTGGCCACGCAAAATCCACGGGGTTGTGTCCCGGCAGCTCCCGCGCAGCCCCAAGGTGGTGTTGGGAAACTGTGGTCGTCTTAAGGTACCTCACTTAAGGGTTGAAAATTACAGGTTTTTTTTTATAATGGGGTAATGATGTAAAGATTAAATAACGAAATACCGGTAAAAATAACAGTTAATTACAAAATTTAGAATTCAATAACAAATTTAAAAGAAGAATTTAATAATAAACATCCTTGTGGTGCCTTTAACATCTCAGCTAGTACCTGTTGTCGTTAAATTGTAGGAAGTCTCACTAATTTTAATTAAAGTTTGTTTGGTGCCTTTCCTCAGCTCTCCATCCTGGGAAGGATGAGCAGACACCAGTTCCACCATGTTGTGTTCAGTGGGAGTTTCTTCCCCCTTTTTCCTTCTCCATCCAGATTTTCCAATTAATATTTCTGTGATTTGATTAAAGGAACACATTCCTGGCCTTGGACTTTCTCTCTTCCAGCCCACGGGGTGTGAATTCTTTCAACTTCAGCCATGCTCTTGCGAGCAATATTAATTAACGGTGAGCTGTGCTCCCCACTCCTCGCCTTTTGTGAGCCTTTTTCAGGATTAAATGTCACAGCACAGATGGGGGCATTGGCAGTGGGTGCTCAATTTGAGCGAATCTCCAGATTCTCCCCCAAAAGCTTTGATGGGTGCAGGCTGGGATTTCAGACCCAACCTCCTCTGTGCCCCTGCATTCACCCACCAGCAAAATTCATTCCCTGCCTCCCTCTCCTGGGTGGTTTCTCCCCGTTTTCAGCTCGGCTCCAAGATTCCAAGGCAAGCCAAGGAGCACATATTGCCCGTGGCTGTGTTCCTTCCCCTGTTCCTCAGGAAGGATGATGCTCCCCGTGCTCATCCCCTTCCCTGCCAAGAGCTCTGCCAGCAGGGTCAGATCATCCTCGGGAGCCTTCTGGGGGGGACAGGAGCTGCTGCTTCGCTCTGCTGTGATTCAGAGCCTGCAAAGTCCCTGATTTGTGTCACTCTGTCCCCAGACATCCTGCACTGGGTGCTGTTATCCTGCCTCAGCTTCTCCAGGGGGAGCTCCTGGATATCTGCCCGTGAGGAATGCCAGGCACTGCTTCCCCTGGGCTCTGGGACCCTCAGGGACCCTTTGAGGGGCTCAGGGACCCTCAGGGACCCTCAGGGACCCTCTGGACTTCTCTGTGAACAAAGACCTGAGCAAAACCTTTCATTGCTCTGAGCATCCCAACGAGCAGAGCCTCAAGCCTCCTGAAGATGCCCAAAAGAGAAATGTCAAGCTCAGCATTTGAATGCACCACGTGCAAGGGGCAGGAGAGGCAGAAATCGGAATATTTGCACAGCCCCTGTCTGTGGGGAACCCAAGAGATGAGGGGTCATAATCAAGCAGGTATTAATTTATTTATTCTCTGGTGGGTTTGGGGTTTTTTTGGTTTTTTTTTTTAAACTCGGAGTAAAACCAGCTTTCAGCAGCTCCTCTTGAGACCAATCCTTAGAGAAATCCCCTATGGACTGGGACATGACATGAAGAGTTCCACTGATCAGTGAATTGATTTTGAGGAGGTGACCAATGCCATCAAATACCTGCGTGTGTGACACCTTAATTTCCATATCCCTGCCGTTAACATGAGGTGATTTCTGCCATTTTGTGCTTTCTTCAGGCCCTTCTGCAGCTCTGGGCGTCTTTCAGTGCCACCCGTGAGCCCCTGCCTGCTTTACCCAGCGCCATCCAATCTGAAGAGCAGAGCAAACAAATCAGTTCGGGTTTCTGAAGGCTGTGCCACCCCTGGGCTGCCCCCGGGCCTGTCTATTCGCTGCTCCAGAGGAGATGACACAGCCCATCAATCTCTGCCCTGGGCCCTGCTTTGGTAAATAAAAGCTGCTCAGATTTATGTTTGTTCCTCCTTGAGGCAGAGCAGAGCAGCGATACTTGTGGCAAACGGAACAGAAAATTGCTTTTCAGCCGGCAAGGTTCCGATGTCACTGACTGCACTCAGGGCTCTCCTGCAACGGTCGCGAAATAAACTCAGTTCTGTGCCACAGTTCTTTGGGTGGTTGAGGCAACCAGAGCTGTGCTGTGCCCAGTAATTTAGCAAGTGGCTTCCCACTGAGAGGAGGTTTAGGCTGGATGTTGGGGAGGAATTCCTCCCTGGGAGGGCGGGGAGGCCCTGGCCCAGGGTGCCCAGAGCAGCTGTGGCCGCCCCTGGATCCCTGGCGGTGCCCAAGGCCAGGGTGGATGGGGCTGGGAGCAGCCTGGGATGGTGGAAGGTGGTTCAGGGTTGGAACTGGGTGAGGTTTAAGGACCCTTCCCACCCAGGCCGTTCCATAATTCCATAATTCCAAGAACTGAAGACCACACTGCTCTGGCCGCTGCCTCAGAGAGGAGATGAAGGAAATCTTGTGTTTATTTTGGCAGAGCTTTACCTGTGCCACCAAACCTCCAGAAATCCAGGTCTTTGCTCCTCCCAGCTCCACAGGGATGCCCGTGTTTGGCCAGGAGAATGGGAAAGTTCCAGGGGCTGAACCCAAACCTGGCTGGGGAAGCTCCGTCTGAAACACAATTCATGTTCCCCGATGAACCCAGCATCTCACAGCCCTTTGCGAGCCAGTTCTGAATTGCTCCCTTTCATCCTCTCCAGCTGTAAATCTTGTTGCTTAATTAATCTTAATTAAGTGTTGTGGGCATCTCTGGAGCTCAGTTCTCTGTTTAATTACACAAACACAGCGTGCAATGTTCTCTGCTTGACGGGATATTTCACAAGAGCTCAATCCAGAAGCTGAAGGAATTCATTCGTTCTTAGAAAGTCTCCAGAGGGGTGGCCACGTAAACTGTGGGGTTGTCGCTGATGCCTGGACTCTTCAGTGGCCAGAATTATCTCTGATACCGCACACCTTGTGCCAGAAACACATTTCCCTTTGCTGGGAATCAGATCCCTGTGGGATCTTTTGGAGTAGGAGTCAGGCTCAAGGGAGACAGAGAGATCTGGGATTTGTCAGCAGAGCTCACAGCTTCTTCTTGTTCCAGAAACCTTGCCCTCTGTGCCCTGCCCCTCTCTGCATCTCTGTGGCCTCAAAAGGGATCAGCTGCCCATGGAATGGGAATTCCAGCAGGAAAAGCGTCTCCCTGTTTGCCAGGGCTCCATGGGAACAGGGCATTCCCTTCCCCAGCACCTGCCTGCTACCTTGGTGCTTCCACACCGATTTCTTCGCCCAGCAAAACCTGGAGCTGCTGGGCCTCCTCCTTTTCTTTGCCAAAAAGAAGCTGGGATGGCAAAATACGGAGCGCTGCAGGAAAACTCCTGGAGCGAGGACAAAGGGGAGCAAAGGAAGGAATATCCTGTGACCCTGGAGCTCCTGATGCTCCTGCTCTGCTTGTCGGCTCCACTTGGGATGACTTTTGTCGCCAGGATCTTCTCTCCAGCTGTTATTCCTTCAGGAATACAACTGCAGGGCAGTCCAAGGAATTCCAGACCCCAAAATGGGCTGGGTGGGGTGAGCACTTTGTCCGCACTCACCCCGCCAGACGCACCCAGCCAAAGTCCCTGGAAAAGCACAATCCTTCGCACGGACAGACGGGCAGGGCCTGCCTGCTTTGCTCCCAACGCTTCCACGAACTTTCTGCTTCCTCTTGGCCCGAGCAGGGAGGTTTGGATGCGTCAGGAATCTCTCCACGTGTGGGACGCTCGCGATTTGTGGGACAGGAGAGCGCGGCGATCCCCGGAGATTCAAAACTGAGGGGCAGCTCTCATCCATCCTTCAGGAATCAGCTTCACCCCAACAGAGGGGAATCCCAGGCGGGCCAGGGCCCTCCCAGGCCCAGCTGCTGGCAGTCCAGTGCTGACGGCAGCACCATTCCAAGAGCTATGACAAGGAGACTGTTGATAGCTCTGGAAATGGCGCTGCCATCGGCACCACGCGGCGGCTCCGGGCCCTCCCCGCTCCTCCTCGTGCTCCCGCGGCCTTGGATGGAAGGAATGAGGATGGAGGAGCAGCTTCGCCTCAGGAATCCCTGAAATCTTAAGGAAGAGGTCCCAGTGAGGGTGTCTGGCGAAGCCTTCAGAGGTGCTGGCTCCAGTCTCCTGCAGCTGGAATGTGCCCATGGAATACTGAACACACACACACACACACACACGTGTGCCGGTTTCCTCTTTTACCCTGGGGTTTCACAGGAAAAAAAGGGAAAGCCTCCCTCTCTTTCTGATTCCCCCCATGGCAGGTTTTCCCTCCTTCCCTTTGGATTCAAGCCAGAAATGCTGCTCAGCCCTGCAGTTCGTTTCTCCTGGAGAAAACCACCTGGAATTCCCAGGGCAGGATGCACGCACTGCACCTCCCGAGCAAACTGCCACAAATCCACTTCCCAATAATCCTGGAGTGATGCTAAAATGAAGCCCTGATCATCCTTTTTCCAGCTGGAAGCCTGTTCCAGGCTGGGTGTTTCCATTGGCTCTTTGAGAGCATTCCTCAAACCTGTAGGATTTACACTTTGGAAAACTGGGCAGCCCCTCATTTCTGCTGCTGAAACCTCTTTCCAAGACATCCCTTGTACAATTACAGCCAGAATTCCCACCAGGGATTATCCTTATCACACCCAGGAGTTGTTAATGGAGGAAAAAAAGACAAAAACGGAGCTTTTCCTCCTCCTTCCAGGGGTATCCTGCAGTCTCCAAGGATGATTGTGGGGAAAGATTTGATTTACACGCTGCAAACACTTTTTCTGATGCCTGAAGGGTTTCAATCAGCCTGTTCCTACGACAGGCACTGACAACTTCCCTCTCAGCGCTTTAAAACCTAAAAAAGCCCCCAGCACGATCTCCAGTAACTTTCCTGCAGCCTCACCGAGGATCTCATCAATAACGACTCTGACAAAATCAACTGGGGGCCATAAACAAGGACAAAGAGAGAAGCCGAAGAACAAGAAGCAGTTTTATCACCCCAGTTCTGTCTCTAGACCAGGGAAAACTGCCCCAGAGCATGGAAGAGGCTGCCCAGGGCTGGTTTTTCCAGCGCATTTTGCTTTTGTTTTTGTCCTTGCTCCTTGCTGTTTCTGAATCTGAGTGACTTTTGCTGCTGTCCTGACATTGAGGGAGGCATTTGTCCCTTTGACCAGGGAGGTTTCAAACCCGACCAGACCAGATGGGTGAGGTTTTGTAACTCTTTAGCCCAGGTGTGATGGAAAATCCGGCTTTTGCTCTCTGTGCCCGGCAGAACAGGGGGAGAGGCGTCGTGGCCAAGGGTCACAGGGTTTGGCAGCAGCTCGGCTCCGATCGTGCCAGGCAGGGGAACAACTTCACCGGAGAGCAGAGAGAGAGAGCAGCACTCGCAGCTGGGGCCGCAGATCACATTTGCAGCCTCTCTCCAGTGGAGCTTTTTGGGGAAAGTGCAGCCAAGATGGATCACAGCGAAGGGATGGACACGGGGATGAGAGCAGACAGAAACACTCACACGAGGACAAACACCCGACACAAGGGACTGAAGGAGTAACAGCCGTGGACAGCTGAAATCTGATCTCAGAGTGAAGCCTCTTAGATCCCCAAATGTGGAGAATCCTGAAGTGTTTCAGGCTGGACAGGGCTCGGAGCACCCCGGGGACAGTGGGAGGTGTCCCTGGCAGGGCAGGGGCTGGAATGGGTGAGCTTTAAGGTCCCTCCCAACCCAACCCATTCCATGATTCTCTGTTTCCTCCAGATTGGAAGGGATGGAGCCCGTTCCTCATCAGGGGCTGGGTGTTCTGCAGCTCCAGGGAGCAGATTGCAGCTCTGCCTCCCTGTGCCCAGCCCACCCAGGGAACCTGGCTCTGGAAACTTCCAGATGGAGGGAACAGAAACTGCCTTCAACTCTGCTGGCTGCGAGCAAGTGAGATCCGCTGCCTCCCTCAAATCTGTGTCCCTACGGAGGAACAAACAAAAGCACTGAAGGGAAAAAGGAGAGGGAAGCCCCTGCCTGCCACAAATCTGCTGGGATAATTGGAGCTTTTGTGGGAACTGGGCAGGATTTGGGGATGCAGGGGAAGGGATGTGTTCGTTGGGGTGCCGAAGGGAGAGATGCATTCCCTGTGTCCTATCAGTCCTTGGGATTGGTCACCCCAATTCCCAGACAGTCAGGCTGTCACTGTGACCACCAGGATTTTGTCAGTCCTGCTCCTTTTCCCTGCCCTTTTTCCAGAAACACCTTGAGCGGGAAGCCAATTCCACACTTACTCCGTTTTTCTGGAGCTCCATGTCTGGAAGTGCCTGGCCCCTGGAGCATTCCCGGGGTGGCAGGAACCCAGCTGGGACCTCAGAGGGCAGGGGAAGCCCCAGAGCTGTCAGTTTTCACTGCTTTTAGACAGGTCCAGCTTGGCCTGGGACATCGCCAGGGATCCAGGGCCTCCCCACCCTCCCAGGGAAGATTTTCCCCAATATTTAACCCCGCTCTCTGTATCCTGCTTGTCTCTCCACCGAGCAGACCCTGTACCATTGTCCCTGGAGTGAGAACACCATTCCAAAGGACAGAATCCCTGTTATCCCCGGCAGCCAGGAGCCCGTTCCCAACATCCCGGGAGACATCCCCGTTCCCCTGGGGCTGCTGCCTCCACCCCACAAGTGAGCAGCTGCAAGTAAAGGAGGGTTTAAATCGGGTTGCAATAAACAGAGAGCAGACAGAGGTGCAGTAATAAAAGAAGGGACTTACAGAGCATGGTCATGGTTAGACAGGAGCTGGTCTGCTGCACAGGAGCACGAGGAGCTTGGACACAGAGGAACAGCCACTTTTAGTGCAGGAGGGAGCAAGGACGGACACAGGGAGGGAGTTCAGCGGAGAAAGGAGAAAACACAGCGATGGTTAATCGGGAAACAGCCCCACAGCAAACAGCGAGCAGTCCACGGCAGCAGAGGCACAGCCACATTCCCACACCTCCCCCTAGAAGGAGCCTCATTTTCAGAGTTAGAACCACGTGAGCCTTCAGGTGGGGTCCTTCTTTCCATAAACCCTCCTGGGAATCATTGTCCTGTGCAAGAAAATCCTTTTCCTGTCTCGTTGATTGGGTTTTGGGCAGGAATTCTCTGCCGAGCCTGTTTTCCAAAACCTCTTCAGTGTTGCTTTAGGAGGAGATTTGGGAGCTGGGCACTGCCTTCCTCCTGCTCATTCCGTGAGCACCAACCACCCCTTGGGGCTGACTGAGGATCCTCCTTGGAGGAAGCCACGTCTGACTCTTAAACCAAACTCCAGGGAGTTGTGCCTTGGCCACCGAACTCCCACCCATGATCACTGCTAAGAAATCTGATTTATGGAGGCAGAGCGGAGCTGCTGGAGATCCCTGGCTGGAGATCCTGGACTCTGTTGACAGCTCTGATGTGCTGGAAGTTCTGGGTTGGGTTTTTAAGTGCAGATGGGACAGCAGTGGCTCCCTGGCTTTGTCAGTCTGCAGTGCTGGGGTACAGCACTGAACCTTTCCTAAAGCTGGAATTCTGCCTGGATCTGCGAGGATGGGCTTTCAAATCCCCTCTGTGGGCTGGGAACGAGTTGCTGCTGGTCCCTCACCAGCCCCCCGAAGGGTAACAGGGATTGCCAGGGGTTCCTAAAGCTCTGACCCGTTCTAATCCCCTTTCTCATCCTGGGCTTTTCTCCTGAGCCTGAAACAGAGCACGAGGAAAAGGAAATTTTCCTCTATAGCAGCAGTCTTGAGAATTTGGATTGGTGAAGAAATCAAATTTCAGGCATCTACAAATTCCTCAGAGTGAAACAGCTTTCCTTATGCCATGAGAGGATAATGTGGAATTGTCCCTTACCGAAGCTGAGTGTGAAATACGAGCTTGGAACACCTTGGGTGCCCTGGAGGGGCCATGAGGGAGGAGAGGAGGGCAGGGAGCTCCAGGGGAGCCTGTGCTGCCCCACCATTGATCACGGCACAAGAAGAATTCCAAGGTGAGCAGACACAATTTTACAGCCAAATCTTCCCAGGCAAACACGTGTGAAGCCAAGCACAGGGGAAAGAAGGTTTTAAGGAAATTAATTGAGCTTGCAGCTTGTTTTAAAGGATTTTTATGGGCTTGTTTTAAAATTTATCAAGGACAAAGATGCTTCCAAAAACAGAAGAAGCAATGGTTCGTCACTGAAGTGCATTGTTCATTCCCCTGAGCGCTTTGAGCCGGTGTTTGTGGAGTTCTGTCACAGAACGGAACCAGGGAATGTCCTGAGCTGGAAAGGACCCACAGGGATCACCCAGCCCAGCTCCTGCCCTGCACAGACCCCAGCAATCCCAGCCTGGGCATCCCTGGGAGCTCCTGGAGCTCTGGCAGCCTCGGGGCCGTGCCCATTCCCTGGGGAGCCTGGGCAGTGCCCAGCAGCCTCTGGGGGAAGAACCTTTCCCTGATCTCCATCCCAAATCCCTCTGACCCAGCTCCAGCCGTCCCTGGGCCCTGTCTCAGCCCCAGAGCAGAGCTCAGTGCCTGCTTTTCCTCACTCCCGCAGAAGCTGAGCAGGGGCTGTGCCCACGGCGGGAGCTCCAGCGATGCCCAGGGGCTGCAGGAGCCACATCCCCGGCTGGCACATCCCTGCTGGATAAACCATTCCCACCTTCCCCTGGCAGCTCCAGCGCCGTGGCACGCAGCTCTTCGGAGCTCTCCTGGCAGCGCTTGTGGAGTGTCACCCCTAATTGCTCCCCTGCCTGCGGAGCAGTTGCTCTGTGCCGTTCTTGTCTCTGATGTTGCAGCCGGCTGTTACGAGGCGCTTTCAGCGCTAATAAATCCCAGCCGCGGTGCTGTAAGAGCCTGTCACAAAAGCAGCGCAGGGCATGAATCTCCCTGAATGCATTAATGTGCCTCTAACAGATCACCGCAAGCTGGGGCTGTTCTGCGCACTGACAGATCAATCAGTGATCACAGATAACGTTAATGGCAGACATGAGAGGCTTCTTGATTTTTCTTTTCTTTTCTACTTGAGTTTGCCTGTTGGGCTCTGCTCTGTTTCGTGGAGCTTTGCAAAGGGACAAATCCATGCTGTGTTTCCTTCAGTTCTTAAAAAAAAATCTCCCGAGTATAATAATGCTGTGCACTGCACCTGAACTGTTGTTTGGGTGTCTTTCCAGAGGTGGCTTCGCTCCAGTGGTGGAAAAAGCACTGCCAGGACACAGAGCCTGGAAGACTTGGAGGTTAAAGGAATTGTGATCCTTCATTTTGGGAGAGGAAAGGATTTCAGAGCAGGAAGAGCATCCTGTGGGGATGTCACATCGTTTGGGGTGTGACATGATATCAAGACAAAGTATTAGATTTTTTCCATTTTCCAAAAAAAAAAAAAAATAATGGCAGGGGCTGCCCAAGGAAGTTTGGAGTCCCCATCCCTGGAGGAATCCAAGGAAGGCCTGGAGGTGGCACTGAGTGCTCTGGGCTGGAGATCAGGCACAGCTTGGAAGACCCTGGAGGGCTTTTCCAGCCTCAGGGATTCCACGATAGCACAAACACTTCACAGAAAAGGCAAAAAAGCTCTTTAGTGCCACTGTGCTCTGCAGTTCCTGAAGTGCTGTGAGGGATCAGTGGAATGACACAAATTAACAGCCTCATTAACAGCCCTTCTGCCAAATCCTCAGCAACGTCTCTGAGAGCCTGGCAGTGACGGTGACAGACACAGTCCACACTGCAGGGACGTGATGGACTCCGAAACACTGCCTCAGCCACTGCCAGGGAGGGCTGAGTGCAGCAAGGTGGGAATTCTGACTTCTGTGAGGTTAAACAGCACCAGGGAAAGGGAGGAATTCAGGATGAACCTCAGCAATTCCCAGCCCAGCACCGCTGAAGCAAGGAAAAGTTACAGAGCCAAGCTCACCCTAAGGATTGCTGTGCACAACTCATTC
Organism: Dasyornis broadbenti; assembly: GCA_013397935.1. Classification (NCBI taxonomy): domain Eukaryota; kingdom Metazoa; phylum Chordata; class Aves; order Passeriformes; family Dasyornithidae; genus Dasyornis; species Dasyornis broadbenti. Next base: position 1,093,376 of record VZRN01002342.1, read on the forward strand.
CAGACCCTGTGCCTGGAACGTGTCTGTGCCTTCTGGAATCCAATTTAAAGGCAGCCCAAGGTAGGAGTCCCTGGGGAGTTCCCAATCTGGCCCCTAAATTGGGTTACCTGCATTTTAAAACGTGCTGTGTTCTGGGATGGCTGCAAGGCCTGTCAGGCCCGAAGAACAGAGAGATCGATGCAGGAGTGAGGGCTGGAGCTCATCAGCTCGTGCAGGAGGAGCTTGAATCAGCAGGATTTAATGGGGAGCGAGGCTTTGCAGGGCAGCAGGTCATTCCCACATTTCCGACGGCAAACCCAAACCAAGCCTGGCTCTGGATCAGCTCCCAGGCCAGGTCACCCGTTCAGGGTGCACTGAGCAGCAGATGGGAGCAGGGATCACCTCTGCTGTGCCAAATAAACCAAACCCAACCCTCAAAACGGCCACTTCTCTGCTCCGAAATGGGAAGCTGCAGACGGAAAGATGCTCAGAGCTGCCCAAGGGCTGAGACCACAGGTGGCTGAGCACTGCAGGCAATGGGAAGGAGCCCAAAAGAGCCCCACTGGTAAAAACCAATCAAATCTCAGCAGATGAACTGAAAGTCCTTGACACCTTCCTGGAAATACCAAATTTCTGGCCAAAATATCTTGGGAATAACAGGGTTTTCTCTCCCACAGGCCTACCAAACTTTAGAGCAACAGGGAAGCTTTTCCCCACGGTGAGTTTGCAGAGGAAGGGGTGGTGCCTAAAAAGCTGAAATAAATCCTCCTCCAGCAATCAGAAAGGAAGAGAATTACTGAAAAGAAGGAGAACAAAGGAGTGAACCTAAAATTAAAATGCTCTTACACAATTAGCTCTGAGATGGAGACTCTGCTGCCCCAGGAAGAACAGAACACGGCAATAATTGCTGAGGTTTCTAGAGGATTTCTGACCCTGAGGCATGTGGGGCTCTGTGCAAATGCTGATTTGCAGTGCCTGAAAACACTCTGCTGATAAACCAAATAAATCTCTGGAGAGGCGAGAAACCAGCCCAACACATTCAAAGGTCAGTTAAACAGAAGGCAAGTAGGTGGAGAGCAAATTTCTATCCATAAGAGAGCTTATTCAGGCACCAAAATTAGTTTTAAACCCTGGTTTGGACCTCTGGAATGAGTGGAGAGACTGGCAAAGGGCTTGGAAGTGGATTCAGCGTGTGCTGTGTTGTGAGGGGGGGGGTCTGTGTTTTATCCAAATGCTGCTCTTTCTGTTGAGTTCCATTATTTAAATGGGAAGTCTCCACCAGGTCTGGGCTTTGCCAGTGCCAGAGGAGGTGCTGGGCGTTCCAGCTGCAGGGAAGGTGGTGCTGTGGCCAGCAGGGCTCTGGCCTGGGCCATGGGCTCCCCATTCCAGCTGGAATTGCTCATTCCAGATCCTGCCCCACCAGGACACAGCTTTCATGACCCGAAGCACAAACCACGCGGTGAAAAGCAGAGACAAATGAGCTCCATTTCGGCCATTCCAGAGCTCAAGGTGCCCTTCAGAGCCTCGGCCTCTCCCAGCAGGCACAAACTGAGGCACAAGTTCTGATCTTGAATCCTGCACCAGGCCAAATAACAAAAAGGGCTTTAGCTTCGCTCTAATCTCTTTTTCCAATATCCAGACATGTTGAAAGAGATTATCTTGCCAAAATTGAAGGAAACTGTGGTATTTTAAAACTCTAATCCCCTCTTTTCTTTGTAAGGAATAAGATAAATATCTTGATTTCACTCAGCACAATGACACGAAGCTTTTCTCTTATCAGAAGCTCTGGGTTTGCTCTGGTGAGGCGTTTTTGGGGCTGGGTACGAGGCTTCAGCAGCGTCGTGCTCTTTGGGAAGCAGGGTTTGGGGGAAGGAGGCTCCTCTGACTCTGGGCCTTGTGGAACACCCACATTCCTGGCCCTGAGGGTTTCTCTGCTCTTGGATCCTGCAGGAGATCCCAAAATCTCCCCTGCACTTCCTGACTCCTGTTTGAGGTCACAGCTCCCTGTGCCCTGCTCAGGATCCCTCACAGCCCCAGGCCCAGGGAATGTCACACCAAAGGCTGGCACCGATGCCAAGCTGTAAAACCCTGCCAGGGAAGCTGGAACATAAATTTGGTTGTAAATATTGGCAAAGTTTTGTTTAAAAATTACAAGAGAGCTCCTTCAAGAAATGACAAAACTCTTTTTTTTTAGTTGTCACTGAGTCTAATAATCTCCTGTATTTTTAGAGAATCCCTTTCCAGGTTGGCAGCTAATGAAATTTAAGCGAAAACCAAATTATCTCATGACTCTTTAACAAGGTTAGATTTACAGGCAGCAATGAGATCCCCTCAGCTCGGGCTGTGGTCTGGAGCCACTTCTGCTGGCACAGGGAGCTGAGCCCTGATCTGAAACCTCTGGAGTGGAAAACACATCTCGAGCAACCTCTGGCTGCCCTGCCCTGGGGCTGGGGCAAAATGAATGAAATATCACTGAAATCACCATTCTAAATAGTCATTATTTGCTGTGTGTCTCAAGCTTTTGCTCAGGAATTTCTAAAAAAGAAAAGAGAATTTAGTGGGAATGTGCTTTATCAGCACAGCTGCAGCCATGAAATCCCATCCTCACAGGTGGGGTGGGATCCCCGCTCCACCCACAGGAGCACCCTGTGCTGGGGGGGGATCGTGGTGGATCAAACATCCACACAAACCATTCAAATAACCACCACAAACCATTCAAATAACCACCACAAACCATTCAAAAAACCGTCCCAAACAGTTTAAAAAAAGCATCACAAACAATTAAAAAAA
>VZRN01002343.1:0-20148 GCA_013397935.1 Dasyornis broadbenti
GTGGATGGGATGTGTTTTGAGAGCAAATAAAACTCTCAGAATTACTGATTTCTGTCCATTTCATTTTCAGTCAGTTCCAGTTCTGTTTTCAGAGTTCTACCTTCTCAGCTGATTGCTCTTTGTGTCCTCCTTTCTCTTCTGCCTCCTTTACCTGCTCTTTTTCTCTCACAGTGTCTCTCTTTACTCAGGGCAGCTCCCAGCCAAAGAACCTCACCTGACTTGTTTCCCTGTCCACAAGCTAAAACAACCATGGATGAAGCCATGAAGGCTGGCGGTAAAATGTCATTTGAAGATCTTGCTCCACTTGGCTTTTGGACCCTTCTTAAGAGCTTTGCCTTCAAGGGCAGGAACATCTTTTGGTTGATGGAAACCAGAGTTCCAGACCCTTGAAGTGTGTGCCATGGATCCCAGAGGAGAATTCCTGAGGCTCCCATGGGGCTGCCCCTGCCATGCCTCCCAAGGGAGCTGTGCAGGGGCAGGTGACAATGTCCAGCAGCTGTGTTGGTTCTGCAGTGTCACAATGGTCCATTGGTTCCATGAGTTTCCATACAGTCAATAATGATTCCTTGGTTCCAATTATGCCCTGCTGTGTCACAATGGATATTTGGTTCCGTGAAGTTCTTCTGTATCACAATGGCCCCTTGGTTCCATGAGGTTCTGTAGTGTCACAATGGCCTCTTGGTTCTGTGAGGTTCCATAGTGTCACAATGGTCTCCTTGGTTCCATGAAGTTCAGTAGTGTCAAAATGCTTTTTGTTTCCTTGAGGTTCTGTAGTTTCACAACGGCCCCTTCGTTCCATTGGGAGCGCAAAAGCTTTGTAGAAACATTGAGCAAATCCTGCCTAACAAAGCTGGGAATGTCTGTATTCGAAAGAGGGATTAAGGGTGAGAATGGCACCAGCAACTTCCATCTGCAACAGAGATCAAGGGAAAGGACAGGGACAGAGAATTCTGCATAAAGACTCAGAGAATTCTGCTTCACAATACAGAGAATTCTGCTTACAGAGATACTTTGTGGTCACATTGTCCCTTGTAGAAAGGTAACATCATCAGAGGCAGCTGATCAGAACCACTGAGCATGTGATTCCTGGGTGGGATTTGTTGTTTAGGAAACCTGCTCAGGCTTTTCCATTCTTTCCTTACAAACAGGAAAACTTCTGCTGGGCCTGTGTGCAGGCAGAGGCCTGAGGAGAGCAGGTGGGACGTGGTGCCATGGGCTGGGACACCAAGCTGCAGAGCTCAGGGGAGAAGTTTGTGATGCAGGGAACAGGGATGTGAGTGCCAGGTGGGTGATGGCAGCCATGGTGAGGTTGGGGGTGAGGAGCAGGTTGTCCAAACAGGGTCAGCCTGCAAGGGGCTCATTCTTCTACATGTCTCGACCTCCTAAGGAGACATTCAGCATTAAAATCACTTGGGCAATGCTTCTATCACCTTTTCTTTGAACAGAAAATTAAAAAAATACTCACTTGATTAAAAAAGTCATGAAATGCGCTTTGAAATCTTCCACTTTAACAGGACTTCAAAATGACTCCAAAGAGCTGCACAAGCCCTGCACACTTGAAGACAAGTGAAGGAAGACAAAGAGCTCCTGAGGGCTTTCTGTATTTTAATGAGTCGCATGATGGATTTGGGGTTGAGTCCATGACCCTCAGGGCCTGAGAAAAGGTTGAAGAAGCTGCTCAAGGAGTCAGAAGCAAAACTCCAAGGCCCTTGCAGCATCAATGGGCCCCACTGAGGGCAGGAACTGCCAAAGGCTCCCCAGGGAGTTGTGAGAGCATATCCTTGAGGCCAGGATTGCAGGGAGCCAAAGGGTCTGAGTGGGGGACTGGAATGCTGAGAAAAGCCTGGCTTGGTTGGAGGAAGCAGAAAGGCCAAGGCCTGAGCCCAGCCCTGGCACAGCAGGGCCTGTCCCTCACAGGTGGCTTGGGGCTGTTTGTGGTGTTGCCTTTTTCGGGTGGTAAAAAATTGACGCAGACACAGCAGTAGTAGAGAAAAGGGCACTTACCTTGGTTTTACTAGGATCCTAGAAGCAAAGCCCGTTACAGATGGAAATACAGCGGAAAGCACCCGGCCCCCCACGCAACCAAGCGCAGCGAGCCCCAAGCATGGGTCCACACAGGCACAGGAACAGGCTAAGCCCCTGAGTACCCCCAGTATACAATTTTTATGGACTTCACAAATTAGCATATCTATTTAAAATCCTCAATAAGAAATGTGATAGATGAAGTAACGATCCCCGTACTCTAGTTATTCCCCCTCAATGAAATTCCAGTCTAGTTTACAAAATATGTTCCAGAGAAAGAGGCCCATCAAGGTTGGAGCCTATAGCTCTGAGATAGTGTAGAGCTGTTGACATTTGACTGTGTATGTTTTGTCTTCTTGCTTGGTAGGACCCTCAAACTAAGCTACATATCAGACTACAAGAAGTATAGGTATGTGGGACTAGGTTAGAAGGAAGAAGTGTGAAGAGTACAAGGAGAGGGAAAGGGTTTTAAAATCTATTAAGGGTATAAAAAGGTTTAAAAGGGTATAAAAAAAGACAAAAACTCATCAGGCATCATTTCCCGCCTTTTTTTAGAGACTGAGAAGACTTTACCTTGTCTAGTCTCCACACTACACTAACCACAGCATTGGTTTACCCAACTGGCTATAGCAAAGATAATAACTACAATTACATCTATTATGAATACTTCTTTTACCCAGGCCCAGTCTGGTAACCATGAAGTGAGAGTGTGGAAGAGTTGGTTGAATTTTGAGGTGTAATTTTTGGAACTTACTTCATGTAAAATTTGAGTCCCCTTCCAAATTTCCTCCAGATCCTTCTTAATTCTTCTATCCTGATCCACAAAGGAACAACAGGTGGTATTGACAATATCACATACTCCTCCATGTGCACTGAGTAGGAATTTGAGAGCTATTCTGTACTCCGTCATCACCTTCAACAGGGCACAGAATTCTTCCTGTAAAGCTAAAATCGCATCTGCACTATGTTGTTCAATATGTTCAATAACACTTGAGGCATTTACAATTGCATTTTCCAGTACAACTATTTCATAAGAGGGAATGAGGGCTCTCACTATGCTATGAAAAACTGTGGGACGTTCAGTGAGGGGATTAAGATGTCTTTTCCCCTTCTTATATGGTCTTTCAATTTGATCAAATAGTGTTATACTTGGAATCACAGCCCTAAGGGCACAGGCCTGATCTTCGTCTATAGGCAGGATTTTCCAGGCCTTATCATTACATATCCAATATACCCCTGTCCCAAGTGGTAGAGCTAACTTCCATCCCAGCCACTTCATTTTTGTCACAGATCTTGGGTTTACTATTTCTCAAAATTTGGTCTTATGACAATATGAAGGAAGAATGGCCTTCCCTGTGGCATTTATAAGCACGCAGCAAACAGTACAGTTTTCACGTTCTATCAGCCCGCTCAGGTGTATAGGAGGCAGAAGGGGACTATTGACTCGTTGCTACCTTTCTGTATGTTCTTCTTCTATCACAACTCCAAATAATGGCTAGTGACTTTGCCTATCTAGAGATGGTAATTGGGTGCAGATCCAGCAATTGCTCATATTAAGAGCTCTGGATACATTTTGGATCACAGTGTTGTGCAATGCATGGGCTGAGCCCTGGGTCATGGTTACCAATTGGGCAAACAACAGACATGTAAAGAACAATTTAAACCACATCATCTTGATTTTTATCAGTCTTTGTTTTCTCAATGGTCTCAGGGGCAGAAGCCTTTTTCACCCTGGAGTAGTGGATCCACGGTCCTTTTCCAGCAACCTTGACAGCAGTGAAGGTGGTCAGCAAAAGCTGGAATGGTCCTTTCCACTTGGCTTGCAAGTGGTCGCTGTCCCACTACTTGATGTAGGCCCAATCTACGGGTTGAAACAGATGAGCAGGTGTGTCTAATCCTATAGGCTTGGACAGCACGACAAATCTCTGGAGCTTCTGCAAGGTGGAACTCAGAGACATTAAATATTTCTGTAAATCAATTTTACTCGTCATGTGAATATCCCCCGGAATATGTGGTGTGGTCTGCCATATAAGATTTTATAGGGATTTATCTTGTCCCTCTGCCTTGGTTGTATGCAGGCCCTCAGTAAGGCCATAGGCAGAGCTTGGATGCATGTCATAGATGTTTCTTGGCAAATTTTACTAATCTGGGTCTTGAGGGTTCCATTTATACGTTTAACTTTGCCACTTGCCTGGGGCCTATATGGTGTATGCAGGTCCCAAGTAAGTCCTAGAACTAACTTACACAACTACGGTTGCAACAAAACGTGGCCCTCTATCTGCTGACATTTCCAAGGGAACCCCAAACCTTGGAATGATATGGTTGAGCAATGCTTTCACTACTTCTTTTGCTGTGTTGGTGCGACAGGGATAAGCTTCCGGCCACTCACTGAAAGTGTCAACCAATACCAGTACATATTTGTAGTCTTCCCTGCGTGGCATTTCAGCAAAATCTATTTGCCAGTAATCTCCTGGGAGATATCCTGCTTTTGTCACTCCTAACACTACTCTCTTGCTTGTGTCAGGGTTGTTTTTGCAACAGGTTTCACACTTACTTGTTATAGACTGTACAATATTAGTCGTCTATCTCCTTATCACTATCATCCTCAGATGTTTTAAAAGATTTTCTGTTCCCCAGTGGGTACTCTCATGCTCTCTCTGCGCTATTTCTCGGAGGAGCAGGGGTGGAACTACAACTTGTCTTACTGGGGTAACAGCCCACTCACCTTCTTTAATTTCAGCCTTAAGAAACCTAATTAATTGGTGGTCCCTCTGATTATATTTGGGAGTAAACCCTGTCAGATCTATTTCTTTCTGTGGCACTACTGCAAAGATGCCTTCTTCTGCCACCCCTTTCGCTATTTTGTCAGCAAAGCGATTTCCCAGTTCAGGGGTTGTCTTCTTTCTTTGATGACTTCTGCAATGCATGACAGCTACCTCTGTAGGCTTCCAGATGCTCTGCAGGAGTGCAAGGATTTGTTTTGCATGCTTAATCCCACTACCTTGAGCAGTCAAGAGGCCACGTTCCTTCCACATAGCTCCATGGGCATGAACAACACTAAAAGTGTATTTGGAATCAGTCCATATGTTCACCTTCTTTCCCTCACTCAGTTCTAGAGCTCTGGTCAGTGCAATCAGTTCAGCTTTCTGTGATGATACATCTGAAGGCAAGGCTTTTGCCTCTATTACTTCATTCACAGTGGTCACTGCGTAACTTGTCATTTGCTTACAATTCTTCATGAAACTGCTCCCATCAGTAAAAAGTTCCCAATCCGGCTTCTCCAGAGGCACATCCTTCAGGTCTGGTCTGCTGGAATAAGTCTCTTTTATCATTTGCAAACAGTCATGCTCAGGTACATCATCAAGTAATGTGGATGACAAAAACATTGCAGAGTTTACAACAGATGTAGTTTTCAGGGTAACAGCATCTTGTTCTAACAACACTGATTGGTATTTCAGCATTCTGCTAGGGGATAGCCAGTGTCCCCGCTTTTGTTCCAGCACAGAGGTTACTGCATGGGGTACATACACAACAATGTGCTGCCTGACTGTGTATTTACGTGCTTCCTGTATTAGGATGACAGTTGCCGCAACAGCTTTCAGACACCCAGGCCGCCCTGGAGAACATTGTTTAGTTGTTTTGAAAAACAGGCTACAGCTCTTCGCTGATCTCCAAGGTGTTGTGTTAATACTCCCAGAGCAACATTCAGTCGCTTGTATGTAGAGAGTTCAAAGGGTTTGGTTAGCTCTGGCAGTCCTAGAGCGGGAGCAGACATCAAGGAATCTTTCAGCTGTTTAAAGGCAGCCCTTGCACTCTCTGTCCAGTTGATGGTTCCCTTTTCAGCTGCTTTAAGGACTTCATAGAGAGGTTTTACTAAAGTCCCATATCCAGCTATCCAAAGCCAGCACCAACCTACCATTCCAAGGAAAGTTTGCATTTCTCTCACAGTGTGGGGCTCTGGAAAGCGGCAGATAGCTTCTTTCTGCTCCTTGCTGAGTTGTTGATGGCCATGGAAAATTTCCAGCCCCAAGTAAACTACTGTTTTCCTGGCAACCTGTGCCTTTTCTTTTGAGACACGATATCCTCCTAAACCCAAAACATTTAAAAGACTTACAGTGAGCTGGATATAGTCATCTCGGGGTTTGGCTACAATTAAGACGTCATCAACACATTGAAGAATTTCTCCTCTTGGTTCTTGTTTTTTTCCAGTCTTCTAGCTCCTTTGAAAGCTGATGTCCGAATATAGTTGGGCTATTCTTGAACCCTTGAGGTAGGACTGTCCAGGTGAGTTGTGTTTTCATTCCTGTCTCAGGATTTTCCCAGTCAAAAGCAAAGAGTTCCTGACTATCTTTGCAGAGGGGGATGGAAAAGAAGGCATCCTTGAGATCTGAAACTGTGAACCACCCTAGTTCATTTGTCAGTGTGGTCAAAAGAGTGTAGTGATTTGGTACAACTGAATGTATGTCCTCTGTGATTTTGTTAATTGCCCTTTAATCCTGTAGTAATCTGTAACCTTTACCATCAGCCTGTTTTTACTGGTAGGATGGGTGTGTTGTACTTAGACTCACATTCTACCAGTAACCCAAATTTAAGGAACCTTTCAATTATAGGTGTCAGTCCCTTACGACTTTCTAACTTTAGAGGGTATTGCTTCTGCCTTACCGGTGTTGCTCCTGCTTTGAGTGCAATCCTCATAGGTTCTGCTCTTTTAGATTTCCTGGGAAAATCACTGGCCCATACTAAAGGAATGACAGCATCTTCAACTTCTTGGGGAATCTCTCCACAACACTCTTGTATAAGAATAATAGCCGCTTTGACAAATTTAGATTCAGGAATTATAACTTTGACTCCCTCCTCCTTAGAAAATTTAATCTCTGCTTCCAATTTCTCTAATAAATCTCTGCCCAATAATGGCTTTGGGGAATTTGGCATGTACAAGAATTGGTGAGTCACCCAGTGTTTTCTCAGTGTAAATTTCAAAGGTTGGAAGAAAGGCCTTGTTTCACTTACTCCTGTGGCACCAATCACATTTACAGTATCTTGACTCAGTTTCCTCTTTAAAGTATTTAACACAGAATAAGTTGCCCCCATATCAACTAGAAATTCAACATCCTCTTTCCCCAGCTTAACTATAACCAAAGGCTCCACTGGGGTGGAAAATGCCTTCGGTCCCCGTCAATTTTCGTTCACAGTTAATTCAGGAGCTGGGGCTGTCTGTTTTGCCCTCTTCGGACACTCGTTCTTCCAGTGTCCTGTTTCTTTGCAGTTAGCACACTGATAATCAGCTAAAGGAGGATGAGGGGGACCCTTTTTCTGCTTACTAGATTACTTGTCCTGACCCCACTTTTTCCTGGGGTGGGATTTATCTCCCCTACCTTCTGCATCCCTATCTGCTGAATACCTATTTTGATACACATTCCAGGCTGCATTCAACAACTTACTTAGATCATGCTTATCCATCTCTTGCAGCTTCCTTCTTATGTCATTTGTAGATTGGCTTATAAATATGTAGGCTAGGTGGGACTGCTGTGTTGGGGGATCTACATCCGAATTTGTGTATTTTTGTGCAGCATCCTTGAGCCTATTCATGAAGTCTGTAGGGGTCTCATTTGCAGCCTGTTAAATTTCATGTAATTTGGACCAATTCAGTGCTACAGGGATACCACATTTTAGCCCAATGGCCACTTTTGATATTGTTTTAATCTGGCCATCTACTCTGGCACATTTGGGTCCCACCCTGGGTCTGTCTGAGGAAAAATATTTACAGAGCCTTGAAGAGCACCAGCAGTAATCTGAGTGTCTATAGCATTTATAGCAGCCTTGATGACCATCTCCTTTTCCGTGCTATCTAATAATTCACTTAGCATTACATTAAAAGCTCCCCAATCCGGGTTCTGTGCTTTGATAGCTAATTCAAAACGCATGGCCACTCCATCTGGGTTTTCTCTGTATCGCCCAACTGATTCTTTCCATTGTTGTAATTCTCCAAAGGAGAGCGATGTTTTTATATAAATCACCCCTTGATTTCCCAGCCTGTCTCAAAGGTGCTTCTAAGAATGGTCTCTCTGCCTCTGGTTCATCTTTCGTAGATCTAGTGGGTTTAGCCACTGGACTTGCTGCCTCCATAGCTTCTCGGGCTAATTTTCCCCTCCTCCTCCCAGTCTCAGTGCCTACAGTGCCTGCAGTGCCTGTAGCCTCGGCCTCCTCTTCCTCCGAGCCGGACTCCTCCGACTCGCTTTTAGTTGGAGCTTTAGCACTGACTGCAGAGTGGAGTGGGGGCCACTCTCAGCCCCCGCTTTCCCTGGTCTGGGAGGGGCCAGGAACAGCAGCAGATGCCCTCCCCTTTCTCCTCAAACCTGCCCTAGCTCCTTCCCTAACCGTGCCCCCAGGGCGGTCAGCGGGCGGTGACAGACCCGCTTCCACTCCTCCCCCAATCACGCCCTCAGGGTGGTCTGGGGAGGGTGGCAGGGGAGGGGGCGGCGGCCAGCTGTTCCCCACCCCCCAGCCCCACATCGGCAGGAGGAGGGGAGCTGGCAGCGGCCACTCATGCCCCACCACCACCACCACATCAGACTGGGGGAGGGGGGGAGCTGATGGCATGGGCGCCAGCAGGGGCCCACCGGTCCCTGTGCCGGCAAAGGAGGTGACATTCCACCCCTCAGAGCAGGCGCTACCAGGTCTGTATCTCTCTCTTTTCCGCTTTAGTTAATGGTTGTTTGTCCTTGTCTCCTTCCCTTTTTCTGCAAAATCATCTCAAAACAGACTTCTTTCGTTTGTTTATACACATCCTCTCGATTCAAAATATAGAAAACAGCTCTGCATATCTCAGTTCATCAAACCTGCCCTGGGCCCGGAGTTCCACTAACGGCTCTGACATTAGCTCATTCTCCAGACTCTCGAATCGCAGCCACCTCATCCCACCTCTTAGTTTTAAAACAGGCCACACTCATAAGGACAGTCGCACCACCTCTCCCGAGTTAAGAACAATTTTCTTCCCTGTTAAAACCCTCCAGTGTTTTAAAATCAAGCCCAATGGAGAATCCCACGGGATTTTTGGGTTTGCAGAAGATGCACCACCCATTTTTTGTTAGTAAACGGACAAACAACCAGGAAAAAAGAGCTCTTAGCCTAGAGTCCGTTGCGGGTGCTGAACCTGCAGCTCCATAGAAGAGTAAAGTAGCAAAACCAAAAAAGCAAAAGAGCATGCGCAAGCAAAACCTTAACCTGCCCCGGCTGGTTTCCAACCTCTGGCCTTCAGCTGCCTAATGCAGCCCCTTGCCTCTGCACCACCAGCAATACTGGACTGCTGTGTGGCTGTTAGGCCCTGTGGAGCAAGTGAAGGGCATCACATTCCTGTACCCTCTCTCCACTCCCTACCCTGCGAGAGCACCCCCTCCATTAGCAGCCTCCACCACAGCCACTCTCTCGCCCTGACCTGGAGATCTCCCCCCTGAATGCTAGCTAGCAATAAAACCGTAAAACTGTTCCCCTTTGATCTCACCTCCCTGCTGTGCTCTGCGCTGGGTCCTGGAATTCCCCGGCTTTCACAGTCCTGGAGTCTTCACTTGCAACCTTCCTCGATGGTAATGCCGGCAAGTGGGGGGTGCAGCGCGATGTCTCTCGATCCAAAACTGGATTTCAGGGTGCCTTTGTCCCTTCGTGGTTCACCAGGAACTGTTGCCTTTTTCAGCTGGTAAAAAATTGACGCAGACACAGCAGTAGTATGGAAAAGGGCATTTACCTTGGTTTTACTAGGATCCTAGAAGCAAAGCCCGTTACAGATGGAAATACGGCAGAAAGCACTCGGGCCCCCCACGCAACCAAGCGCAGCGAGCCCCAAGCATGGGTCCACACAGGCACAGGAACAGGCTAAGCCCCTGAGTACCCCCAGTATACAATTTTTATGGACTTCACAAATTAGCATATCTATTTAAAGTCCCCAATAAGAAATGTGATAGATGAAGTAGCGGTCCCCGTACTCTAGTTATTCCCCCTCAATGAAATTCCAGTCTAGTTTACAAAATATGTTCCAGAGAAAGAGGCCCATCAAGGTTGGAGCCTATAGCTCTGAGATAGTGTAGAGCTGTTGACATTTGACTGTGTATGTTTTGTCTTCTTGCTTGGTAGGACCCTCAAACTAAGCTACATATCAGACTACAAGAAGTATAGGTATGTGGGACTAGGTTAGAAGGAAGAAGTGTGAAGAGTACAAGGAGAGGGAAAGGGTTTTAAAATCTATTAAGGGTATAAAAAGGTTTAAAAGGGTATAAAAAAGAAAAGATAAAAACCCATCAGGCATCAGTGGGGCAGTGGGATGTGAGGGGGAGGAAGGACAAATGTCATAAAACTGCAGCCCCTGTCAGCCTCCTCAGGGAGGGGTGACGGAGAACCAAAGTGCAGACCCTCATAGGGAAGTTCCTTGGGTGGGGCCTCCAGACGCAGTGCCAGAGCCCAGGGGACAAAGCCCGGGGTCCCTTTGGCCCTGGCAGCCCTGCCCAACCCTTGGCCATGTCTCCTGCAGGCTGTGCCACCCTGTCCGTGCTGCTCCTGTGCCCTGGCCAGCTGCACACACCCATCTCGCTGTGCCCCCAGCATTTCTCACCCCAGCATTTCTGTGCCCTCCCTGGTGTCCCTGCACCAAACGCTGCCAGTCCCTGGCACACAGAGCCATGGCATGATCCAGTCTCATGCTGGGAGATCTCGTGCACCAGAATTCTACTGTTGGAGTGACTTTTTCCTCACCTCCAGTGTGAACCTTTTGAGCTGCACTTTGGGGAGATTCCTTCTGTTTCCAGTACAGAGAGCAGCTCTATCTTGCTCTTCACAAGCAGAGAAGGGCTGGTGGGAGACGGGGTGCTTGGAGGCCATCTGAGGCACAGTGATCATGAAATAACCAAGTTTTCAATATTCAGTGAAAGAAGAAGGGGCACCAACAAAGCTTCTCCACTGGAATTCCAGAGGGCAGACTTTGGCCTATTCAGGATGCTGATTTGGAGTGTACCGCATCAGACGCCAATTTTTTTAAGGGAAACAGTCTTTAAAACAAAGGGGTCCGGGAAGGATGGATATACTTCAGGAAAGAAGTCTTGAAGACACAAGAGCAAGCTGTGCCTATGTGCCAAAAGATCAGCATGTGGGGGAAACAACTGGCCTGGGTGATTTTGCAGGAGCTCACGGGAAAAAAGAGGATGCATCACCATTGGAAAGAGGAGCAGGCTGCTCAGGAAATGTTTAAGGATGTTGTTAGATCATGAAGAAAGAAAAATAAAGGTGAAAGCCCGGTTAGAACTTAATCTGGCCATTTCAGTGAAGGATAATAAAAAATGTTTTTATAAAGACTTTAATGGCAAAAGGAGGGGCAAGGAGAACCTCCATTCTTTATTGGATGTAGGGGGGAATATAGAAACTAAAGGTGAGGAAAAGGCTGAGGTACTTAACACCTTCTTTGCCTCAGTTTCCAACATTAAGACAGGTCATCCTCAAGCCATGTGGCCTCCTGAGCTGGTAGATGGGGACAGGGAGCAGAACAGGCCCCCTGTAATCCAGGAGGAATCAGTTGGGGACCTGCTGAGCCACTGAGATGCTCACAAGTCTGTGGGACCAGATGGGATCCATTCTAGGGTGATGAGGGAGCTGGTGGATGAGCTCATCCAGCCACTCTCTATCATTTATCATCAGTCCTGGTTCGCCGGGGAGGTCCCAGAGGGCTGGAGGTGCCAATGTGATCTCATGCACAAGAAGGGCTGGAAGGAGGATCTTGGAAACTCCAGGCCTGTCAGCCTGACCTCAGTGACTGGCAAGGTTATGGAACAGATCACCTTGAGTGTCATCACACGACACCTAGAGGACGGCCAGGGTATCAGACCCAGCCAGCGTGGATTTCAATGTCTTTATTGATGATCTGGATGGGATGATGGAGTCCACCTTCAGCAAATTTGCAGATGACACCAAGCTGCGTGCGCGTGTGGATCTGTGGGAGGGTAGGAGGGCTCTGCAGAGAGACTTGGACAGGCTGGATCCAGGAGCCAATTCCAGCAATGCGAGGTTTAACAAGACCAAGTACCAGGCCCTGCACTTTGGCCACAACAACCCCTGCAGCGCTACAGGCTGGGGACAGAATGGCTGGACAGTGGCCAGGCAGAAAGGCACCTGGCGGCACTGATGGACAGCAGGCTGGACATGAGCCAGCAGTGTGGCCACATGGCCAAGAAAGCCAGTGGCACCTGGCCTGGGTCAGGAATGGTGTGGCACTGGTGAGGCTGCACCTCGAGTGCTGTGTCCAGTTCTGGGCCCCCCAATTTAGGAAGGACATTGAGGGGCTGGAGCGTGTCCAGTGAAGGGCAACAAGGCTGGTGAAGGGTCTGGAACACAAGTTCTGTGAGGAGTGGCTGAGTGAGCTGGGATTGTTTATCCTGGAGAAGAGGGGGCTTGGGGGAACCTCATCACTCTCTACAACTCCCTGACAGGAGGGTGCAGCCTGGTGGGGGTCGGGCTCTTCTCCCAGGCAACAGGATAAGAAGCTAGAGCCTTGAGCTGCACCAGGGGAGTTTTTGGCTGGACATTAGGAGGAGGTTCTTCACAGAAATAGAGATTAGGCATTGGAAAGTGCTGTCCAGGGTCATGGTGCAGTCACCATCCCTGAAGGTGTTTAAGGAAAGCGTGGATGTGGTACTTGGTGCCATGGTCTGGGTGATGAGATGGTGTTAGGTCACAGGTTAGACTTGATGATATCCAAATTCTTTTCCAGCCTGGTTGATTCCGTGATTCTGTGATGATTGTGACTCTGTAGGGCCCCAGGGAAGCAAGCAACAATTGTGACACTCTGGGTCCTTGTGGAACCAAGGGCACATTGTTACATTACTGGGGGCTCATGTTACACTGCAAAGGCCTTAGCTCCCCTTGTGGAACTAAGGGAAAAATTTTGACACCGTGGTACCCCATGGAACCAAGGGGACATTGTGATACTGCAGGGCCTCAGGTAACTTAAAGGCCACTGTGACACAGCAGGGCCTTGTGGCACCAAGGGTCCGTTGTGACACTGTGCAACCAAGGAGACCATTGTGGCACTCTGGGGGCCTCATGGAACCAAAAAAGGTCCTTGTGACAGTGCAGGACCTCATGTAACCATAGGGCCATTGCGACACTAAGAGGCCTCATGGAACAAAGAGACCACTGTGACACTGCAGGAACTCATGGAATGCAGGAAACAATTTTTACACCGTGGTGGCTCATGGGACCAAGAGGTCATTTTGACACTGTGGAACCAAGGAGATCATTGCTGCACTGCAAGACCTCATGGAACATTGTGACACTGCGGGGCCTTGGAGAACCAAGGGACCATTGAGACACGAATGAGCCTCATAGAGGGGCTTGAGCATGTCCAGTGAAGGGCAGGAAGGCTGGTGAAGGGTCTGGAACACAGGTCCTGTGAGGAGCAGCTGAGGGAGCAGGGATTGTTTATCCTGGAGAAGAGAAGGCTCATGGCAGACAAGATGGTGTTAGGTCACAGGTTGGACTTGATGATTTCCAAGGTCTTTTCCAGCCTGGTTGATTTCTGTGATTCTCTGAAATCGCCCTTGAAGCAGGACGAGCCCTGAGCCTCCTCCTCAGAAGGTCCAGCAGCCCATGGCCCTCAGCTTCTCCACACACGCCCTAAAACCCATCCTGTCAGTCCTGCAGAGGCTCTCCAGCTCCTCCCCATTGCCCCAGAACAGGGAGCCCCACACCCAGATACACCAGTCCAGATGCGTCCCCCTGGCTGGTGGTGCCTCTGGCAAGGGAACAGCACGAGGCACTGCAGGAGCCTGCAGATAATTCATGAAGCACTTGTAGGATGATCCTGCTCACCAAGGGATGATGCTTTCATGGTGCCAACTCAGGAACTGAAATGGGGAGTGGGGCCAGAGAGGAAAGGGAGGAAACAGGGATGAGCTGTTTGCTGGAGAGGGGACAGGGATTGGCAATAGGAAGAAATCTGGAGCAGGAAAGAGGAAGGAAAGCAAAGGTGAAGCAAAGGTAAAGCAAAGGAAATGCTCAGGGCTTTTTGGGGGTGGCTGCTAGGCAGTCCTGACTGTGAGCAACAACGTCTGCAGTGGGACAGAAAACTCACAGCTCATGTGAACAAACATTCTGGCTGACTTCAGAGGTCATGACAAATGTGAGTGGTTTCCCTCCTGTCCCCCAGCCCTTCCTGACCCCCAGGGGTTGATGGTGTTTGTGCTCACTCAGGTTCATCTCCCCACACCAACACCATGGGGGTGCTCACGCCTGGGCTGTGCAATGCAAACAGGGGCTCCTGAGCCAGTCCTGCTGTGTTTCTGCCTGGAAGGATCAAGCACCTCTCGGAGCTGGGGGAGAGGCCAGGGCTGCAAAGGGAGGATGTTGTTGGCAGGTCCATGAGGATAATCTGGGATGCTGCCTTGGGGTGTCCAGCACAGTGGGGATGGATCAGCCCCTGCTCTGCTGCTCCTTCCCAGCTCTCCCAGGGACCTTGCAGAGCCCCAGAGATGCTGTTTGCCCCCACCCTGCTCACAGGGGTTTTCTCCACTAAACATTGGCCTGGGCGTGTTCTTAAGAGACCCTGGGCAAGGCACCTCCAGCCCCTAGTCCCTGCTCTGAGGCATCAGCTCTGCCCCAGCAGTGCCCATGGGCTGTCCCTGCTGCAGCCCCGGCACTGCCACCCCCAGGACTGTGTCTGATCCCGAGAGTGCTCAGGCCCTACAGCAACATGAGGGCCAGGAGGGCAGCGGGGCAGTGGCATGGGAGCAGCACTGGGAATAACAAGTGCTGCTGCTCCTTGGCAGAGCTGCTGTGTCACCCCTGATCTGCTCCCACCTCTGCACACAGACATTGCTGCTGCATCTCCAGAGAAGGGAACAAAATGGGGATCTCCAGTGAAAACTTTGCTGGAAAATCCTTAAGTTTGTTTAAAGCCATTGAGAGCAAAGCTCCTCATTGACACAGTCTGTGATCACAGTGAAGGTGGAGAGAAACAAAATGAGAAACGGCACAAAGAAAGGCCTTGCTTTGTGGACAATGCTAAAAAACTAAAACAAAGGAAAAACACTCCCACTACCAAACCAACAAGAACTATCAAAGATGACTCATATAACAAGTGATTTGCAGAAATTGGCAACCAGTTTAATGTTTCTCAAATCGTCCAGTCATCAGTCTCAAGATTGCAGCCTTGAGCTCCTAGTTTCTCAGGCTGTAAATGAGAGGGTTCAGTGCTGGAGGCACCACTGAGTACAGAACTGACACCACCACATGCAGGGACAGGGAGGAGATGGAGTGGGGCTTCAGGTGAGCAAGAAAGCCAGTGCTGAGAAACAGGGAGACCACGGCCAGGTGAAGGAGACATGGAAAAGGCTTTGTGCCGTCCCTGCTCAGAGGGGATCCTCAGCATGGCCCTGAAGATCTGCTCATAGGAGAAAACTATGCACACATAAAAGGTAAAAAATAGAAAAGCACATAGAACAAGTAGCCCAAGTTCCCTGAGATTGGAGTGAGAGCAGGAGAGCTTGAGGATCTGAGGTCCTTCACAGAAGACCTGGCCCAGAGCATTGCCCTGGCACAGGGGCAGGGAAAATGTATTGGCCGTGTGCAGCAAAGCAATGAAAAAGCCACTGGCCCAAGCAGCTGCTGCCATGTGGGCACAAGCTCTGCTGCCCAGGAGGGTACCGTAGTGCAGGGGTTTGCAGATGGACACATAGCGGTCGTAGCACATGATGATAAGGAGGAAATACTCTGCTGAAATGAAAAATAAAAAGAGAAAGAGCTGTGCAGCACATCCTGTGTAGGAGATGGTCCTGGTATCCCAGATGGAACTGTGCATGGCTTTGGGGACAGTGGTGCAGATGGAGCCTAGGTCAGTGAGAGCAAGGCTGAACAGGAAGAAGAACATGGGGGTGTGCAGGTGGTGGCCACAGGCTACGGCACTGATGATGAGGCCATTGCCCAGGAGGGCAGCCAGGGAGATGCCCAGGAAGAGCCAGAAGTGCAGGAGCTGCAGCTGCCATGTGTCTGCAAATGCCAGGAGAAGGAAGTGGCTGAAGGAGCTGCTGTTGGACATTTGCTGTGTCTGGGCATGGGGACCTGTTAATGGAGAAAAGGACAGTGACAAGTTAGGAGAGGCACCTTTGAGCTAAACCTGTGCCATTCCCTGTAGACTCTCCCACTGGGACTCATCCACCCTCGTTCCTTCTCTGGGAAAACCTTCATCCAGGTCTCTGCCTGAGCTCCACTTGTGCTGTCTGAATATGCAATGAGCAGCCAGGCCTGTGCATGGGGGCCCTCGAGGAGCCATCGCTGCCCCACTGCCCTGGGTTTGTGGCCATGTGGCAAAGGAACAAGGCTGGATATTCAGAATGTCAGTGGAATCTCTCCTAAAGCAAAAAAGCTTTTTAACATCTGCACTCTTAGTTCTGCAGGACGTGGATGGCAAGAGTGAGTTTTGGGAGTTTTCTTCATACACAGGCATCCTTTGTGATTCTCTGAGGTCACAAATCCCCAGCATTTCTGCTGCACTCAGAGTTTGCCACTGAGAGATGTGAGAGGCAAACGGATTCCCTGTGGCTCAGGGCAAGGTGAGGGGCTGGATGGGCTTGTTCCCAACTGCCCTGAGTTTGCCCTTTTGGCTGGAATCAGAGCACAATCACACTCCCATGTCACCCTGAGAGGAAACCAGACCCTGCTGAGAGCAGAGGGATCACTGAATGTCTTACCCTCTCTAAAGGTCTCTGAGCAAGGTCTCAGCACCCCCTTCTGCCAAGGACACTCATGGTGCCCTTGGCAAACTCAATAGCATTGCCTCACATGTGGCACCTCTGCACTTCCCCATGGGACATTCGGGGAACTCTGAGAGGCTCTGGCACAGATTTGCACCCAGGAGGGCAGCTCAGGGCTTGGAAGGACACAGCAAGGAGATTCCCAGGTGTGTTCATGATGGTATCTCAGGGAGGGAGGCTCAGCTCCTTCCCCTTTCCCATGGACTGCTTTGCCCACAGCCCCACAGGTTAGAGAGAAGCTTGGACGCCCCATTGCCATAGACACACCTGCCTGGGAGGAATCCCAAAGGCAGTGTCTGACTCAGCTGCTGCAAACCCCAGAGCCTCCCTAAGAGCACAAGATAACAGTGACAATATCAGAGGAGTGCAGAAACAAGAGAAGATATTGTGGTGCTGTGCCTGAGAGGGCCAGGGCAGAGACAGCCGGGCACTTGTGACAGTGTTCCCTGTCCCCAGCTGTGTGCGGCACCTCCCACACACCAACCGTGTCCTCCTGCCCCCAGCATTGCTCTGTTCAGCTCCCTCTCCTCCCCTGATCATCTCCCTGTGCCTGCACATTTTCCTCCTGAGAGGAGCCTTGTCCCTGTCAGCGTTCACAGAGCCCATTCCACCCTCTGTGCACTCACCCCAGCCCTACAGAAACCTGCCTGTCTGCAGGGCCCTGGCTGGGGCAGGCTCTGTGTGCAGGTGGGCAAGGACAGCTCAGCAGAGCCCTACTGGTGCTGCTGCTGCTGTCCATGGGCTGAGGAGTGGCTGAAGACCCTTTAGGAGGCTCCCAGACTGACCACCCAAAGTTAATGATTAGGAGTTTCTATAAATGTTCAAACATTACTTTGATGATCCTGGTGTGTCCCTTTCAACTCAAAATGTTTCGAGATTCTGGAGTTACGACTCCTATTCTGCTTCTCTCATTCCCCAACCTTCCCACCCTGATCCAAGTAGGAAATTGAAACAGTCTGAGGAAAGCTCCTGAACTTTACAGCAATGCCTGGCTTACCTTCTTTGGGAAGTGTCCTCCAGAGCTGTGCCCAGGCTGATCCGGAGCTGGGAGCAGCCCTGACCCACACAGCACCTCCAGCAGCAGCACCTGCCCTGCTCAGGGTCACTCCTTCCCCCGACAGCTTCTCCCCCAGCGCTGGCAGCAGCTCCCCGGGCCAGCTGAGAGCTGTCCCTGGCAGGCAGCAGAGTCCCTGTCCCCGCACAGTGCCCTGGGCTGCAGGACCCTGCAGCACAGCCCGGGGCACCCCTGGTTGCAATCCCTGGCTGCTCAGCCCTGCAGCAGAGCTAGGAACAGGGAGCTGTCTTGTGCTGTTCCTTGGATGGTGCAGCAGGGAAACCCAGCTCTGCCCTAGGGCCACATCCCCTAGGAGCATGTTGCTCCTGCACTGGAGCAACTCTGAGAGTCCTCCTGAAAGATCTTAAAAGCTGTGGGATGTGCCAGCTTCAGAAGAACCCTCCAGGAACTGAAGCATATCTTCCCTACAGCCAGAAAATGACTGTTTCAAACACTGATTTCTCCTCTAGTGAGACCTCAGTGAGCTCTGCTCCTCTGTGCTCCCAGCCCAGGCTGAGTTTAACCCCTCTGTGCCTCTCTGCTGTGGCCTGCTGGGCTGTGCACAGGAGCTGCTTCTGGACAGAGCTGTCTCTCTGCAGCGCTGCCACTTGCCAGGGGCTGCCTCTGTGCTAGGAGTCAGGCCCAGCTCAGCAGCACAGCAGCAGCACCAGGACTTTAATGACCTTCGTGGGGCTTTGGTGGTGAGGACCTGAACATCAGTCCCTGAGAGGGAGTAGCAGAAACCTCTCAAGAATTCAAAGTGAGAATCGAAATCCAATGTTCCTGATACCGTTAATGGGTCCCATTGAGGCACACGACTGAGAAAGTGGCCCCATGATCAGAGCAGGAAATTGGAGGCAGAGATGACAGGTGAGGATGAAGAGAAGCCAAGTCATGGTGCCCTGGGACACAGCAGCATCTGTACCACCACAGTCTATGAAGAGACACCTTGTCCTGAGGCACTGGGGCCTCCTGGCACAGCCCCAGCAAGGCTGGAGACTGTCACTCCCTTACCCTGCCGTCAGCATCACCACTCCCCGCCCCCCCCACCAGTGGTCTCAAGGATCTGCTGGAAGGAGTCCCTGGGGAGCCTTCATCAGGAATGGCCCTGGGGGGCTCCCTAATTCTCCAAGGGACTGCAGGTTTTTCAAAGGACTTTGGGGTTGCTTTTGCCTTGGAGGCTCTGAGAGCTTTGTGCAATCATGGCCTCCAATTACCTGCTGTAACGAGTCCCATGAGATTCTCTGTCAGTAACAACACTCAGTGAGGCTCATTAATACTTCAAGGTACTTCAGGTTTTTAATTTACTTTCCTTTCCTCTCGCTGTTTCTGAGAGGTTTTTGCAATCATGGCCTCCAATTATCTGCTTTAACAAGTCCCTTGAGAGGCTTTGTATTGATGCTCACTGGGGCTCATTAATACTTTGAGACATTCAAGCTTTTTTAAGGTACTTTGGATTTTCCTTTTGACACTGAATATCATAGAGGTTTTTGTGCAATCATAGCCTCCAATTCTCTCCTCCAAGGAGTCCATCAGGAGCCTGTGTTGGGGATGGAGCTCAGTGGGACGCATTAATGCTTTGAGACACTTTGGGTTTTGCCTCCAACTTTGATTCCTGGAAAGGTTTGTGCAATCTCCTCTTAGGCCCTGAGGTTCAACGGCTCAGCACCAAATCCACCACGGGGCTCATTAGGATCAAGCAAGTCCTGACAAACCACGGCTCTGCCTTGATTTCCCTCTGGTCTAGTGCAGTTCATTAGGAAGGCTTCCTGCTACAGTTATGGAGAAATATTTTAAAAAGCTTCTAAGAAATATGCATTCCTATTTAAAAGGATGTATTTTATTACTGTTCTCTTTAGAGAGGAGGTGATTGCAGCATTCAGTGATTGATACTGATCCAGGGTCTCTCCTCAGGAGGTCTGGCCTGGTCAGAGAAGCTGTGCCTTGAGCTCTGACACAGCATGGACAACCTTGCTCCACATTCCCCAACCCCATCCTGTCTCTTCTCATTCACCTGGCTCCTGCTTTGCTTGGAGAACTGCCTGCACTCAGGCGAAGATGGGTTTTCTTCTTCTTTTTTTTTTTTGTTTTTTTAAGTAATCCAAAACTCCTAAGTTTCCCTATTGGAAACTGGCACACACCTCAAGTGTGTGCCAAGCCCAAGGTGCCACCAAGGAGGTTCCCCTTCCCCAAGACAAAATCCTGCAAGAAATATTCTAGACACATAGGAAGTTCTACAAAAAACACAAATCAAGAGTTGGCAGAAGGCAGAATGAGACCAACTGC
>VZRN01002345.1:0-50723 GCA_013397935.1 Dasyornis broadbenti
CTAAGGCCAACAAGTGGCCGCGCCGCGGGTGCCCGCAGCCCACCAGCCCCGAGCTGTGAGGAGGCAGCGCCGGCGGTCACCGGCCCCGGCGCGGCGCTAGTAGGCCGGAGGGAGCCCAGGGGCGGCCCCACAGCCCCAGCACCCCCGGACACCACCGTGGCGCTTGGGGAAGGCCCGGGCAGGGCCCCTTACCTGCCCCGCTCCGCGGGGCCGCTGCCGCGGCAACGAGGAGGGAGGGGCCCGGGCGGGCGGCGCGGGCGCCGGGCGGGTGAAAAGCTTGATGGCGGCGTGCTTTAAAGGGCAAGAGCAGCAGCTGTTTTGTACAAACTTCTGAAAGGACCCATACTATGGATGAGGGGATTAAGTCTACCATTAGCAAATTCACGGACGCCAGCAAGGTGGGTCAAAGTGGGCAGGAGGGTACAGCGGCTGAACATGAGCCAGCAGTGGGCCCAGGTGGCAAAAAAAGCCAATGGCATCCTGGCCTGTATCAGCAATACTGTGGTCAGCAGGATGAGGGAAGTGATTCTTCCCCTCTACATGGCCCTGGTGAGGCTACATCGCGAATCCTGTGTCCCCTCAATTCAGGGAGGACACTCAGGTGCTGTAGGGTGTCCAGAGAAGGGTGACAAAGCTGGTGAAGGACCTGGAGCACAAGTCCTATGAGGAACAGTTGGGGAAACTGGGGTTGTTTAGCCTGGAGACCAAGAGTCTCAGAGGTAATCTTATTGCTCTCTACAACTGCCTGAAAGGAGGTTGTAGCCGGGTAAGGGTCAGCATCTTCTCCCAGACAACCAGTGACAGAGAAAGAGGACATAGTCTTAAGCTGTGCCAGGGCACACACTAAGGTTGGACATTAAGAATTCCTTCACAGAAAGGGTGATTACGCCGTGGGAAGGGTTGACCGAGGGAGGTGGTGGAATCACCATCCCTGGTGGTGTTTAAGGAAAGACTGGATGCAGCACTTAGTGCCATGGTCTAGTTGATAGGGTGGAGTTCAGTCATAGGCTAGCCTTGATCTCAAAGGTTTTTTCCAACTTAATTGATTCTGTGAACATCTTAGCACCACATCACCAGCAGAGCCCGTGGCAGGGAGGCTGGTCCCTGAGTGCCTGGGCTCCCTGAAGCCCACTGGCCACTGTAGGTCCCATGGCCACAAGGATGCCCTGCTGGGTGAGCAGTGTTAGGGTGGCATGTTCATCATGCCTTTGGCATTCTTGCACCTACTTTCTTGGCTTGGATGAAATGTGAACAAAATGCTGACTGAACTGAAAAAGAGACAGGACAATCTATCCCCCAAAATTCCCTTCATTTGCAGTAGCTGCTGCTTCCAAGGACAGCTTAGCCACAAGCAGCCTCTGCTGGTAAGGTTTCACAGTCTTGGACATTCAGGACAGCAGCACCACTGAGGGTCTGCCACCACTGAGAGCAGCACAGCCAGAGCCAGCTGCTTATCAGCACCTGTTGCCCCGGATTGTCACCATGAGGCAGCATGGGCTCTCCCACCACTCCAGAATGCCAAGGAACCAAAGTGTCCTCTCTGCCTCAAAGTCTTGGTGGACAGCTACAAGTCTTCTTTCTACTGCAGATAAAAACAGCACTGGAAGTAACGTGAATAGCATCCTCTGTAAGACACCAACACAGCTCTTGATTACAAAGCAATACCTCTCCTATACCTTCTAACATGGACTGTACATAGCCCAAGCACTCAAATGAACTTGGTAACAGGATTATTCGCTTCAGAAAGCCTTCACAAGCCATTGTTTCAAAGAAACTTGGGTGCTGCATGCTTGAAACAAGCCAAGCAGTTACTGCAGAAGCATGCAATCTTACTTGAAGCCAGGCCTTTTAAATCCACATTATGTCCCCACTGATGAACATACAAGGCCGTGCAGGACAAAGATAAAATGGTGGGCTCTGAAAAGCAAAAAGCACACATTTTAACAACTGTTTAATCTTACATAAAACATGAATACTTAGCATAAGCATTCATGCTTATTATTTGGCATCAAAATACTTTGCAGATTCCTGTAACTACATGAAAACAGCAAACTAACATATAATGGCATACCTATCCTTTAGTTGTTTTAAAGCATCTACTCATTTAAGAACACCATAGCAAGAGAAACCTGAAGCAAACATTATCCTGCAGGAGCTTACAAAATAGAATTCAATTGAATTGTTTTCACAATGCAGTTTTTCAAAGGTGTCTAGCAAGAACAGATGAACAGCAAGTTTCATATTATCTCCCATCTTCAGTCCTTGCACACACTCAAAACTATCCTTAAAATGCTCAAAAAGTAAATGTCATACTCTCAATTCTTCCACCAATTTGGTCCAGTACAGTGAAATCATGTGTAAAATGTATTATGGGAAACAGCAGCATGTAGGTGGAATTTTTTTTTTCAGTATTTAATGAAATGTATTTTCATAGAATCATAGAATGGCCTGGGTTGGACCTTACAGATCACCTAGTTCCAACCTTCCTGCCATGGGCATGAGTGCTGTAACTAGACCAGGTTACTCAGAACTCCATCCAACCTGGCCTTTAACATTTCCAGGGATGGGGCACCCACATCTTTTCTGGGCAACTTGTTCCAGTACCTCATCACCCTTACAGTAGAGAATGTCTTCCTAACATCTAATCTAAATCTACTCTGTTTCAGTTTGAAGCCACTCTCCCTTGTCCTGTCACAACATGCTCTTGTAAATAGTTTCTTTATATGAATCCATGCTGCTTCCTAGAAGTATTTCTCCCCACTGTATAATACCAATTCTTGCCTATAAAGAACATTTAATGGTGTATCCATGGATGCAATTGTTGCTTTATAGCAGCATTGCCTGAAATGCTGCTATTTAGCAGCATAGCTTAGAATTTCTGCTGCTTCCTACTTCTATGACTCCTGCTCACAACTAGTCAAAGTATCCCATGTGCTCTCCATTCTAATCCAGCAGTATTTTTAGATTCATCATATTCCTCACCTAACTCTAGCAAGCCACTTATGCAATTTGTATCTGCTGAACATGGCACAGCAGTGTACAGCTCTGCACTATTTAGGTTCTAATACAGAAACTCTATAGAATATAAATAAAAAGCTTTGCAGTGTTCTCTGCTTTTGTAAACAAGGAATTCTAAGTAAAACTAGCATCCTTTTCTAGGAACACAAACAGCCCTTGAAAGGCAAGTAAGGTTAAATACCACCCTCTCCTCCCACACCTGATGTCAGAATTCCAGATGTTTGACTTCTCCTTATATAGGGAAAAAAAGTACCTCTGCAGCTGTGGTGTTGGTCTCTACTCAACAGGTAAGAGATAATAGCAGTTAAGCAGAAAAACTGATGTACAGAGCTGTGAAACAATCTTGTCATTGCTCCATATCTCTTGGTTATTATACTGAATTCAAAACATTGAGTTTATTTTGAAACTGTATTTGACCTCTGGAAATACAATCTCTTAAAATTTTCCATTAAGTAACTTTGATTTCACCATAACAGTTCTCAATTTATGGTGATTTCTTAATGAAGAATTTAAAACCAGAAGCCCAGCTTAAAAAAAATTGCTTTTAATGGTGCAATTCTTTAGTTCCAGTTACCTAATTAGGAACTGAAATACCAGAGTATGAGAGATCTAACTTACCATTATGGTTCGTAAAAGTTGTTTCCTCATCCGTTTCAAAAAATAGCTTCTTTTACTTTGCATCCTGAATTTCATTATACTACCAAGATTCAATTCCTTGTTTAATGTTTTGACTATCTGTATCATCATTTCTGCCAAGAACCTCATTACCCATGCTGTACAATGGCTATTATTCCAAGGCAAGCAGAACAAGAACACTGACTCTACCACAAAACCTTTCCAATCTAGATGTAAAAAAATGGACAGTGAAGTTCAAGGAAACAAAATTATTCTACCATGCCAGGCAATCAAAACCCAGACATTTGTGCTTTTTAAGGTATAGGCCTTTGTGAGGCTTTTTACAGAGTTCTCTGAAGAACAGTGCAGCTGCTGTGAAGATTTTTATGAAGACCTTTACACAAGCATAGGGGAAGGCAAGGCAAGAATTAATGCATCAGCGGAAAAGTAACGTGAGCACTGTAGTAGGCTGGGGTTGGCATCTTACTGAGGAAGTTACTGACACAAAGCAGTTACAGGTACCGAAGGGCCCTCAGAAACTAAAGCAAGTAACTTTGGCTTCAATCAATAGAGAAGGGGCAGACAGAAAAGATGCAGAGTTTTAACTATTTTTAATCAATATAAAATAATCTGTGTAAAAACAGTCAAAGCCATGCTGCAATTCACTTCTTTCAATATGCACAGGATAGCTACAGAGCCATCTGACAGTTCTTGGATCAAGGCCTGTGGAACTAACAACAGCATTAGATTCTCAGCACACAAAGGGGAATATAATTGAGCCAGTACACACCTCCAGCCCCTCCACTGAAGACCAAGATCAACACGAACTGTGGTGCAAGAGCATGCACATACACACACACACACACACACAGAGTCTGTTCCACTTGAAAAGTAATAGAATCCCACACCATTCTGCATCACTGCAGTGCAGATGGAAGCCACTGGTACAGTGCTCATCAGCTGTCTCAGAAACAGCCACTTAACTTACACGCTTACTTAGCACATTTCTATGCCAGAGGAGTACACAGCACACAATAAGGCAAACCACTGAAATTTAAAACAATTTATAAAGTACTGTTATTTAATTTCTGTTCTCTACAACCTCCATATTCTTTCCAAAAATGTGTAAAAATAAGGAGATGAGGAAATGAGATTTCTGAAAAGTTCACAATGGACAGTTTTGGAAACAAACTTCACTTTGCCTGGGGGCTGTAAAGCAGTGCAAATGCCAGCACAACAGTTGGATTTGAAACCAGTTTTCCATAAAAAAAAAAATGCAAATACACATAATGTAAGCTACATCAAAATAGCTGCAGTTCACATTGCACGACTGGCCTGATTTGCTTTTTTCGTTCATGAATTTTAAAATACCTGTAGTAAGAAACAGCACAAAGGCTTTTTCTTAATAAATGGTAATATTAAGACCAGTTTGTCTGGATAAAAACACAAAGTTACAAGTACCACACTACTGCAAATTCTGCATGATGCACAGTAGTGCTCACAATATTTGAGTGGCAAGACAATTTTGGAATTGTTTGTGAAAGTAAGAATGTATGTTACCAGTGAATTTATTATTGTGCAAATATATCTGTCCCACAATGTACACCACTGTAAAATAATCAAATGCAGTATTTATGCACATCAAAAATATATGGGGTGAATATATACTCAGTTTAGCATTAAATCAGCAACAGTGAATGAAAGAAATATTTTGGCTATTTTTCTATGATTTCATTTCACTGGAAATTTCCTAATAAATCACTCTAAAGGGTAATACCTGTTGTTCAAAACCATCAGGACAACAGTAATTCTGTAAAATAGTATGGATCTGATAATGACAGCCCAGTCCTCCTGCCACTAGGTTCAGATGCATTTGCCATGTACTCACTGCCTTAGAATATGAGTCCAGACATCAAAAAAATGAACTACCACCATCACAGCCTGGACTGCATTAGCTCATAGCATGTCAGACCAGAGATGCAACATCAATAAAAGGAGATGACACTTTAAAAGCACCTGCCAGATTCTCAGGTATTAATTATATACACACGGTAAAGTACAGAATACTGAAGCAGAGTGTACTGAATAGCAAGTTAAATGTTCCATCAGTTTTCTTATTATTCCAATGGATATTCACATTTCCCGCATTGGTCTAGGAAAGATACTGCAACCTAAGCATGTGCTTTGATGCTACTTAAAGCTTTGTGATACTGTTATGTATTTTCTTTATCTACATAACCCCCACCCCCAAACATTACTGCAAAAGAACTCTATCTACATATAGAAGTAACACAGATTTGATTTGGTGGCTCTTGTTTCACTGTGTTCTTGCAAAGAAATCTGATAACTTTTCCTTGCCATTTTAATAGCATATGTATTTCCCTGGGCCATAGGCAATAAATGGTACATGATAAACCACTTCCTCAATATTATTCCCATAAAAATTCACAGTGACCAATTCTGAGAGAATTTTTTTGGTTGGGTTTGCTTTTTTAAAGTAATTGTGCAATATAAAATTCATACTACAATTTTCAACTTTGGTAACTTACAGAAAAAAGATTTCAAGCTCTAACTAAGGATCAGGTCAGGATGTTGCTTACACTACGCTCTTTGTGCTGTGCAAGCACATCAGTTAAGGTTCACTCCTTTTCTTGAGATTCTGAAAAATTCTAATATTGATAAGAAATTGGCTACAATTTAAGTTGTGAACCTAATTTTTCCTAGTACCTTTAAATGCTTCCATTACCTAGCCTTAGTAAATTTTTTACTTACTGTTTCAATTACTGAAATCCTGATCCCAAAGCCAACACTCACCTACGCCCTTCAACCAAACAGAAAAATCCAGCTGAGCCTCAACAAGTACATTTGAATTCTCAGAAGAGGAAATATTTTCTTGAATTAACAGCAACTGTACAATATTACAAACTCTGACACATGAAAAACAATCAGGCAATAGAAAAATGTACAACAGCTTTGGTGTTATACAAAATAATAAAAAAGACTGGACAGCAAGATACATAGTTCATTATGTTCTCACCACAGCAACTTCATTGCTGACTGTAAGACAGTTATTTACTTTTTATATTCTCTACGTGGCCTTTCCACTCATGAAAAATCATACTGTATTACTACAATAAGAACGGTTATGAACACCATAAAGTAAGCTCCAAATTTTATAAAAACATCTTGCCTCTTCACACTATTGCTTTGTGGCACATTGTCAACAGAACAGCAGTCCAAAATAAAGTGACAACTAGATTTAATAAATTAATATACTTTTTAAAGATGTACAATGCACATTCTTTTTAATCCAAGGTTTTAGGGTGTCAGGACACTTCTATATACACATATACAGACCTCAGACAGCATTTATAACATCAGAAAATGCAGATAAGAAAGAGCCTTAACTGCTATCTGAATGCTACCAACAGAAGCCAAAACACTGCTGAGAGTATTACTGGGAGACATATCCAAAGATGAGAAGAGTCTATGAAAAAAGGACATGTAAAGGCAAAGGGAAGGTCAAGATGTTTTATATGACCATCTATTCTTGTGAAGACTGAGGTGGAGTTGTTGATGTGCCTGGTTTACCAGACTTCCGTTCGTAATTCACAAGTCGTTGTCCAACAAGGTACCTGGGATTACAGTAAAAACAGAAATTAACACAAGCTAATACTATTTTGTAACACAAATCCACTCTATCTCCTTTGGTGACAAAGCAGCTTTTTTATTTCAACAAAAAATTATTCTATAAATGATCCCTCCCCCACTTAACGGTCGTCAATCACCCTCACTTTTTCTCTCAATGTTCAGGCATGTTGTAACGAATACAGGCATCAGAGGCATGTGTTTACAGCCTTAACTTTGGTATTTAAACAATTCAGACATGTATGAGCTGAATGAAAACATGAAATATGAAGAGCGTGTTTGCAGTATTTGTATACCCAGTCCCTTCTAAGAGTATCTTTATAGTGTCTCTTTGATCCCATCCCACTTGGAACATATGGAACAGCAACTCAGATATGAAACTACATGAAAGTGATAAGGAAGTTCCGAGATCAAAAAAGAACCTGTCACAATGCAGAACATGCACTGGGTAGAGCTAAGAGAGACTCAGCTCCTACAGCCAATGAAAAACACCGTGGTTGAAAAAAGTAAATATTGTAAAGGAAGAACTTTAGCTGCAGTTTAATCTTTCTTAAAGGCTTACTTCCTCTCTATTATTGAGTCACTTTTTGCAACCCAAATTCCTTTCCTTGCTTCCTATTTGCGTGCTGGTTCTACACATACAAGAGCCCTACACAGCTATGAATTCTTCCCCTAAGACCTGGCACATCCTTTACAAACGTTTTCACCACCACTTGTTTTCTCATGGTACCATAACCAGCAACCATCGCATATCCTTTGTACATTTTAGAATGTCACAAAAACTTGTATATGCTTTTAAAATTTGTTACATGGAAGATTTAATTAAGCATATTTTTAAAGCACAAATCTCTACTGGCTGGCATGACTGTGTCTGCTTACTTCCTGAAATGAGACAATATAAGTTATACAAGCTTCTTGTCTACAAGGATGTTCTAACCTTTAATAAGTTCATTTAGTACCAAACTAGTTTTCACTTAGATATATTCTCATGCTTTGTATACCATTTACATATTTTTTTTTACACAAGAGAGCAACTTTCAATCCACTGTCTGCCTAAAAGATACTAACAATTAGCTCTAAACCCATCTGTAAATACAAATACTAGCTATACATAGTACAGGAGGCCAAATATTACAGAACGTGCTATGAAGGCAGGTGCAGAACAGGATACCAATTGGCTGATAAAATAAAAGGTGCTAAAATATAAATTGATCTGCTCAGATTTAAATTTTAGTTACAACTCTCTTAATATTGCTAGATGCTATTAATTTCATATTTACACCAAACAACGTATCAGCTGCTTCTTAACATTTAAGATTCATAGAATCCTATTTTAGGTTTGAATCCTTTTGTAGTTATTGGAAAGCAAAACTCTTATAGGACAACTCAGGACATGAACACAATAAACTCATTTACTCCTTTTCAATACAAAAGAAGCCTAGGAAGATTAGCTGCTAATAGTCTTAATAATTAATAAAAAAAGGTAATTAAGGTAATACAAAAGAAAAGTAATACACAAAAAAAAGTTAAACTAAGCAAGATAACCAGAAAATAATACAAAATTTATTATTTTTATCAGGCATCTGAGTAATAGAGTAATAATTACTGAAAACGTCAAAAAACTAGACAAAATTTGGTAAGGACAAACTATCAAATCAACTGAACATTCTTTGATAGGTTAACTGGACTAATGAGTAGGATGAGTAAGAAAAGCAGTTATGCAGAAAAGGTTGAAGAAATGGTTTTATAAGCAGCAGCTTGAGACTCGATTTTAACTTCCAGATATGTTGTAATTCATGACATTCATTTGTCCTTCAAGACTACAGAGGAGACTAATAAACAGTCAAATTCATTTGTGTGTTCATGTTAGACATGGGGGAGTGTCTTCTCTTTATAAAGGCAGTCTATTCTGCATTTATCTACCTGAACCACAGGTAAAACATCTGCCAAGAACAACTTATGTCTATCTTAAAGAGTCATTTTTCTAGAAAACTTCTTAAAATCCCTTTTAGTCCTAAGTATCTACAACACCTGAATTCAACCTGAAGTTATCATAATATAAAGTGGAAAAATTAAAAAACACCCCACTATATACTCACTTGTCATTTTTAATATGTTCATAAAGGCGCTTGAACTGGCGGACTTGGAAGGACAGAATTCCCATCAAAACCACCACCATAAGCAGGAAAGGATAAATCCGTCGCTGAACTAGGTTTTGCATTTCAGCAGTAACTCCTACAAAACAAGACAAAAACCTTACATATTCTAATATTGCTGAACTAACTCGTGTTTCTGCTTCTCTACTTGCTTCCATACTTTTTGTTATACTGTAACTTCAGTAGAAGGGCTGTGAAATAAATCCACATCCATTTACATCAGAGATCCAACATGACAGCTGCTATTCTTTTTAAACTGAAGCACTAAATGTGGAAAGTTTTCCATTAACAGAATGAAAATCCACAGTAGAAAAGGGCTTATCAGTTCTTTTTGCCTATTAGGTTCTGTGTATCTGCTTACTGACTTCTCCCTGTATCAGAAAAGTCAATGCAATAAAAATCTGCATTCAAGTGAGAGATTGAAGAATAAAATGGGACTTCTTGAACATGTTAATATCAAAACTAACTAGTAAAAGACAAGTGTTGATGAGAAAGCTCTGGTGAAAATCTACCCTGGTTCTAATCAAATTATTTACCTCAATTATGAGGAGATAGGAAAGTCTGAAAAAAGCCGCTACATTTAAAATTTACATTTTATTCTAATACTATTAAATCCTCAAAACAAAGCCACTATTTTCACTTGTTCTAACCCTTGTTTAGAATCTGACAAGTCAGAAGAAGATGGCTTCAGCTCGGTATAGCTCCTAGAGGGACTAAAATCAAAGGCTGATTGTCCAAAATAAAAATGAATTAATCATTCCTTTCCCAAACTAGCTAGGAATCTACATTGCACAGAGAAGAGATCAGTGTCCACACCCCCTCTTCTCCTCATGAGGGGAAGAGGAGGGGTGGACACTGATCTCTTCTCTGTGGTAACCAGTGACTGGACCTGACGAACAGCCTCAAGTTGTGTTGAGGAGGTTTAGGTTGGATGTTAGAAAAAGGTTCTTCCCCCAGAGGGTGGCTGGGCACTGGAAAAGGCTCCCCAGGGAAGTGGTCACAGTACCAAGCCTGACAGAGTTCAAGAAGCATTTGGACAATATTCCTGCGAACATGGTATGACTCTTGAAAGTCTTTAAAATATTTACATTTGTTGGGAGAAGAGGTGTTGTTTGCTGGGGTTTTTTTTTTGTTTTTGTCATTTTATAAACTAGAGCTCGAATTTTTATTCCCACAAATATATTTACACTGCTGTAAACTATCAGATGATAAACAGGTATTCTGAATGTACAAACAGGTATTCTGAATGCATACATACCCAGTAATGGTACAACACCAGAAGCTATGATGTACGGTACACACAGGGAAAGTAAGAGGACAGAGATTACGGGTGCTGCCAGTTTACGGATGATGAAGTGTAAGTCAATGTTACGAATCCCATTTGCATATACCTGAAATGGAACAAGTTAGAAGTAGAACAGCTAAATCAAGAAAGCCTTGCTTTTGCCCTTACAGTAATAATTACAAGGTTTGACATAATTCTGATGGAAGCAAATGAGTGTTCCCATGGCCACAGTTGAAGAAGGAACCCTCATGATGCAAATTGGCAGAGAGTTTTTCCAGGAAATCATTTAAACAATGCCCAAGAGACCAATCTAATCTGGAAAAGAGTTGAGGAATGCCAGAGACCTTCTGAAACATCATTTAATAGAGCTGTGGACAGTGGTTTTGTGGGTGACTTGGGATCACTTTGTGCTGTTAACTTACTGAAAGAGGATCCTGTATATGCTAATAGAATAAATTATTAAATTCAGTAATGGGCAGAGAATAGGATCCTATTTTGTACTTGGTGGGGCAGACCACAGCCTCTGCACATAGAATCTGTGCCTGGAAAAAAGGCCTTCACAATTCTTAAGCTTCTGCAGTTACTACCAGAAGATGAGGTCAAAATGTAACCAGATTAAGCATGGGACAAGATCAGTTTTGAATGGGTACCATCTACAGCTAAACAATGGCCTCTGTCCAACAGCCTAAATGGCTCAGGAGAGTGAGTAAACAGCCCATGGAGAGCATTCAAAATGGAAATGGGAGCTGTGGTATGCATCAAAAGGTACTGCCAGAACTAACACTATATTTCTGCAGTGTGACAGCTGAAGTGATTTAATAACTCGGACTATGTGCTAGACTTGCTCACGAGAGGCACCTTGTGTACAGAGGTCAGGACATGACCCACAGGCAACACAAACAGTGCAGAGCTGAAAAATTACCTTCTGACAAACAACTGAGATACTCCATCGGGATGACAAGCATGGAATTTAAAGGTTATAACCAAGAAAAAAATACTTCTGACAAAGAAAACAGGCCATGTGACTGTGAACTGCTCAGAGAAACTCTCCTACGTTGCTTAACAATCAAAGGGGGATGGAAATGGCATCTTCCATCTCTACTAATCTATGAATGAGGTAATCCCTACAGCTGCAGAGAAGGCAGAATTTTGGTTTTGAGTTTTGGATGTAAATAATGTCCAGTATTTGGACAAGTATTTGGACACATGGATTTCATCTGAAGAAATAATCATGTTTCTTTCTCACTTTATTACAAACCTGATAAAAATTCATATATGTATACATAGCATTTTCTTGAATTCAGATTTCTGAATTTGTTTTTGTTTTACTGTTAAGGGTATCTTAATGGATTAGGTTATACAGTATAGAAGGTTTCTACAAGACTAGATGAGTTTTACTCAATTACTCGAAGAGTAACACTGTTTTCTGACACGCATTCAAAAACATTAAAAACGTATTATACATATAATTGACATGGACAATTTTCCCCTACCTGTTCAATAACAGTTTTCAGCCACCACTGGGGACCCATCAGTGTTATGGCAGCAATTATTTTGGCGTGCAGAACTCCAAGAGCCCAGTCCTAATTTTGTAAAAATGGAGTGTTAGCATTAACATATCTTTAAAAAGTTAGACAACCAAAATTTTAAGAGCAATGTGTTAATATTACTTATAAGTGAAAATATAATTACTTTTCCATTTACTTGGGACATTGCTTCAAAGAGGTGACATCATCTGCAAATTCCTATGAAAAAGAGGATGCTCTCAAGCCTAACTGACGTCTGTAAAATTAGCTCCCCAGGACCAGGAAAATCACTGCTACTATTAAACCAAAGGCAAAAAAAAGCATTAGACTTACTTAAAGCAACTGACTAACATTCTGGTACGACTAATTAACACTGGCAACATGTACATAACAGTAAGTTAATTTCCTTCCTTTATAACAGAGTAGAAAAATGATATAAAGATGTTCACACACATGAGGAAACAAATTATTTTTGTTCTTTTGAAGTTTAATTATTCCCAGAATCCAACCTGACGTGAGAAAAGCTTAAAGCAAGACAATGCTCTTCACAAAAAAAAGTCCTACTATTCAGAGGAAAATTTATGCTTTAACAGAAACTGCAATTATTATGGCATAGAATTAAGAGAATACACTGACTTCTAGTAAACACGTCACATCATATGTCCATCCCTTCTCAATAACAGATATTTAAAAGAAATTTTCAATAAAACCCACCAAAAATAGAATGCAAAATACAGGCTGATAAGGCAGAATAAACAGCTACAGAACTGGTAAGTCTTGGGATATCATGGATTAATTAACTTTCCTTAACTTCTGGGGAAATACATTTTCTTTAACCAATTATTTAAAAAGACAACTTCTGGTAATGTCAATTCTAAAAAATTTTAAAAATTGTTACAAAAAAAAAGTCAGTGTTACAGTTGATTCATGTATATTTAAGAATGTAACCTTTATATAACTCTTCTCAAAAATGGAAATTAGTCTCGATTACAATAGCTCCCTGTTGATTTAAAACAAGTCCCAAATCCCACTTATCCTATATTTTGAAGACCTTCTGCCACATGAAAATAAAGCTTCTCAGTATACTTTTAAAACTTTTAAAAAACTATTATGCAAAAATAAAGAATTTTTATAATCTCTAGCATTATAAATTCTTTCCAAAACTGTTTGGAAACCATAATCATCTACCACTAATTACATGATGCGCTGATTTTCTTGTCATCTACTCAGCTCAAAAATATACTCGGATTTTAAAATAATGGAATAATAAAATTAGTAGTCAAATTCTTCTTTGTATTATGGCTTTCAAACATTTGGATACTGAATGTAAATAAAAGCTTGTCTTTGGCCAGCTTAGAGAGTCACTATCCCTGAACACTTTCTTGTTATTTAGTAATGGCATTCTAGATGTTTTGAGTTATGGACCCCTCAAGTTGGGTTTCTTTGAGTTATGACTTCCTTCATAATTCAGCCTAGGCCATGGGACCATTTGTCATTCAACCCATTTTATCTTCATTTCTTCTACCAACTTGCTGGACAAAAATTTGCACTCAACCTGTGGGACTTGACTGAAGAATAACAAAACACAACTACCTCAACCCAAAATCAGCATGATCCTAAAGCATATCAAAGTTCCATTCATAATGTGCCTCATCATTGAATTAAAACCTTACAAAGAAAAAAAGAAGTTACCTGAACTTCTTGCTGCATAACTGTATGCAGAAAGCTTTCCAAAACGATCAGAGTATGTACATCTGTGCCTACATACATATGGTTGTACTAACTTCAATAACTTTACAATTATGCTACTGAAAAAGTAGCTGATTGCTGAAATGCATCCTTTGATGTCATCTCACAACAGTTCAGCTTTTTATAGTTTAAATTCCTCAGCATATCCTTTTGATTCCAATAATCCTCACATCCAGACTGGCTGCCTTTTCTCTGCCACATACAAACATACTTGTGAAAAATGCTCTGAAGCACCAAATCCACATGGAACAAGTCAGCCCATACTCCTTACATCAACAGCAGCAAAAGAATGGAAGCAACTGACCTGCCAAGGATAGAAGAGAGGTGTTTGATCCAAAGGAACTCTCAAAGGTGCAACGATGACCAGTTCAAACAGAAGACCAAGCAAAAGTGGAACGACACCTGCTAGCAGTATAGCCACTATCAATGTCTTCATTATCTAAAAAAACCCCAAGACATTTAATTAATATGTTTATCAAAGAATTCTTTGTTTCAATTCAAAACTGTAACTTAACCTACGTAAACACGCTGCTCTGGTGAAAACCCCCCAAACCTACACAGACCTCTATTTCACAGATATATATACCTCTAGAAATAATTTTTACTACATATATAGTTTTGCAATGCAAGTTTTCAAGACTAGGTCCTATTCCATGCCCCTCCAGAAAAAAACATGACTGTGCCTACTCTTATTTATATAGTTCTAAACCATAAAATCACCTTTGACTGTTATCAATAGGGAATACTATTCAATGCCACATCATTATATTGCATATTCTTATATGTTGGGAAATTGAAGAATTTTCCCAAACTGTCAATTTTTCTCTGGAGTAAAACAAATTTAAACAGTCATTATGGACTATTTGACTTAAAAATTAAAGATTCAGAATATCTTGCTTAAATCTTTATTTTAGAATTCTCTTAATTTAACTGCATCATAGAAAACTACCCCGACTTAATTAACATAATAAGGAGAAGGGACAAAAACCAAGTAGAGCATTATGTTTTAGCTCTGAATTTTCTTAAAGAAGCTAAGATTTCCTAAATCAAAAAGATGGATGAGGTATGTGGGAAACATGGTAGTACATGAAGAGCAGTGTAACAGTTCAATAAGCACATTAAAATGTCCATACCAAGATACCATTTATGCTATGGATGTTGAAAGAAATTATACTTCAGCAATAAATCTACTATAGAAATCCTCAAAAACCAAGATAAAAAGGTGGGGTATAAATTTGTTTTCATGCTGAGAATCTGACCTCCTCATAATTCATATTTTTGAAGAAAATACCTTTTATTTGAACAACACAAGTGCAACAACTGATAAGATCTTTCTGAAAATATGCATCAAGCTACTTTGTAGAGACATGGTCATCATCATCTATCAGCTTTATTATGTTTTTTCATTTGATAATTTCATATTACTAAACAAGTAAATAGAGGTTTATGTGAAAATGTAGATGTCTTTGAGAACACCTTACAGATGCGATAATAATCCAATATATTTGCCTTTAAAGAAAAACAGAAAAGATGCACATACATATATCAACATATATACACACAAACTTATTTACACTGATTGCCTTCCAAAAGCAATTCGCCTATGCAATGGGAATGTATGCTGCAAAAGCTTCAAAATTGTCTGAAAAGGAAAATGTAGTATACATCACAGAGTAAAGCCTGCAAACTAAAAATGAAACAAGTTCCATTAGCTAATTTTTTGATAATTCAGTAGAAGTTTTTCTCAAGACTCACCATGAGAGACCATTCCTTGACCTTCTGAAAAATCACTCTACGACCCTGTGGCATCCATGCAACCAGCACTGTCACTGCTCGGATAGTCAGCCAACAGACATAAAGACCACAGGCAGCTGTGTACAGTTCATGGATTTTGGCAGTCCCCGTCCAAAATGACATTAACCACCGGCCAGCAAACACTGAAAACACAAGCACTGTTAAATACAGTAACGCTTTTGAATGTATTAGGGAAGGATGCCTATTAAAAAAATACTTATCAAATTTATGTGAAATATCAGTGCACAAATATTATTCATCCTAAAGCAGTTATTTTGGTACTATACCCATAATGCATAAATGTGTGAAGCACTATGCAAATAGCTTCAGAAATGTTGCCAAATACACACACAGAAATCCTTTTTCACCTAAAATCTATTATGACAGCAATGTGACTTGAACTATAGCAAAACAAAGCACTGAATACTGCCCTGTTCAGAGCCTAAACACTGATCTTGAGAACTGCAAGGGCGATAACACATTAGTGCATAAGCTTGAACTTAAATTGTATGAGCTATCTTTGGGTTGTTTCACTGCCTCATGTAATTTTTTAAAACTTACTGAGGTGGCTTCTGAAGCTCTGACAAAAATGGGAGACTCATTTGCTACAGTTCATTTCTTAATAGTGTTTCCATTCCCTAGTATTACAATGCAATTATTTTAGGTACTAGTACTAAAACAATCACAAAATTTGTACCTTTGATCTCAATATATGATTGACTTCAGGATCATTAATACAAGGAAGTATAAATGACATGGTATTACAGCAGATTATGAAATTTAGTCAGGTTGACATGGCTTCATTTATTTCAAATTATTTTTTAAAAATACCAAGTGCTCTTCATTTTAAGAAATTATTCAGACACTTTAAAGTGATATACATGCCATTTCACAAAATCTCCTAGTGACCTGTCAAGATCACAGAATTATAGAATATCTCAAGTTGGAAGGAACCCCTAAGGATCATTGAGTTCAACTCCCTGCTCCTCACAGGACTCAATTATGACACCTTCAGAATATTTAATTAAAGAAAATACTGTAGAAGACCTGGAAATAATCTACAGATTTTCCTTCTCTAAATAGTAAAATAGGTGCAAGAGTTTCCATTCTCTTTTTTTCTCTCAATACTACTGAGATTGTCTCAGTACCTGAAGCCCTGTCTTAAAGAAAAATTATTCTACAACAAAAAGGGAATAGCAATATCTGGCATTTCCAATATCAACTTGATGATGAACCATTAAAAATGAGACAATTTTCTATGTTTTTGCCTTTTAACTTTAAACAATGGTTTCAAAACATCTGCCATGATTGGGCATGGCAACATACTGAGTTGTTACCATAATAGACTCACCTGGTAAGGTAAGGCAGATAAGACTAGCAATCAGTAATGTTATGCACATGAAAACAATCAGAAGAAATATCTGATAAAGGAAAAAAAAGGGAGAGGAAGTTTGTAAGAAAGTTATTTAGCCAAACCCCAAGAAACCCCGGTATAAAAAAATAAATCATTCTAGAAAAGCAGCTAAACTAGGATGTTCAAATACTGATGTTTCACTGCATAAATAAATCAGCAATGAGAAACCTAACCACAGTAAATGCAGAACACTTGCAGTGTTGTGTATTTCTAAGACTTTGCATCAGATGTTCCAACAGTAAAAAATAATACTTGAATCCAGAATGAACGAAGTTCTTTGTTATGTCACATTAAAAAGATCATCTCAATTTCTGCACTGACCAGCATGACTCTCAAATAATCCTGAAAGGCTTCTAGCTCTGTATGCCCTATGAGCAAGTCAGTGGTTTTATAAGGAGAACCTTGCTGACAAAGTTCTTCCAGATGTCCTCAGGCTTCTGTGCCCAGAAGCTGACAGTGAAGCTGGTTGCTCCTCAGTCAGGTCTATATCTTACCAGAAAATTACCATGTACTTGACTTCTTTAAATATATCTCAAACACCATGTGCTATGAAGGTCTGCTTCACTAATCATCAAAGCCACACAACAAGCAAGCTCACTATGGGAAAGCTAACACCTTGTCCTAACAGACTACTGAAAGTTAAATCTGGAACACACATTTTCCTTTACGAGACTTTTGGATATAAAAGAAGGAACCTTCAGAAGCAATACCACAGTGACTTATGTTAGCCAATACTTCCATTCTTAGGTATACCTGAAATCACAGTAAGTGAGCTGTGGTGAAGTTTGTATTTAACTCAGAGTTCTGGTAACAACAAAATAGTTATCTAGTTTAAGCTGTATATTAGTCTAGAAATACAAATATTTGCCAACAAAATTTCCTTTCTAATTTTAGGGATTTAGAACTTTCAATAATGCCTTTCTATGTTTAATACAGATGCAGAAAGTTCTCTGTTTACTTTCTTAATAAAGCAAAATAGTTTAAAATACACTTCAGCTACAAGACCGAAGCATGCCCCCTTGAAAGCCATGCCTTGTTAGAGGCACACCTGAACTACCTGTTTGAGGGGGGCTTATTGTCTTTCTCTCCATTACTAATTGTGAAGAAAATAAGACATCAAGTGACAGATAATACGCAACATATATGGGGTCTATAAATAAAATCGTAATTGAAGGTCTTAAGTTACAGGCTGAAAAAAGCCATATGTGAGAATAACCACAACTCTATGCTTTAGAAAGCTGCAAACCATACCAAACAGGACTCACCACTTGACTTCTGATAACGTGGGCCGAATCTTTCTTAGAAAAAAGATTATTTTTTCAAATGCTTTTTCTTTTCTTTTGGTGTGTTAGATATACATACCCTGAGTGGGAATTTTAAAGGCCTACGATAAGGCTGGAAACCCACAGGTCCTCCTTGTTGAAGTATGGCTTGATGGGCTGCATGGAGACCTTCTCCCACAACTGGAATGGCATTATTATTGCGAGCATGCTGGTTGTTAGGTTGCTGATTTGCATTGTTTTCGTTCTCTTCCTGATCACCAAGCAGGTAAGAATGTAGATCCCTGTAACAATCAAAATTTCAGTTTTGTTCTGTTTGATATGCATGAGAAACTTACAGAAATATAGGCTTACTCAGAATGCATACAGGTTGTACAAAACTAAAACAGGAGTACTGGCAGAATCTTGATAAAGTAACATAAGCCTTTTTTGATAATGTACTCAATGTCATCAAAAACACAACTTAGAAGAAAAATGCTGGTGTGGATGCAGTTGGAATACAGTCACAAGCAAAGATCACTTACCTGTTTGACTGCTTTAAAGCATTACCTCATATTAAAGTTGCTGTGCATGTGAAAGGAAAATTGCATGGATATTTCAGTTCATGTAAGCACATCGCTCTACTGACAGCTTTTATGTTACTGTCACTAAGCTCTATTGGGAACAAGGGCCTTCAAACCTAAACTGTACAGGGACAGTGCTGCATTGCTATGGATGTGCTGTCAGAAGTACAGAGGCAGGCAGTCTTTCAAGAAGGTTCTAAATTGCTCAAAACCTGTTCACAACATTTAAGAATATCAATCCCAGAAAAAAACCAATCTACTTTAAAAAATATTCTGATGTTTCCCACATATATCATTAGCAAAATTTGCGTCTGATTAAAAAAACTCAAACCCAATATGAACATTTAGAACTTAATTTTCCTCAGCTTTAGCAGAAGATGTATGCAGATATTCTATTAGCAATTAAAATATTTTTCCAAGTCTGCTTTTTGAGAAAAACAGAACAAATGGTTTTCACCTTCCTAAACTAAAATTGCTGAAGAGATTAATTCACAATTGTCCTAAACACCTGCAACAGTGGAGAGAGAAATGCCATTTCTACCATTATCTCCAAAACTCTCTTGTTACATCATACATAAACACAATCAAAACTTGGAAAATTAATTAAAAACCTCTTCAAAATGCAAGCTAAGAGGGGGTGAGGAGAGTTTCCTTATGAGAAATTAAAATAAATATTTCATAATACAGTGAAGAAAAAAGTCTTTCATTCATTCACTCAGTTTCTCTGACTTGGCAAAGAATAAATCTTGATCCTAGGAGTAGAACAATGACCAAAACATAGTGGGAGAATGCCAATATACTTTGAAGTTAAACTGAAAGCTGTACAGAAACAAAATCAACCTTTTTTCCTGACTAATTAGGCAAACAACAGATGAACTAAAAAATAATTTCAAGTGCTTGAACTCTGCCTGGCAGTATAATAATTTACCTGAAAAATATATGGTTTTATCTTTCTCCAGAGTCTGAACTTTTAACATTAAAACCCCCAATTTTAAGTTGACCATTTCTTCAGCTCAATGTTCTAAATTTTTCTTTTTTTTCCCTTCCTCTAGTAAGAAAGGCAAGAAGTGCACATGATTTATTTGGATGATTCATGGAAACACTCTGTTGACATTTATCTCTTTATTTTCATATAATAGGGAGTTAAGACGATGTTAGTCATACTTTTACAGATTTTTTTCACTAAGCAAATGCTGCAGTAGTGTACCACAAGAATTACTTGTCAAAGACTAGTCCAGAAGTAGGTACAACTACTGCTTTTAAGAAAGCAATCACTATAGAAGCTTTTCCTCATGTATACATCTGTAAAAGAGCTATTAAATGCCAAACTGGGCACAGTGGTTGTAGCTGATTTTGGATTTCTGTACTTACAGCAAGTATCCCGCAGT
The DNA here is from genome assembly GCA_013397935.1 of Dasyornis broadbenti. NCBI lineage: Eukaryota > Metazoa > Chordata > Aves > Passeriformes > Dasyornithidae > Dasyornis > Dasyornis broadbenti. The sequence continues at coordinate 20,437 of VZRN01002345.1, forward strand.
AACAGTCCATGCTCGTACAAGACCTTTCAACCACTGTCTTGTATGTCCTTGCTCTAGCAAAGCTGGAAGCACCACCTGAAGCAAAAGCAGCTCTAAGGAAAGTTCACTTACTGGAGCGTCACTAGAAACAATGGGAAGAGCAGGAAGTCAAACATAAGGAACATTCTAATAGGAATCTTTTACATTGAATCCTATTAATGTCACCACAATACAAAAATACATCGGATGTCAAGAAGAAAAATTCTTAGTTTTTTGCAAATGTTTTTCCATTATACTACCCTGAGCACAGACTAGGTTTTCATAAGTATTTAGGCACTTTGGCATCTAAGAAATTTAAGAAAAAACACTGAGAAAGATTATCTCTGAGAATACAGTTTGCTCCTCTATTTGCTTCTATCATTACTGTTTCAATTATTATTCACAAATAGAAAAAACCTGCTATCATTAAAAAAATGCAGTTACAGATATTCTTTTACTCTTGAAGCAATGATAATCAGGAATGAGTGTGTTAAAAAAAGGAACTTCACTATCAGAAAGTTAAAATGGAAGTGTTTTAAGGGCATAAAGCCCCAAACCGCTATCTTTATGGCAGTAATACAAAATGCCTTTTTTAAAGTAACTTTTCATTTGTCACATTGTATGATGTAGCCATAACCTCTACCCTTTACTTCTCCTAGAACAATGAAGATTAGATAAATTGAAAACAAAATAACAAAAAATGGCACTTTAATGCTCAGGGAGTGCAGTGCAGATACACTTTTTCCAGTTACACTTTTTTCAGTTACCGAAACACTAAAAAACCCCCATCTTTTTTAAGATAAATGCTCACCTGTACAGCATAACATTATATGGAAGAAAGTTAGGCAGGAGATACTTAATAATGCGTATAGGAAGCCAGAGCATGAGCAGTACAATTGATCCAAAGACAATCTGCAATAAGAAAGTAATCAACTTACTCCAAATAGTAGAAACAACCAAACCTAGTTTCCCACCCATCTCTCTAACATGTTCCCTGGATGTGGTGGGCTAGCCCTGGCTAACAGCTGAATACCTGCCCAGCTGCTTGCTCATTCCCCTCTCCAGCTGAAGGGGAAAGCAAAACAGAAGGCAGGCAAGACTGAGATAGTGACAATTTAATAGAGAAAGCAACAAGTGCACAATCAAAACAATAAGGAGAATTCAGTCTCTACTTCCCATCAGTGATGGATGATCAGCAACTTCGGGGAAGTCAGGAAAACAAACTCCATAACCATGAACATCCTCCCTTCCTCCTTTCCTACAGCTTTTACTGCTGAGCATGACATCATATTCCTTGGGTCAGTTTGGGTTAGCTGTTCCAGGTATACCCTCCTCCCAACCTGCAGCTTATTCAGTGGAGGTGAGGGACCAGGGCAGAGCAGTAAAGAGAAAATGCCTGGATGCTGTGCAAGCACTGTCCAGCCATAGCCACAGGCCTATGTTAGCAACACTGTTTCAGCTGCTAACTCAAAGTGCAGAATGATGTTTGCCACTATGAAGAAAATCAATTCCACGCCAGGCAGACCAGTACACTACTATGCCCTCGCCAAATAGGACTGCAACTGAATAAGCACCTGAATAAGCCTGCTGACAACTAGAGCAACATCAGACAGTTCTTCTTTCTTCCCCTTCCCCTAACACCAGGATTACTTATTTTGTATTCTTCTCTTTTCTAAGTGACTGACTTTTTATGCAACTTGCTGAAGCGTCAAAAGATCTTTCAGTTCCTATTTCCTCACATTTCAAATTGACTGAAAGACCAAAATTCAGTAAAGGAGATCAGATGCCTGAAGACAACGCACTTTTATGAATCCTGTTTCCTTAAGGAACCAGATGAAAAATGAAGAATATTTTAACCACATTCTTGCGTTTCATATAAATGCACCAGTAGAGACTAAAAATGTAAAAAAAAAAGTTTAACTATGTCAAAAAGAAAAATCAAATCCCATTCTTCTTGAAATTTAATAGTTTATGTTCTACACAAGACATTTCTTTAAAATACAGAGAAATAAACAGAGTCTGAAAGGTGTGATTTATTCTTTGAAATGGTAAGGTATAAATGATTACCATTCTGGCTCCCATATTATAGCATGAGGCTAGTGAAAGTTCTGAATTACTTAGCTGAGCAAATCAAAAGGTGAAGTTCAAGTAACTGCCTATTTCAACACAGTGTAAGTAAGACCATGAGTAACCAGTAGATCTTTGCTTGTATTTGGGCCACCTGCTGTACCACGAGGTTTCAAGCAGCTGAAGAATTACAATTATCTAAGGATAAAATGCTCTGAAAGGTGGAAAGGTCAGCTCCGCTCACGTGCTGAAGGGCTGTCTAACAGAACCAGGATCCCTCTGAGCTTTCACTGCTCAAAACACCTGAGGTGTAATAATACAGTACATCAAAGAATGTTTCTGGTGTATCAGTTTACACAGCTGATGTGACATTTATGCCAATGACAGTCTGAGACCCTTCCTTGACTGCATGCTCAGCAAACCTCAGACAAACAAACAAAGGAAAAAAACCTCTCATTGTCTTCAGTATCTTACAATCATAATCTGGAAACAGATACCACTGGCTAGATCGGCAGAATCCAATCCAAAATTTAGCTAGAAAGTTACTCTCCCCTGCTGCACTATTTTAGCTAAATTGGACACACAGTGTTTACTGCAACAATTGAGGGCATCATGAAAGTTATGCGATTTACAATATCCATAATATTAAACACTTGTTTTCTGAATACACAAACATTTTCTGTGACTTTGCATAAGATACTTGCTTTAGAAGAGACCTCTAGAGTCCAACCAACTCTTCCCAAAACCCTGCTCTGAGCAGACCCAGATATGTCAGGTTGCTCAAAACCTTATCCAGCTGAGTTTTGAGCATCAAAAGATGCAGATTCTGTTGGTAACCTATTCCAGTATCAGTTCACTTCCATGGTGAAGATGTTTTTTGTTAAATGCACAGTACTGTATATGTGACCCAGCAGATGAAGCTTTCTTTCCAACTAAAGAAATCTTTGAGATAAGTCCTTACCACTGATAAGATAAACCTCCTGAGATGTCTATAGATGGGCAAGTGAATCATTTCCTGCACAGGATTGAAATCTGGATCATTCAAATTCCTGAGAAACCATAAGACACCAGGTCTCAATACCTGAAGTAGGAAATAGAAAACAATATATGAGGAGAATATAATCTTTGTATTTATTTTTCATTTTGAACAGTGCTGCTGCAGGAAGTTTTAATGTAATAGGTTTATTAGTTGAACAAGATTCAACAAAATCACACAGAAATAGAACAAAGAAAGTATTATCACAAAGAAGTAGAAAAGCAATAACCAAATATGAGCTTAATTTTCAAGTAGTGATTGATTTTAAGCAACTAAAATATATTTGGATTAATTTGAAGGAACGCTCAGATTTAAGAGCTATTTGTAAACCAAAAATCCCTAAGTAAAAGATACTCAAAATCATGATTTTCCACTGGAGTAAGTACCAGCATGGCTCTTTATACATGAAACTAAATCCAATATACACACAAAAAATGGTAGCAGCAATACCCACATGTGAAAGATTTAACAGTTCTGCATGTAAGCCTCTAACTGTGTTACATACCAATCTTGTTATTACAGACTTACCTCTCTTAGTAAAAGAATGAAGGATGCAAAATAGAAGACGTAAACCATGCCAACCAACCAGTGCAGAAACATTGTGGTGCCTGGGGCAGACTGAAAGCTCAATTCTCTGTCTTTCAGAGTGGCATCAAACATCTCCTAGAAGGTAAGTAGTAAACAAATATGAATAAAGTTTAGCAAACATCCACAACTACTCATTTTGTTTACCCTAGTTCACATATACTACTAAGTATAATTTAAATGTTTGCTTTAACACGTAAATAATTATATCATTTATTACAGAAAAAAGGGAATACTTTATGATAAGGAAAGTAAATAAAGGTCAATTTCTGATCAATTTATTTCTTCTGACAGAAAGAAGAAGTCAACTCAACCACCAACAGACCCTACATAAGTTATTTATAAGTTCAAAGTGGCACTAAGATGGAAGCAAATAATTCACCTAAGTAAAATTATGTTTCTACTAAGGCTGGAAGAAATTAATTTTCTCCATTAAAAATTTATCACTCAGTATTTTTCAGGACAGAAAAACTGTTCTTCCCAATTCTGAAGAACAGCAGAATGCATGTTTTCCAAGACAGAAAGACTGGACAACTTAAAATACGAAGATGGCTATTTCACATAAGATGGCTACATAAAGATGTTTATTTAGTGCACAAGTTTGCCTATAAGTAAGCTCATTATCACAGTCTTGAAACTGCAGTAAAAAGGATTAGGATCTTGTTATTTTAGTAACAGCATGCTAATTTGTATTTAGTAAAATAAAGAAAAAATTAGCGTTAGGCAGTACCTAACAAACTCATTCCCTCTGGAAATGCTGTTTATGAAAACAGATGAGTGCTGTCAAACTTGTATTAACAACTCTCTTCCCATCAGAACTTCTTTATTTTTTTGCTTCAAATATAAACATGGTTAAGAGAGATTTTATCCCATTTGTTTCTGTTCTTACCAAGGAGCATATATCCAACCACCAGCCACAGATGAGAGGAAACACACCAATTTCAACCACCACTAACAAGGAAACCTTTAGGAAAAGAGAGAAAATAATATCTCACTAGTTTAACAAAATTGCTAAGGAAATGATACTCTCATCTTAAATTGAGAGGGTTTTTCTCCCCTCCACAAAAATTTAAGATTACCTTGACAACAATATAGCAAACTCCTAGCAAACGACGTGATCGCTGGAACTTAACAAGTGCTGCCAAACCCTGAATAGCTTTGTCAAGAAAATAATACTGGAAAACACTTTATAACAGTTTAGTTAATATCAAACACTGTGTTATATTGCTTTTAGCAATAGGAGATTTTATAAAAGAGAAAGATGAAATAGTAAGTATGTGTTTTATCAGGGTTTTATTTTCAAAACTGGCTGTGACTCCAGAAGTCATGATCTGGTGTGCTGGGCAACACCCATAAACATGCACCTAAAATAAATAAATAATTATTAATAATATCACTCTTCTTAAATTCAGCAACCAGAAGTTTTCTCAAGAAATAATGAGTTGTCTCTGAAAACATCTGCCACAAATAAGTAAGTTTAAAAACTGAAGACCTACTTTAAATAGTAGCTACTCCTTCCCTGCAGTTTGAATTAAATTCTCACCTTTTCCAAGAAAAGCTGGATGCATATTAGACTTTGGGAGTTTGTTTTGGGGTTTTTTTTTTTTAAGAAGCAAAACCCACATGCCAATCAACTAATGTTTTACCACATTTGCACTGCACATTGGTATACTGATGTAGAAAGTTCATGTTAACTTTGTGTACTTTTGAACAGGAAACTGCTAACAAATGTATATTCTTTCAAATCCAAGTTGACGTAAAAAACCATGCAGCTGGAACGCAGCCTTCTTACTTGTGACCAGATAAATCCTTCCAGCTTCCAAGACTTTTTTACAACTAAGAGAAAATAGTTTTCTCTAATTCAGTAACAATGAAAAAGAAATTCGTGCTGCAAACTCTCAGTAGTTCAGAGACATAACAAAGAAACTAAAATAATTAATATTCAAAATATCTGGCAGGATCAAAAATATTTGAATAAATTTCCCATCATACCTCACGTATTTTCATAATCCCTCCTTTCAAAATCTCTTGTTCTGCTGCAACTAAAGTCCACAGCAGAAACATAAGGATAGTGAGGAAAAAACAGTTCTACACTCTACTCTTTGACTGTGTTGTTAAACATGTGCAAGTATTTTAAAGCAGGCAGTCACACCGACAACTTCTAAATATCCAAGAGAAAAGACCTTTCCTTCTAATTTCACCAGAAGAGCAGAGAAAAAACGGTGAGTTAACTGCACCTGTATCATGTCTGTGCCTCCTCAAAACCTAGCCAGGAAAATTATTTACATGTAAATCTGAAACAGGTAACTACAGACAAAAGGATACATGACAAACAATTAGAGTCACTGCTAGCAGAACATATCCAACTATAGTTGTAATCAGGCCTTCAAAGTGAGATGCTTGGACCTGGAGCAAAGAGGAAAAAAGGGGAAAGTTTATCAGTCTCTTAGAAGATTACATCTTTTTATGTAATTAAGATAAACTCCAAATTTTAACTCTTCAAGAAGAATGCCAAGTTTCTCTAGTTTTTACATATTTTAATAATCTACTATTTTTGTATCTTCATCAAGAATAGATAATGTTTACATTTACATTACAACTACATTCTTCATACTTGAAACAACCTCAATATATGAAACAAAAAGTGTCACCTTACACTGTTTCATTATCCCCTGATTTTCCCTACCTATTATCATCCACTATGAAAATTGGCACACAAGTTAAAAATGTACACAAGGAACAAGAAGCTGTTAAAAAAACCCTGAAGACACACGCAGTTTTTGTAAAAGTAGGAAGCCTCACTTGACATGTAAATAATGGAGGAAGTGGAAAAGAGTGAGACAACATTTTTAATGATAGATTCATAAAGGTTGAAGTACTAATAAGAAGCTACTTCTGCAACCACAAACAGAAGTAGAAAGATGCTAGAAAAATATTGTGATTGAATAAACAGTGGTAGTTTCTTTTTGATTTTGAAATTATAAAACTGTACTCACGTATTCCTCAAAGCCCAGGCCAACAATGGAGAAGTGACCAATGTGGTATGGACAAAATGCTGTATATTGCAAGCAGAAAGGAGAAAAAAAATGCCATGAAAACTGATAAGTGAAGCCTTATTTGAAGGATGTATATTGTAATATGGTATTACTCTACTGTGCATAAATTTTATGAAAAAAGTACAAAAATTAATTTCTGTGCAAAAATTTGCAAGTGTTAGATTTCTATAATTTTACAAACATTGAAAATCAGATCAGAATTTGCACTTAAGGACTAAAACAATATAAAACTACACAGAATAAGAAGACACTCTTTTCCTTCTTACTTCATCTTGCAGTGTGTAAATTAATTCAATTTCTTAGTTTTAGGTACTAGGCTGGGATCTACCTCAGACTGCTATAGGAACCTATGCTGTATATTCATTCTTTCCCAAGCACTAAAAGACTTCACTAGCCATTTTACAGCTTGGTCACATGGGACTTGCTTTAGCAAGGCTTCTGTTCTAGTGCTTTAACTCATAAGAATAGTCTGAAAAGTGCAAGCCCTGCAGAAATTTGCAAAGGGAAGAGGAGGGGGAGAAAGATGGCACAGCAGTGAAGGGATGAGGAGCAACTTTTACTTTGAATTAATGTACCGAAAATAGTTCATCACTCCTGAGAATTCACTCCTTATAATTCTGAGGTTTCAGGGGAAATGCATTAAAAAAACACAGCACTTCCCCATTTTTAGAAACCTGTGTATTTGCAACAAAATCAATTTTTTAAGTTATTTTATCTCACTCTGTGGCCTTCTAACCAAGTTACAAAGGACTACAAAATTCAACATCAATCAAGTGGCAGACATGGGCTGCAGACATGCCCTATTTTATTTTCATCTATATTGTCTTCACTACATCATGATAGTCCACTCTGGGAACCACTAGACTAAACATGTCCTCAAATGAAAAGCATGATGATTTTCTCTCTCCTCTTCATTTCTGTATGACCAACATGTAAAAAAGGCCCAACCTCAAACCCCAGGAAGCAAACAAAAAAACCAGCAAAAAAACTATTAGGAAGATATTTAGCAGGACTCATATTACCCCAATCAATGCTAAGAAAAGTTTTAATTTATGTCCCTTTCAGGAAAATCAGCAGTTACTGGGAAGAGCAAACATGTAAAAGATAAAGGGAGGAATTGAGCTCTCTCTGCCCAGTAAGAAGAAGAAAAAGAAAAACAAGATGAAAAAGATCACACTTACAACTCCTACAGGTATCAGACTAATGACTTAAAAGTTGTATTTCTGACATTTTATGAGAATATAGTGCAGTTTATCATGTTTTTTTAAAAAACTTTATTTAAAAGAGATTTTCTAATAGATTCCTTAAAAAAAAAAAGCATAAAGGAGTACAAACTCCTCTGTGAGTACTAAAATGAGTTATAAAAAATATTAATTAAGTTGAAATGAATTAATTTGTCCAAGGAGAATTTCTGGACCACTAATTAAGGTTACAAACGCTTTCCTTCTGTTTTATCTTTTATAAAGTACCTCCTGTGACATCTGAACTCACAAGTACTATAATTACAAATTACTAGAGATTTGGCAGTTGTAAATTAAGCAGTATTACTTAATGGGAAAGATACTAAGAATAGGCTTGAGAGGCCCACAGTAAATTCTCAGACCTCCTGCTTGCTGAGGAAAGTCATTCTCTTCTCTATTTGTGTGTTTCCCACTTGGCAAAGCAGTTACTGAAAATGTTTCTATATAACAAACTCATTAAGTATTCTTACTACTTACTTATTATTGATTTTTAACCTATGTTTTAGAAATTCCATGGTTATTATCTACTTACTAAAAAAGCCTACATTTTATAGCACTTAAAAAAAACCCCATTAACTTCTGAATAACTACAGATTAAAATAGAAAAATTATCAGAAAGAAACAGTTCAAATATTTTCCAACTCTTATTTTAGAACAGTTATAGTTTCTTGTGAATTAAACATACAATGTACTCATTTTTATTTTCTGCTGATTTGTTTCAACATCTAGATGCTCAAATCACTGGTTCAGTCTTGTGAACTTTACTTTGCCAGTAAAAACTTATCTACAGTACAATTTCAGTTCTTCAACCTCAAACTCTTCTGCCAAGAAAGACCACTGAAAAACCACCAAAGCAACAAAATAAAAAAGCAAAGCAAGTGAAACTTAGTGGTATTTTTGTTTGGTATCCCTTAAGTGTAAAATATGCTTCATCTTGTCACTGAAATGCTATATTCCTGCATATCTCCTTCCCTTCCAATTTTGAGCTCCAAAAATGGATTCTTGAGGGAAAAAGTGATATAACTCTATCCGGTAAAAACTATTGGGAGAAAAAAATATCTTAGCCATTCCTCAAGGTATTGCATTTCTTCATAAATTAAATTCCATGAGGTTCCTCCTTTAATTTAACAATATTACAAATAAGTATTATTTTCTGTGCTTTAGTTGACATGGTTAAGCTTTTGGTAGATTTCCTATTTTAAATCTATTCACTTAAAGAAATTAAAATTACACAAATAGAAAATAACAAATATTTGTTATTCATATTCCCAGTTAATTTTTGGTTCAATTTTTAGATGTCACATCTTCATTTTTCTAGAATAGCCTTAAAATTAACCTGCATTATCACTTCACAAAGAAGGATCATCTTAAAACCTAAGAGCAAATGATACTTACCAAACACAAGTATGAACAGTGTATTTAAAGACACCACCCAAAAGACATGTTCCTGTAAGGAATATGGGGGAAAGAGGAAAGATGACAAGAAAACAGTACATAAATGTCAGTCTTTTAAATAAGTGAGTTGACTTTATCTCAACCTCTTTTTTCAATTGCCTATTCTCACCAGAACTTGCACATATCATGTTAGAGCCAGGAAGTTTGCTCTAACACTAAGACTGAAACATGCAGGACAGATCCTGAAGGCACCTGTTTACGTTCAGGGACATTTATCTTGTTAAGTGCACTTACATTTGCTTACATTTTGTAAAAATAGTTTTTTATTTTAAAATCAATACAAATAGCGTCATCTTTAGAAAGAATTACATGAAATGTGTGTGGAATTTTTTCATAAATGCAAAAATCTACATCTGAATTTTTAACAGTTCATCTTTGTCACAACAAATGCATTAACAAAACTGACAGCTCTGACTCTAGAAATGACAGCACATCTCTATTTTTAATATTACTTTTAGCTAAGATGTGACGTCAGCCACAAGTACATTGGAGTTTTACTTCTTTTGACAATATTTAAGGTTAGTGACTAATAAAATAATTGTAAACCTAAGACATTACATTTAAGTATGAGACATTGATGATCTTGAAGGTTTTTTCCAAACTTAATGATTCTAAGATAGACTGACTATTTTGAAGATTTAAAAAACCAAATAAAGTCAACTAAAGATCTTAGATTTTAAAATCTAGTCTAGACTAAAAAACCACTAGTGCTGTTATGGTGGTATTAGGACAAATAAAATATATCTGAATGAGAACAATATTTTAATTATAACATCAGCCAAAACATAAGGTTGGAACAGATATGTATTTTCAGTCTGTGCTTTTTAAAAGGTCTCATTTTTATTTACAGTGGAGTAAGTGATCCAAAGTTATCTATGTCTTTCAAGACATTCCACTTTAATGCCACACACATACGTCACTCTAATTTGAAACTCCTAAAAAATCCATTTGCTCAAACATGACATCATACAAAATGCTCTTTAAAGAAATATATATATGAAAATAAGGACCTCAAATACAATGATGTACTTTTAAAAAATACAGGTACTTTAAAAAAATCCTTCTGTAGAATTCCCTGAAAAGCAGGATTGCACTTACTAAGAAAACCAGAGATCCATCAAGTCCAAGCATCTGTGAAGATACGGAAGTTAGTTTTACTGATGAGTAAGTAAAAATAAGCAATGTGACTCTAAAAAAAGCCTCTTTCACATTGACCTTTAATACCCAATACGGTCAAAAGCTTTTTTTTTAATGGCTCAACCAACAGTACCAGGACATAAATTCTTACAGATGAAGATACAAACTAAGTTTTCATTCAGCACAGTAAACTCATGTGGTCAAATGCAGTGATATACATGTGGAATATCTGAATATATATGTAGCTATACATGTCAAGGCAAACATAGAATTAATTACATAGGCTGTTCTTCTCCAAGACTTTGAAGACTTTGACAAAGATTTTGTATTTACAAAATATTGTAGTGATTGAATGGCTACTTATGTACATGTTTATTTAATCAACTCAATAGTTAAACACAAGAGCAAATTTTTGTCTCCTCTTACTTGCAAACTATCAGTATATGTTGCGCTGAGAAAAGTTAGTGTTTTATCCTTGATGTATAAAAGCAACCACTAACAGCATAATTTGCTACACTGTATGTTATCAACTTCTGAACAGAATTGTTCTACAAGCTAGGGAAGATGGGAAACAAATTGTTCATCACTCAGCACAGCTGTTATGGGAAGCATCCCCAGAGCAGCCAAAAATAAAGCATCTATTAAAAAACCAAAATCTCTTTTCCCCCCACTTTGAGTGTATCTTACTATTTCAATCCAGACACTCCTACTCCACAATTACTGCTATAAAGTTCCAGGTTCAAGGCTCTTTTGTACGAGGACTTTGCACTAAGTTCCAAGATATAAAAGTTGCACATATTTTACAGATTAAACCAAGACACAAAAATTTTTGAAAATTCAGAAAACTTGCATGGTATTTTCACAAGGTGACATAATAGAAGAGCCTACCCCAATTTTGATACTAAATGTCAACTACACATCTATTGCCTAAGTCAGCACATAACATTGGTAGTGGTTATGAGACTATGCTGAAACTGATTTCTATATTTATGGAGAGGCAACAAAATTATCAATTAGGAATGTATCAGCACTTTCTAGCAAAGAACTTGGGTTCAGAAATATAACACTTTCATCTTGAAATAAACAACAGAATGGTTCAGGAACCTGAATTTATGTATGTCCTTTTTCATTAAATATCTTTCAAAACATGCTAGGAACCTTTCAGTAGATACAAAACAAATATCAAGACATTCCACTCATGATGAAAACGGTATTTCTACTATGCTGCAATTGAAGCAACAACTATACCACAGACTAGGAATACAGTGAGTAGTGATGCTGGTAAACCATATGAAGCTGCTGCACCACCTCCAGGCAGATTATGCTGCATATGGCGAGCTTTGAACACAGATGTTACCTACTTTTAGACCAGCTACAAAAACCTAGTTCTGCTTTATGATTACAGTGTACATGTATGTCATGCTCTAGTTACGGCATTTGTGATCCATAAACAATACAGAAACCATGTTACATTAAAATGCTCCATAATTTTTAGAGAAACACATTTGCTTTTTGCAAAGAAACCTAAATTTCCATTTCTCTCTTTAGTCTAATGCTTTCACAAACACAAAAACTAAGCATTAAACTATATCTAATGAAACATCTGTGCACTCCTAATCTGGCCCAGTGTCCTCAAAGCAAGCTGCAATTCAGTTCTACTCCTCACCAAGTTAAACACTTCAGAAAAGACTGTATTAAAACATGTTTTAAGCTGCTACAATATTTCAAATCAAAGAAATGCTTTCTTTGATAGTTAAGAAGTAACATAAGAACATTTTGTTTATAATGTAACAACTTTTCTAGGTCACTAGAGGCTCGTACAAAAGAATGATTTCCAAATCTATCCCAAATGCATTTTAACACAGCAATAGTGCAAATTATTTCTAGTATGAGCCTGAATTATTAAATTCAAGAAGATGATTCTTACTCACTCGCTCCCAAGTAAGCTCTTCTGCTGCTCGATCCCATTCCAAAGCATTCCAGTTCATGTCATCTGAGGAGACAATGCCCATTTTTACAGCTGTTAGATCACTCAAAACAAGATGTAACCACTCCATGCTATGTTCTAAATGAACAAAAATACTTGAGTGCATAATATTCATCGTGTAACTACTGATAGCTTTTCAGCAAATGGATGCTTCAGCACTCAAAATGCATGAAATTTGCAAAGCCAAGATAATTAAGCTGAAGCAGGAATTTACACAGCTTCCTTCTATTATGAACAGTTCTCTATTCAATTAGTTTCTATTTAATAAGAACTAGAACATTAATGTTTTGAGTCACCTGTTACCTTGTGCTCCATTGTTTGCATCTGCTGCATCTTCTACTACAGCATCCTCTTCATCTTCATTATCTTCCTCCTCTTCATCTACTTGCTCCTCTTGAATTTCAGGGTTCTCACCTACAACTACATTCTCTGCAGCTGGGTTAGCAGGTTGATCAAGCACAGCATTTTCAACACCTCCATTTACAACAGCCTGAGCCTGAAGAAGAAACAGGATTTAGTATTTGGTTAAGCTGATCAAGCTCTTTTCATGCTTTTATCCTGTGTATATATGAAACTGAACAATATTAAAAAATGTCAATCATGTACTTTCTAGACAAGAACTACATTTGGGACCACTAAACCTTTAAAAACAGAAGAAGAAACATTCAGATAACTTTACAGGGTAGCTGATGTAGGAAAGGGCCTCTAGAGAACATCTAGTCAACCCAACTACTCAAAGCAGGGTCAGCTATGAGAGGTTGCTCAGTGCCATTTCCACTTGGCTTTTGAGCCACCTTTTCCGGAGATGGAAGCTTTACAACCGCTCTGAGCAACCTGTTCCAGTAGGTGGTCACAGTAGTAGTACAGAAAAAAAAAGCCAAAACCCAACACAAACAAAACCCATCTTTTTTTTTTTAAATCTAAATGAAATTTCCTGCATTTTAATCTAAGCCTATTGTCTATAGTCCTATCACTCAATACTACCAAGACAGCTCTGGCTCTGTCTTCTTTACAACCTTCCATCAGGCATTTATACAGACCAATAAGGTCCATCCTGAGCACTCTCATTTCCAAGCTAAACAATTCCAGCTCGTCACCTCTCATCACATCAGATGTTCCAGTCCTTTAATCATTTCTGTTGGCGCTTCACAACACTCACTCCAGTCTGTCCATGCCTCTTTTATACTGGAGAAGCCTAAAACTGGATATAGCACTCCAGATGTGGTCTCATCAGTGATTAACAGAGGGGAACCCTGTTGATCTTATGAAAACTATCATTATATTAGAAAGATGATAATTCAAGGCCAACCCAAGTCAGTCACCAAGATAAGAATCTCTGTCTTCTAAAAATTGACATTTACGACAAAAGAAACCAATATTTTGAATTATTTCTTCCCTATGCATGGATTGCTTATTTAATCTCTTCTCCCACTCAAGAGGCTCCTGTAAATACTAAAGGAGTGCACCTGTGTGTGTTGGGAGCAGGAGGAGGGCAGAGAAGCTCCAACTTCAGTGGTGTCAACAAAACTTCCAATTACTTGGAGAACAGTGAATTACCTCATGAACTACTGAACTACTTATGAAAAAGACGAAGTAAAAGCAAGCTGCATCTTCATTGACCATGCCTGAGAATTCAGCTTTATGTGCACAAAATTATCTTTAAAAATGGTAAAAATACAGAGACAAGAATCTGTGCAATGCTACACAATAAAACAACTCCAAAACAGAACCATGGTGTCACCAAGTTTATGTAGGAACAAGTGCTGAACTTCTGCTAACAAATAAAGATACCCTGCAGTAAAATAACATTACTGTTGTGTTCTGATAATGCATTTATTCACAGAACCACATTTTCTAAGTTAATTGTGAACTAATGAGCAGAGAGTTTTACCTCATTTTGTTGACCAACACCATTGAGTGGCTGTTGTTGATTTTGTTCCAACCACTGTGGTGCCCCTCCATGGACGATCTGTTCACGTAACCAAACAAGGCTGATAAATGCACACAGAGTGCATGTTACGACGAAACAGCCCTGCAAACAGTCAGCCAGTAAGTTCTCCCTGTTGAAGAAAAAAGTATTAATGAAAACAATATTTTGCTAATAAGACTACAGAGTAGCTCAGAAAAAATAATCTTCCATAACAGCAAAGGAAGCACAATAGTCACTAAGTAAATGGTTTGATACACTAACAGATTTACTCTAAGGGCTAAATCCAGTCCACCTAAGCATAATATCTGCTGAGCTACCCGAACCAGAAGAATGGAGTGGCAGGGTTTCCCTTCAACTGCTCTATATTTCAGGTAGCATTTTACCCCAGATATTATATCTATACTTTAAAAAACTTAATCTATCAGGTCATACATAACTGTAAAGCAGCAGCAAAGCAAAGTTCAGCCAGCCGACTGAAACCAGGGTTTCATGCAATGCAAGAGGTACTTAAACCACCTTTAGCAACCCTCATCCCTAATTTCAGGTACCTCCTCAGAAAACTACAATATGTTCTTTAAAATAAGTAAGAAACATGGCACCATAGTACTCTGCCATCTCCAAAGATGCATCAGTCTGGTCTTCCTTGCAGCTGCACACTTGTGCCTGCGCAGCACAGTGAATACCATGGGGACATGAAGTCCAAAATGAAAAGATGACACAAGAGGCTACTGTAATTGACTCTGCCAAAGAAATAAATGTCAAAACACAGTTTCACACACCATTAAAATCTGACAAATACTTGACTCCCTTATTTTGTCCCTAGACTGTAATAGACATGAGGTGCTCTCAGTTCAGTTGTTTCAGATTCTTCTCCAAAACATAAAAATAGAATCTACCCAACGAAGATAACAGGAAAAACACTGTTATTAGACTGACGCGAGCATCTCTCTCCAATAATGAAAATTAGTTAAACACAACTTGACCTGATGTCTCAAGTCAAATAGCCCAACTGAGATGACTTAGCTGAACCACACAGAACATCCAGTCAAAATTTGCTTGATGTGCAACTGATTCTACTCAAACTGAGTTTCAGTTCCTCATGTTCAAGATAATGAGAAAGTAAGAAGCAGCTTGAAATTCTGCTGTTTGGTATTTACTGATTCTTTAGGCAAAATTCATTTAAAAAGACAAAGACAGACAATATGCAATAGCAGATGGTGATTGAAGCATTAAAAATCCAAGTATCAGCTAGAAAGAAATCTGATAAAAAAATAATCCCTGTCACGTAAGAGACTCAGAAGGGATAAAATTAAATTCAAAACATAAAAATGCAACCAAAAAAACAGAATATGATATTATTAGCAATACATTTCTTAATATTCTACTATATATCATCTGATTCAAACCACAGGAAATTAATTTTTTAAATTAAGTGTAGTTTTGCAGCATAAGTTTTCTTGACATCAAATACAAATCAAATACAAATCTTCATTAACCAGGGCTTGTAAAGTCGGTTTTCCAGCTCCAAAGAGCCTGAATAATGGAACTCCAAAATGAAATTATTTCTGTTGTAATGCTGCTGTCGATATATCTGATTGTGCAATGGTCATGCAACTAATGGGCAGTTGCTTACTTAAGATGGTGGAAGATAAGAGTAACTAGAAGAAAGGGAAACTAAATTCCAAGGTTACCGTTTTCAGGGTAATCTGACTAAAACAGGTTTTTGTATCAAACTGCTGAAATACTTACGTGGACAGAATATCTAATGGCAGTGTCAGTAGTGAGCTCACAGAGCCAGTAAACAAGCACTTGTAGATACGACCTGCGTGAATAAACAGAAGCTTGGTATAAATTTGATTTTGGCTATAGCCTCACTTGGAAAGGACCACAGGCACCCTCTTTTCACCTTGTGTCCAAACAAATTTATGACATGGAAGAAAATCTCTGCTTTAAGTCATGAACAGAACTCAGGACCGCAGATAACCACATGGAAAAAAGTTGTGTTTTAGCTGCACATCTTTAAAAGTACACATTCAAAGTTTAAGAACTGCCATATTAGGTTAGACCCAAAATTCATCTAGACCTGTCTCCAGCACAGGTCACACTAATGGATGCCTACGGCAGAATATGGAAGCAGGTTAAAGATACTTGCAGTGACACTTATTCAGTACATTCTCATACGCTGCACTTCCTATACCAGAATACCTCATTGCTAATTAATCCTTGATGGAATCTTTCCCTCTTTAATTTGTTCAGTCATATTTTGAATGTGTATAAACTGATATTATGATATCACGAAGCAAGAATCATCACCATTTAATCATCTGTTTTAAGTAATTGTTTCATGGATTAATACCTGATGCTAGTTAATGTTTTCATCATGATTTGTACTTAAAAAGTAGGTCATCAGTGTACATGGTCTACTTCAGAAGATCAGGTGATGCCAATATTGTGCTATCCTCAAACTAAGCCTGTGCCAAGCTACAAATCAAAGCACAGAAGATACTGAGAAACCGCCTGGCAAGACGCATTTAATCCCTGCTCTATTGTTCAAGGGGTATATTACAATTTGTAAAAATGCACTTCCAATGATTCCCTTGACTGATCACTGTATCCTTTCTGTCTTTCTCCATTTTCTATGTATTGTTAGCTTGTTGAAACATCAATAGCTTTTTTTTCATCCCAATTTGGAAAGTGAATTTCAAACAGGATAGTACAGTAATTTAAATGTGTGTTCTCTTTTGTACTGAACTCCTTTACTACTTACATGACTTCGAGATTTTTTTAAGAGTTTTACAAATCAATTTGGCCATGATTGTAAAGGAATTTTGCTTTTCACATAAAAACCCCTCTGCACTTTTATTTATAGACGGTTAAAAAAAAATAGGACAACTCTTCTATCTTAATATTAATAAATGGCATCAAATAAGAGCTTCCATGTAGATTTTAAAGAAGATAATTGAGAAGAGGCATTTTATTGGAGTAAGACATTTAAAAGCCCTTTCAAGCATTCTCTCCTATGTCTTTAGACCTTTCTGCATGGCACTACTGGATTAAGAGTCAAACAGGTAAAACTTCTGAGTGAAAATAAATGAAATAACATCTCTGAATTTTTTTTAATAAGCTAGTAATGGTCTCACAAAACTTTGTTGCAGAAAGTGGCACATTTCCCTTTGTATAACAGTATTATGTACAAAAAAAATCAATACTTACATGCAGTAAGAGGTACTACTCCCAACCACGCAAAGGCCACAAGTGTATAATGAAACCAGTATCGTATTGCTGTGCCAATACTCGTAACCAGTCCAGCAAAGATGTCTTGGATTGGAAGCCGTGAAGGCATATCTGGGGAATAAACTGTGTAGAAAAGGCACTTATGAAACAGTTTGTCCTTTAAAGAAGCATTTATGCAAAAGTCCTGCCAATTACAAACTGTTTGTATATGACAAAAGCTTACTAGAAGAATAAGCAAATTTTTATATTCTTAAGAGATGACTCTAAACAAATAAAAAAACTTCACATAACACGTTTGTTTCACTGCATACTGAGTGGAACAGGAAAATTAATAAGCTCTATGCTAGTTTTTGACTTCACGTTTTTTAATAGCTTTATTAACTGTAAACACCAATTACCTAAAAATAAACCCAAGAAAAAGCAGATCCTAAAATCAGTATCCCTCTCACTCAACACCACCTCAAAGATTACTCTGTCTGTTATTTATAAACCTAGTTCATGGAAAGAGCACAAGGAACAAGAGGAATTAGCAGTTTTGCACACTATCCATTTGTTTGTGCTAGATAATTTAGATTCTACTTGCCATCCAACAGCACAGACCAAAAACACTCCAGCAAAATAAAAGCAGCACACAGAGAGGAAAATTGAAGAGGACTGATTAACTACCCACATACATTGACATTTATACACAATGACTGACTTTTAACAGATATCTGTTTCATATCATCCAGAATTTCTTCTAAGGATGCTCCTATTACAGAGTACAATGCAAATCTCTCATCCTGTATAGATATTCTCATAATACTAAATTTTCTTGACTTTTTAAATTCTACACCTATATGTTGCATATGCCCATCCCTACCCAAAAACCAAGAAAAACAGTGATGAGGTCTTCTTTTGCAAACAATTAGAAAACATCTAACAATTTCATTACATGTACTTAGTTTCTACACACTTACATGGATACCAAGAAGTGGTAATGCATCAATAACAGATTTGAATAAAGAAGATAAACTATAGCTGGGAGTTGCACAAAGACATTGTTGCATGGATGTTTGTTTGTTATGTTGGAAACACCTGTGCTTGAAGACTTTAATATTATGGACTATCTTTTAAAACCTCACATACTTCAAACTGTGTAAGGAAACTCAATTTTTTTAAGAGCAAATAGAAAAAAGTTTTCATTTCCTCTCATAAACTATCCTTTAAGAGTCTAACAAATACTGCTTTATGTTATCTACCTGCATCTCCTTCACCTACATTCCCAATCATCCTTTTACTAGTCTCAGAGCCTAAGTTTCTGTATAGTAAAGAGAACTCAAGAACACAGAAACAGTAGCAACACCCAGAAGTAGTCAAAGAATGGGGAGATACTGGTGCATTTCAACAATATGCGGATTATATTTGACACAAAGTAACAACAAAACACTACCCCCTTAGACAAGAAGTAACTCGCTTGAAATTTCAAAGCTTGTTATTCGCCAGGTATCTGGCAAGGAACTGGAATTCATGAAACAAAGGACTAAAACTGTTACAGTAGGGAAGTGAAGCTGTGAGAACATAGAGCAGTAAGTTGAAAGTAGGACACAAACATATTTTGACACGGTCTACCAATTTAAAATTTTCTTGTTACAGAAACAGATTTAGTACACAATTTGGAACCATAGAAAATGCCAACTGAAGTCCTACTAATGATCTCTCAGCTCACACTGAACAAGTATTCTGGAAAATGTTTGCCACAGGAGACAAAACACCTTTGTCAAGGGTGGAAAAGAATATCTATTTAGAGTATATCTGTTAAATATTTACGGTACCACTCAAAGAATTCAGCAGCTACCTTTTTGTTTTCAAAAAAATATATTTTGATCAACACTTTGAAACTGCAACAAGGACTACATGGAAAACATTAACTTTGTATTAATGATTTATTTGTGAGGGACAAGCTGTTAAGTTGGAAGGATTTGAAATTTTAGAAAAAAATTTAAAATGCATCTTTCAGGAATTACTGAACACTCACACAAGGAACTGCAAGAAAGAATGTCCATCCTAACTCAGTAAAGCAGAAGTGTTTATAAAAGGTAGCATTTTTGCTTTCTATAGGTTTTGGGGTTACCACTCAGCATTTTCAAATAAAAGCACAATGTAGCTACTACTCAGAGAAGACAAGCTATATCCCCCAAATTTTAAAATTTGGTGATTTTTGATGATTTCAGAAGATGGAGGTGGGAAGAAAGCTCTTTTTCCTGTGCACTGTCACATCTCGATACGTAAAACTTTTTCCACTACAAACTTTATATCTTGATGATAAAGTAAAATCCTTCCATTCCTGCAACATTCAGATGCATGAAATGCAGGAAATCCTGGCATGACAGGAACCCCTAGTGTGCAAGCACCCTGCAGCACTGAAGCTTGCTGGCAGTGATTTTCATAGCTTATCCCCCAACTTGTAACTGTCACCTACTGCCATTTTCTGTCCACACTGCACCTCCCTTTATCCTCTCCCCACTACCATGTTGAGGCCTGAGACTTTTGACCCCTGCCTCCACAGCATACATCCTCTTCACTTGCTTTTGCACACTCATCCTCCTTACCACACTTCCATCCCTTACTTTCCATCCCAGTAATCTTTCCTAACGCAGCTTGAGAAACCAAATTCCTGCATTATTTACCACAGTTCCTCCAAATAAAAATCGTCCTACCAAAGACCAATTGAAACAATAGTTGGTCTTTTTTCTATCACAGCATGAAATTCAAAGAGACTTTGGCTGAGTTTTTCATAGGTTTAACTCAACTTCTTTGAGCTGTACAGGCCATGGAAAATCTACTAAAAAGCTTTTTGGATACTTTGGCCACACCCATGCAATATAACTGCTAATTTAGTTGTGAATCCTAAATTTGGGTGGGGTTCTTTTTTGTTTGGTTGGTTGTTTTCAGGAGGTGGGGTTTTGTTGTACCCTTCCCTCCCCTCCTGTAAGCCTAACTTTTCCAGGAACACAAATATTAATCTTACTTCTCCAAAACAGACGGTATGACAAAAATCTGCTCTTACACTGACAAAAGTAAGGTAGGAAAAACACAAGGCTATCTTTAGAAACTGCCATTTAGCCTACTTCACAGAATCATCACACTTGCAACCCTATTACCCATAGATTTTCTATTTACTACTACATTTGCAAGCAATTTATATGCCACCTAAGTCATCCTCATGCCCTGATCATGAAATGAGACTGTAGAACTTATAAATAAAAACTATATATTTTATAGCTCCTGCGTGGAAGTATTGGTTTGCTAAAACAGGGCTTGTGAGTTATTCTTTAGGTTAGACTAGATGATCTACAAAAGACCCTTCCAACCCAAACCATTCTATGTTTGTCTTTTACATCCTTCAAACACATGCAGACTTTGCTCCAGACCACAAAGGTAAAAGGAGAAAAACGACACTCCTTCTCAGGCAAGCACAGCTCTAACAAATATATGAAATAACATTCGTATAAGTCTCAGCTGTGTATACTCTGCACACTGGAGCTGGTAGAAGACACACTGAATTCTGTGTCAGTATGCAGTATTTTGTTGCAGAAGCTTGTTTTTTCAAATTAGACTTTCTAGAAGTCCATAGCTTCAGTTTTTAACACTGTGTTAAATGTTTGTCAAAATGAACAGGTAATGAAATCAGCTTACTATATCCTTTAATAAAATCCAAATTACATGATAATGAACACCCTACCTATATGGCTTCTTTTAGTTCTACAATCTTTGTTTTAACTAAGCTTGTGACATTGTATCAACCGCACACCAGCAATGAAGTTGCATAGGAAGCAGAGAAACGAACCCATCCCAATCTCCAGCCAAAAATCACCCTAGTCCGCTTCCATATTTGTGGTTTTGACAGGATTTATGTTAATGTTACTTCCTACAGAATGGAGAAGTTTTGACAACTGTACTTTCTTGGGAAATACAGCCTCACCATCTTTCATGTGTCAGTGTTTATCAATGTTTAGTGTGGCATTAATAGAAACACATCCTTGCAAACGACAAAAGAAAGCGCATGTGTGGGGAGAAGAATACAGAATACTTACTCTTTAAAAACTCAGAAAGAAAACTTGCAATTTAAAAATGAACAAGCACCTTGACGTAATTAAAAAATGTCAAAAGCTACTTTTAAAATAGTTGTATTAATTCCTAACTTGAAGAACTGCAGAAAAGGAACTCATTTTAAAACATAAAAAATTTAGCTTTAAAGAGTGCATCTGAAATTGAATCATTTACCTACATGACTAAACACATTTAGAGAATGATGCTATTACTCAAAGGAAAAATTTGCTCCTATGTACTCCTGCCAAAATGCAAGTTGAATCTTCTCCTTTTTCCTTCCAAACAATAACTAAACTAGCAGTTCAGGTGCTAAAAAAAAAATTACAAAATGTTACAGAACTTAGAGAATAAATGCACTAGAAATAGTTTATGAATACTCCATACACAAGAAGTTACACTACCAAGTAAGCATTTTTTAAACAGAATGACGGCAATAGCCTTAGCAAGCAAACCAAGCTAAACAAGAGGGGAGCTGCTGGTATTACTGCACTATGACTTTATAACATTATTAGTGCCTGTCTGCTGAAGCACAGATATTAATTACATGCGTTTACATGTGTTTATTTGATCACATTCTGCAGTGAATTAACTTATCTGAAAATGTCTTACATCTGGCATGGTTACAGGCCAGACCCAACTTTGCTTGGGATGACTGGCATCTATATATAAGTCGCCTTTTTTTCCACCATATCATTCTCTCTCCAGTGCCTGTGACTCCTCAGCTCCCACAGGCAGATCCAGCTTCCAGACTGGACAGTCACATTATGTTGCAAAGAAATAGGGATAAGAGAAACTAAGAAAACCATGACTGTGTTGAGTGTTGGGTGGGAGAGAAACAAAGAAACAAAATCCAGTGGGTAGGGAGGGCAGGAGGAATCTGTGCAGGGTTCCTGAAGTGCTACCACTGTGTGAATCCTGGTAGGAAAAAGCACAAGGCAATGTGGAAAGCCAAGAAGAAAACCTTATCAGCTGAGTCTGACCAGTCAGGGAAATGACAAGTGTGTGGCAGAGGATAAGCAGACCTTTACTAGAGGCTGCATGTGGAGGATACACTCTATTGCATGAGGAAGAAAGTGGTTCCTTATTACCAGTTTCAAAGCTCCTGTGACAAATAGTAACTCGTTGAGCCACACTAACTCAACTAAGTTTTCTCCCCTGTTTGTAACCTGCAAGTACGTTACAAGCTGCAACGGCAATGTCAGTCAAGGTTTAATTTCTGCAGGAACACCTCTGTTGATAAGGGCAGTAAATAAGCTTCCTCTTATCAACAGTAACATGCATATGAAGTGTATTTAGTTTAGAATGTCTCATCCTTTTTTTTTCCTAGGTCCCAAGGAAAACACTATAAACTTTTTTGGTGTGTTTTTTTTTTTTTTCATACAAAACTAGGAAGTCTTCTTTCTTAACAACTAATAAATCACTGAAATGCCATTTTCTGGTCTTGCACACTAAATTCTGTAGAGGACCTAGTTGCAGAATGCAATTTTGGAAGTGGCTAATTAGCTTGTAGGGAGATTCAGAACTGGGCATCACTCTTAGTTTGCAAAAACTTACATACAGAAGCCGTATAATGCCTTTATAAAAATATTTAACAAATAAAACCTGCAAGCAGACGATCTCTAACATTCTTCACACATGACATTGTAATATTTAAGAATAATAACTGGAAAGCATTACTGTGTTAAACATAAAATATGCTATTACCCTCACAAGACAAGGTTAATATTGCACATTTCACTGCTGGTCTAATGTATTTAATTAATTATTGGTAGAAATACATAATACCAAGGTTCAACATATAGACGGAAGGTAGATTAAGGGATTTTTGGAACAGAAAATACGTGAACTAAACCACCTTAGACTCAGTTATCTCTATCGAAGTACAAAACTAGTATGAAAAAAATCCCAACACACAAAAAAAGGTGAGAAGTGAACAGGAATAAATCAGTAAATTTAAAGAGAAAAATGTAGCATAAAACCCACTTTACCTGCTCAACAGGCAATAAATGGACAACACTAAATAATACTAGTCTGCCACCAAGCCAAAGGGCCTCACCTATTCCTACTACAATCAGTTAAAATGTAATTAAGAATCCTCTAGGAACTATATGAAGATACAATAATTCTTCATCGTAAGTTGACTAACCTATTTAGTTGTATCTAACATAAAATGCAATTTAATACTGCGTAGTTAGCATATCTTGACTGAAATATAAGTGGAATAATCGTAATTTCCATTATCTGTCAAGATCATTTGAACTGAAATTGACAGAAGCCAAGTGTTGGTGTTGCAGGTAGGGTCCTTCAAAGGTAACTGAAAAATGCCTTTCAAATTCAAATTTTGCTGTGGTTTCATTTTACCATTCAGACTTCCAAACACTCAAATTTATCAATGAAGCTGAAAACATGCCATGCACTGTAATGTTGGCAACAAAAGAATGGGACTGACTGTCAGAAAAGGTACAAAATAATACTTCTTTTATGTCTCACTTAAGGTTATGAAAGAACCAAATTATCCAATATTTAAACAATTCACAGTCTGCAATAATATGCACAAAAATTGTAATTCAAACAATACAGAAGTTAAACCACAAGTTTGGATCTATCACGCTGAATGAAAAAAATAATCACTTCATACATACTAAGTGAGAAAAATTCTGAAAAAAATAGGAGCAGTAAAACATACTTACTTGGTGTGAAAGCAAATCTGTGCTTACATAATTCACAGTATTCTTTTCTGCTGTGTTTAAGCCATTGAACTAAGCTGCAATAAAAAGTGATCATATTAACACACACTATACATCTCTCCATTCTATCCCTCCATTAAGGAAAAAACACCAATTCTCTAATTTCATACTTAAATCAGGATAGTTGTACTGTCAAACAGAACTTAAATTAGCATGTTTATTAATGTCATTTAGGCCATCAAGTAAATTTCAAACAGTAGAAAAAGGTAAGCTGACATACATCACTTACAGTATTGATAAAGTACATTCTTTGAGTATGTTATTGATCAAAGCAGACATCCTGGCATGGACACCCACCGATTCTTATAAATACTTCAAGATATGACATATAGATGCACACAGCTAAGATTTAGAACTGTTGTATTTGTGAAAGAACAACTATTAAAATACCATCAAAAGGAATGTGTGCTATAGACCAGAACTACAGCTTTCACTTTAGCACTTTCTGATCAAACACACCTCAAAATAACTAAAAAGTACTAGGGTATTTTTATTTTTTACTGTGAGGTTAAATGTTCTTTCTACTCACAACCATAAGCGGGCAGAAAAATCCCAAACATACTGATTTTTCTGCTTAGTTTTCATAAAGCTGACATACAATCAGAATTGCAGTCCCAAACAAATAATTATCAGTACTTTCTTTCCATATATAATTATTAAATTTTTTTTGTGAATTGCAATGAATCATCATGTAAAGAACATCAAAACCCCTAACACATTTCCACTGAAAATTAGATTTTTCTTACTAGTTAACCTGAAGACTCAACACATTGTTTTTAGAAACACATTAATATATTTTCATTAGGAAAACCAAAAAAAATTAGAAAACCCACAGACACAAAACTCACCATTCCTGATGAATAAATTTAATACTGCCAGTACACACACATGGATGATAGAGGGGTTTCTCAGGAGTTCCTTCTGACCGACAGACTCTGCATATATCTGCTGACAAGGAAAAAAAAGCTTATTACATTACTGCTTAAAGAATTCAAATTTACAAGACAAATTACACAATTACATTCTAGAAACTTTACCATGTAGCAAAATGAAGCCAGAATAAATTAAAAGAGGATGAAAGACAGATTTCATCTGATGCAAAACAGAGATGGGGAGATCACCAGAAAAAGCAACAAGAATGTTAGCTGCCTGATCATGTTACATAAACTCAAAACACATCTTCCAATATTTCTAAGATTTCTAGGAAACAGACACAGTAAAACTACAGGAGGATGTGTTTTCTACCTAAAGTGTTATCACTAAAACAACATACAAACTGTTAAGGATCATTTTCTTGGAAGCGGAGACTTCAAAATAGAAAAATTCCATCTGAGTTTGGAAAAAGTTAAACAGAGGCTGAACAGAAGAGATTTAATAATGTCCAACAATGACTTAAGTAATTTGCTACTCTTGAACCTAACACAGATGTTTCCTTGGTACTCTTGATGAAAGGGAAAAAATCCAAAATAACAAACAGACACAGGTATTCTGCAAGTTTGCTACCCAACTTGGACAAAGCCTACTGTCTAGTAAGAAAGACATTTTCTATTTCTTATTTAATCACTTCAGTAATATTTTAATAGGTCTTGCACCTTCTTTATTCCCTAATTTTGCATTTTCTTACAATTAAAGATTGCAAGAGGCTTTGTGGATAAAGAAGTAAGCATAAACCCCTCCCTCTAAAGAACAGATGTCTATTTTAATACCATTCAGTTAGCCAGGGCTCTAAACACAATTAAATAGAAATAAAAATCAAGTATTTTATCTGTTCATTGACAGATTCACAATGTCTTTGCTTGACTCCTCCTTTTACTTCTATTAAGGAAATGAACATAAAATGTCCATTTCTATAGAATATGTGAATTTGAGATTTTCTCTTTTGTTAATTATTTTGTTATCAACCACTGTCCAGCAAACCTGCAAGAGTGTAACATGCATATCAGAGATCTTTGTCAGAAAAATACCAACTGAAAGCACTGATGTAAGAATATTGCAAATATGCAGTTTCAAGTCTGAATTGCCTTTGTTCTCGGTCAAAATCTTCAAAAGTTAATATTTTTCTACAAGAAGTTCCAAAAGGCACCAAAGACTAATTTTTTTTCTATAAAGAAGTCACATTATGACCACATCCATAGTTTATACAGTATTAGGACCATTTCTACACATAAAGCATAAGAATTCAGATGGTTCAAAAAGAAAAAAAAACAATCTTCTTTCTATAAAAGTGTTGTTTGATTGAATGCATTCATGCAGCATGAAAACCTAGAATTAACAGGTATTCAATATCACATCAGTGACACTACAAAGAGACATAAAGAGCACTTCCATCGCTGCCATATTGAGCAGTGATGATTTGCAGTATCGCTGCAAACATCAAGAGTCCCTTGTTACTCTGCTGACGAGAATGACCAGAACTGCTACTTCACTTAACAAATGATTCTTTTATCCCAGAGAGCACTTCCAGATGGCTGCACAGGACAGGTCTCTCCAACTGACAGTCAGGCCCTACCCACTCGCTGTGGCATGCCCACCTCCTCCCGCATTCTTTCCAACAGAGCTGTTTCACTACAGCAAGCTGACAACTTTGTAGGCTGGATCAGCCTCACAAAACATCAGACAAGCACGAGACAGCACATGAAACCACTGCTTTAAGGATACTCTGGCACCAAGGAAAGCCTGTTAAAAGCACACTGCTCCCTTAAAAATGACCACTGCTCTCTGAATCTGCTCATGAGCCTGTTGAGTCTCACAACAAACTGTTCACTTATTCTCAAAACTTTGGGGAAAAAACTATTTGCATTATAGTAAGCAAAAGAATTGTTTACTTGAGAAAAGATTGCCTGTTAGCTTACTAAAATAATTTAAACCTGAATTTTTTTTTTCAAAGTGATGAGAATTTCTAGATATTCCCACTTGTTTTATAAATCCAAATAAACATATTGTGAGTGTAGATATCTGGACTGTTAAGCAACCGACAGCTTCAAATCAATAAACTCCGTTGAGGGTCAATGTGTAAAGCTATGCACCTTGTGACCTACAGCCATGGTCAAAGAGAACTTCACCATGCAAGAGTCACTATTTTAATATGTGCACACACATATTTTGCATACTATTCTTCATGCATGTGTTTTGGAAAAAATTACCTTGAACATTAAGTTCTTTCCTGTTCCCCCTGAGAATGATTCACCGTCTATTATCCCTCTAACTGAATTCAACACTAGAATATCAAAATGTGAAGATTACGTTATTTAGCAACAAACTGATATAACTAGAAAGAACCAGAATTACCTCTCATCAGCAAAACCCGGTATCTGGTGCTTTTGAGTGCTGCAGAGAAGTAACTTTCACATTCATTCTGAGGCGAATGAATGTGAAAGTCCACTTAGGTCTGACCATGACCCCAAAGTGCCTCTCATCTAAGCTCTCACTATGCAGTTCAGTTTTCTAGCTCCACAATACAGTTCAGTCATGCACAAAACCCACCAGAACCACAATGGCCATAATACTGTTATCAGACAACAACCAGTTCAGAAAGTCCATCTGACACTTTATAGCAGAAGCTCAGGTACACAGTAATATCATATTTCCGCTTCCTCAAGGCACTAACACAGTCTCTGCTGCTGCTGCTACTGGTGTTCAGAACTTTCTAACCTTGGGAAGTCTCTTCAGTGTTCTGGCAAGCCGCGTGAAGTTCTAATAGTAGGATCTGATGTTTGAAACTGTAGAAGAAGTTGTAACATTCTAGTGGTATTTATGGAAAGTGAGTATATAGACTGGTTACTTTCATGCTACCACTGGGAGCTTTTGAGGGCAACCTTGATAAGGCCACAATATAATATTTAAGGCTGCATATGTATGTGCCTTTGTGTGTGTTTATATATATAAAAGCAGAAAAGCCCAAATTCCAAGTGTAGAATTTAACACTAAGGTTTAGTTAAAGAAGAAAATGCCTTAAGATGTAACTAACAACCTCCTCTTCTTTGTCTTCCTGGTCTTTCTGTTCACCTCCTTCAGTCAAGTATGATCAAAGTCTACCACTGGTAACAGCCTGTAACAAATTATCAACTATGCTGTTTGAATTAAATCCACCAAGATGGATTCACCAGCTACTGGAATGGTGAAAAATCAGGAGGTCATTTCTGAGTGTCCACTTCACAGCTTGCAAAAACCCTCAGCTTTTCTTGCCAACCACAGGCCAAACGACCAAAGTCTGACTTAGTTATTGATTTCATCTGTGTAAGTGACAGTTGGTCTACAGAGTTGCAACAAGCAATTTTAAATGTTAGATTTAAAAAACACTAATATTGTGATAAACCATCAGAGTTCATGGGTAATAAAGATGTCTGCAGCACAACCCAAAGGACAGTACTACGAAGGTGTTGTCTTATTTCATCCAGTGTTTCATGCTTTTCCAGCTTTTTTTTTTTCTTTTTAATCCTCTCAAGCTGGAAAATCAGGTGACACCTGATAAAAAGCTACATTCAAAATGATGCCAAAGTAACAAAAGCCAAGACACAAAACGCTTTCCTTGGAACTGCCTTGCTACTGCAATATGTATTTGCACTCATTGTTTAAGATGACAAACAAAGCTCAAATACTGCAAGAAATACAGCACAACAGACGTCCTTTATTTAGTTTTCTTTATGCTACAATATGAAGTGCTGATCTATCAAAGTTCTCCAGTATCAGTTTGAAATACCCAGTCCCTCAATGCAGTCCCTCTCCCTCTCTGGAGACATTCAGAACCCACCTGGACATATTCCTGTGTCACCTGCTCTAGGTGACCCTACCATGGCAGGGCAGTTGGAATAGATGATCTCCAGAGACCCCTTCCAACCCTAACAATTCTGTGATTTTGTGATTATCTAAGCATAACAAAAGTGCTGACAAAACATATCCATGTTTGATCTCAAATAAAGCAATACCCTTAAAAATGGAAACTATGCATAAAACACTCCTCATGACTATATCTTTGATAATTCTTTTTTTTTTTTTAATTAGATAAGCGACTATGTATTAGTCTGTTGTAAAAGAGACGGAGAAACACGTCAGCTCCTGCATATTTCAATTTTTCAAACAGATTGTCCAGCATACATAACAAAGTTAGCCCTGCGGAAGGAGTAGCTTTTACTCTTCAACTAAACGCGGAAATTTAAGAC
Organism: Dasyornis broadbenti; assembly: GCA_013397935.1. Classification (NCBI taxonomy): domain Eukaryota; kingdom Metazoa; phylum Chordata; class Aves; order Passeriformes; family Dasyornithidae; genus Dasyornis; species Dasyornis broadbenti. The sequence goes on from VZRN01002345.1 coordinate 50,181, forward strand.
TCCCTGGGCTAGAGGGCCGGCCAGGTCCGACAGGGTCTGCCGGCCAGGAGGGAGCTCGGGGCAATGCCCTTCTCGCCGCCTCTCATGCTGCCTCAGGGTGCGCACCCCGCCTGCTGCTTTCCGCCCCGGGATATCATTTCGCCGCCGGGCCCCCACTTACCCAAGCAAAGTCGCAGCCAGCAGAAGGTTCCGGCGGGCCCCGGTGCCCAGGTAGGGCCCATCCCAGCCCCGCTCCGGGTGTTACCGGCACTGCCCCCCTTTCCGCCCCCGCTCCCCGTTCCCCGTGGTTATGTAAGGGGCACCCGCGCGCGTCGCCTCACACCCTGCGCCCCTCGGCTCGGCCCGGCCCGGCCCTACGGAATGGCGGACCCGGCACGGTGGTGGGGGGCGCGGGGCCCGGGCACCTGCAGCCCCGGTACGAGAAGCCCCTCCGGGCGTAAATAGCCCCCAGCCCGCCTAGCGGGCCCAGTGACACCCTCCTCCTCCCCCGCGCCCCTCCGTCCTCCGCGGCTGCCCCGGCAGAGCCCCAGCTCGGGGGCTGGC
>VZRN01002345.1:50741-225608 GCA_013397935.1 Dasyornis broadbenti
GAGCCCGCGGCCACAGAGCGCCGCGCGGGGACAGAGCGCCGCCCGCCCGCCGCGAGCGCCTCCTGCCGGACGCACGGGCAGGGAGCGCCGGCGTGGGTCAGGCCGGGGCAGCGCGGCCGCTGCTGCGGGAGCGTCCCCGCTCTCAACTGCAGAAGCACGGGGTCAGTTAGGCTGGAAAAGGCCTCCGAGATCGTCGAGTGACGATCTATGAACGAACATCCCTATGTCAACCACACCACAGCACTGAGTGCCACATCCAGTTTTTCATTAAATGCCTCCAGGAACGGTGACTCTATGACTTCCCTGGGCAGCCCATCCCCATGCCCAATCACCCTTTACGAAGAAATTCCTCATAATGTCCAATCTGAACCTTCCCTGCTGCAGCTTGAGACTGTGTCCTCTCTCCCATCACTAGTTGTCTGGGAAGAAAATTACTATCCCAACCTGGCTACACCCTCCTTTCAGGTGGTTGTATAGAGTGATAATGTCCCCCCTGAGCCTCCTCTTCTCTAGGCTAAACAACCCCGGCTGCCTCAGCCACTCCTCATGGGACTTGTGTTCCAGACCCTTCACCAGCTTGGTTGTTCTTGTCTGGACATTCTCCAGCACCTCAGTGTCCTCCCTGAACTGAGGGGCCCAAGGCTGGACACAATACTCAAAGTGCCGCCCCATCAGTGCCGACTACAGTGGGACAATCCCTGCCCTGGTCCTGCTGGCCACACTATTGCTGGTACAGGCCAGGATGCCATTGGCCTTCTTGGCCACCTGGGCACACGCTGGTTCACGTTCAGTGGGCTGTTGACCAACACCTCCAGGACCTTTTCCGCTGGGCAGCTTTCCAGCTACTCTGTCCCGAGCCTGTAGCTCTGCCTGGGGTTATTGTGACCCAAGAGCAGAACCCGGCACTGGGCCCCCAAGCTCTGCCATGGCCTGGCCCCACTTCTTGCGCAGGAGGCAGACCCAGGGCGGCGGGCGGTTGGGTGCGTGCTGAGGAAGAGTACGGGAGTCAGACAAAATGTAGCCAAAATCAGTTCTAAATTTTACTTCAAACCAGAGAGAAACACTGCATTTCTGTGTGAAGTTGGCCAGGCTTTTGAGAGGGTCAGTGTTCCAGGGATCAGGAATGTGTAAGCCCTGCAAACAGCCGCCCCCCTCAGCGGCAAGCGATTACCTGTGCTCTTCTTCAAATCTCACCTCGCCTTCCAGGGCCAGGACTTTCCAACAGAACGAATAAACCATTCAGTAAAGCACAAAAATGTCTCTTAGTTTAATCATTTATGCTTGCATGTCTTGCTGCCCTACATAGCTGAGGCAGCGCGCATTAAAACTTTGTACTCTGCCACGTGCACAGAAAGCTGTTGCTTGGGCTCTGCTGAGTTGGCAGGAATATTGTTAAGGAAGAAAACAATTTAATTTTATTCAGGGTAAAGAGGAATTCAATCCTAATGCAATGTATGTGTGCATTGTTTTTGTGCTCTATTGTGGCAGCTATTTTAACCCCTCTAGTTGATCAATGAGTTGTAGCAACTCTCAGCTCTCTTTACCATATGATCCTTTGTGTCCAGCCAGTCATTAAATCCTTTGCATTAAACCTTTGGGCGTCATGACAGCAGCAGAGCGGATGGTAGCTCAAGTCTGGACTTATAGTGCAGAGGCAGTACATGCCCAATTTGCAATTTTATAACTCTGTTTTCCTCAACTGTAACCACATTAGTTCCTTCAAAATTACATTCTTCAAACTGGTGAAGTGTGTGATACTGGCCTGTGTAAGCAAAAAAAAATTAAGGAAAAAGTGAAGGCTTCATGTGACTCTCCAATAGCTGAATAAGTATAGTAAAGTCCTGCAGTAAAATACTCTTCAGCTAGACTACTATACTCAGCTCTTCTGTGTCCTTCCACTCTGAAAGGCAAGGTGGAAAAATTCTGACTTATAACTTTAAAAAAAAAAAAAAATCTGTTTATTTAAAAAATAAGCTCATTTTTGTGTCAGAATATTATCTTGGCCTATTAAAAAACTGCCAGCATAGTACTGAGGATGTGAGAAATGCTGTAATACTAATTTTGTCAGAGCAAGGAAAAATCAATGGAAAAAAACAGGAGAAAAAGCCAAGAAATGGAGAATTTCAATTTCCAATATATTCCTATTTCCCACTCTTTATTTCCCAAACATGTAACCATTATTGGTTACATTGTTGTTACTCTGCTGTGATAAATATAAATTAAATGTCACATAAACGCTCTCTAAAGTATAATTCACATTTAAAGGCCATGGCAAGATTAATGTATATAATTCTCCTATTTCAGTCTCTTATGGTAAACTTCCTCAAATTCAATTAAAGCTTTTGAAAGGAGTCACTGTATGTTGCCAGTGAATAATTTCATTCCTGTCTGTATCTGTCTATTCAGCCATTAAATTACCCAACAAACATTACATGTGTACCATCTTCTCAGCATTTAGAGACAATTTATCCCAAAATTTTCTTCTTACGCAGTGTTTCAGTATGGGCTATACAATAGCTTACCAGTAAATGTGAGTTGAAGGCAGATAATTATAATTTAAACAGAAAAAAAAAGTACAGTATGTTACTGTAAGTTAAATTAAATGAAATATCTCTCAGCCTTCTCGGTGTTTTTGGTGAACATGTTATTAATCCCTGTCTATTCAGTAATATGTTAGGTGGCTTTTGCCTAAGAAATACCCATGGCTTAAGTAGCTTTTGATTTTTGGTAGAGAAGGGTGTTAGAAGGTTATTATTAGCTTCTGACTCTCAACAAGGTCAAGAATTAGTGCCAACAGGCACTGAACAAATATACTGGAAAAAAAAGAATCTCTGTTCCATATAAGTTATTATCTGGATAATGGAGGAAATACGGTAATTTTACAGGTGGAAACTGAAGACTATAGTAGATATAACCCCCAAATCACAGAAGGTTATGGCAAAATGAAAGGCGTACTTATAAGTGTAGATAGTGTGGGAAAAAAAAAGGTTCTTTTGAATATATTTTTATTTGGTTTTATATCATTTAAATGCTTAGATCATGTATTTTTATGCATAAGTTCTATTAAGAGAATACAAAATAATATTTGCAAAATGGAAACTGTCCAGCATTTGTACTATGACATTTCCATCTTCCCTCACATTTTACAATGTCTTCATAAAAATGATCGCATTACATATTTAGAGTTATTTTGTAAGTTCAGAGTATTGAAAAAGCCATACAGCAAAAACTACTGCTTTTCTGTTTTTCAATAGATGAACATTTCAAAATGCATTTATTTTCTTAACTAGTTGTTTGGGGGGGGGGGGGGTTCAGTACTGTCCTAGGTTTTTTCCCTCAGCTGTTCACCTGACTCTCACTGCAAAATTGGTTCAGTTAGTTATTAACACGAAGTTGCAGAAATGTGAAAAACATAATGGATTTTCTTAAATAAAACCAAGTGGATGTCATCTTATCTTGAAAAACCAAGCAGTATTTGGAGTGAACATGTATCTGGTTCCTAAATAATGCACCACCACTAGGAAGGCCCAGAGCTTCCATGGCAGGAGAAAAACTGTCAGAACAGGCTCTTTGGTGTGTAGCACAAAGTATGGCTTATAGAAAATTGGCGTGGCACAATCAGAAAGCACAGAGGTCTGCAGACTACAAAAACACATGGTGAAACGCACTGCCAGCCAGATCTTCCCTGTGCACTGCAGGGCCTTTAGAGAATGTTCTTCCTGGCCAGTGGCCATTCTGCCATGACATCTCCTGAACCATCCCTAACTAGCAGGGAGCTGCTGTGGCCGTGGGTTCCTGGAATGAAGATGGAGTACTCTGAGATATACTGTGGATGCAATGACATTTGCTGCTGCACCAGGAGATTGGCCCAGGCTGCTGCACTGGTGCTAAATATTGACTCTGACGCCTCAGTATATGAAGTAATGACCAATGTGTTTCCCTTCAGCTGGTGCTTGCTTCTTACTTAACCTGGGCTGTGATTAGTAGCTACTGGAAGAGTCAAACTTCCTGAATGAATATGTGGCTTGCATTTCATGTTTTGTGCTGTGAAATGTGTAGCAGTACTGCACTAAACATAAATTAAGGGATGGGCACAATGGCTGAACATCACCAGACACAGCCATGACATAGGCTCACAACCTGCTTATTTTAGAAACTGTTTCTGAGGAGATGCTTGGCTATGCACTGGGGTTTGTTCTATGGATTATTAATGTTTCAACCAAGAAAGAAACTATGCCCACTAACATTTTACGTGAGAGATGGGGTAAAAAACCTAGTCTAAATGATACTACTGGAAAAGTCACTCTTTAATGAGTCTTACTGAAAAGACTGTCAAGGCTGCTTATATGTCTAGATTTCAAGAACCTAGGTTATACTAAAAATCTTTACAAGGAGTAAAGACGTATTTACAGAACTTCATGGCTCTTATTAAGATCTGCAGAACATTCTTCACCAAATTGTATTTCTTAAACACAGCAGGGATCTCTTCTCATATGTTGCAGTGGATTTTCTATTTAAAAACGTAGGCCCTATCAGCTTGGTTGGGATCCTGCTGTCATGCTGAGAGTGGAGCCAATGGCTCTTATTAATGTACTTGGGATTCAGAGCTCTGTGGCTGCAGTTACTTGGTGGAGGAGTCCAGCATTAAAATTTTTTATTTAAAAATTAAAAAAAAAAAAAATTAAAAAGGCTTTATTGGTCTTTCAGAATATCCCATTCCTAATAGCTGTAATATCATCTGAAATATACAATTCTTTACCTGAAACACTTTCATCATGTCCAAGTGAACCTTTTAGATAGTTAGATATTTGTTTCATTAGATTAGAAAGTTTTTTTTCTACTTTCAGAACTTTTATCTCCTAGGTAATAGAAGGTGTGGTGTGAAACATTACCATAATCAAATGACTGCTTATAAGTGCTTCTGAGGACATGTTGGTTCTCGTGTCTTTAAAATTCTGTGAAAATATCCCTGCAGATGACAGCAGTTAGGGATTATCCTCAGTTTTAGCAGAAACAATCTTATTTTGCCAGAAACCTTTATCTTGACCTTCCAGACGTTATTAAAGGTCTGCCAACCAAATTAAATTGAACTCCTCAGGGAAAGGTTCTGTTCTACTTCATTTAAAACCATGAGTGTTGCCAAAAAGAAAATGTATCTGTTAGGGAGAATGATCCACGTAGTCACTACAGTTACTTTCTGTAACAACACCCATGTTAACTGCCTCTGCTTCTGCTGCACTGATAGGAAAGAAGTACAGAAGGGCTTAGATTTGTAATAACTTGTCATTATTTTTTCTCAAATGTTTGCAGCAACAGGAAGAAGAGTGTCCAGAGGAAAGTGAGCAATGGTCTAAAGGTCAGAGTTATTACAGGTTGATCAGAGTCAATGACCTCTCTTTTGTGAGGTTGTCTGATTTCTGCGGTAACTTTCACTTCACTGTAGCTTGCACATTGCGAATGTGCATCATGGGCCATAATCTCCAGCTCTTGTTTCTCTATGACAATAATGTATTTGATATGTGTACTGCCTTCAATGCAGGATCAGGGAATACTGTGAAGAAACCACTTAATGCTTTTGATGTCCAAGAAAAATGCTTGGCTCAGTGAAGTAGATTTTCAGTTAGGTGACTGACATGGAATGTCAAATGTGTTTACTACTCAAAAGGTATATTCTCTTCACTCTTCTTTGTGTCTCAATCAAACATTTTTTTATAGTCCTTTTTTAATTTGGTCATGTAAGATGGGCCTCTGCCAGGGCTTCAGCCTGGTTAAAGGTGCTAAAGAGTCACCTCAGAAAGACAACAATACACACAGAAATGTCAGTGCATGGTATTTATTTTTCATGGCCTTGTCCTTGAGGATCTGAAGGCTATTTCAGCAGCTGCATTCAGCATCACCATTCAGCTTCTGAGAACAACCTTATTTGGAATCTGTACTTTTCAATGGAGACCATCCGGGAAAGTTCCTACTTTAAAAGTGGGTGTCTAGTTTATCACTGTTTAAGACGGAAGGGTCTTCTGAGAGCCTGTCTAATTCATTATTACCTAAGCCCTGAGAGCAGAAACTGCTGTCAAAAACTTGCACCAAATTTTCCAGTTAGTTCTTATATATTCAGGGTGATAAATTGGATTCTCCTCTTTCATTTTTCCATGAGTCCCCAAGTTTTGTTCCACTCCTTTTTCCTCTTCTTTTACTGATCTTCTACAGGAAGGAAATCAGGGTCTTCAAATTATTTATAGGTTCTTGAGGGAATGCATTATTTCTGTTTTCCTTACACACTCCTGGTCCTGCTGAGCCAAGATCCTGATCCTGCTTGTATGGAAAGGCAGAGGAGAATTTTATACAGTAAAGGGCAGGGAGTTCTCTGGGAAGCCTCAATTTCACAGTAGCTTCAGTAAAAGCAAAGGCTCATGGACAACCTTTTTTCTGCCTCAAACTTTCTTCCAGTGACGGTAAACTGAAGCTGGGCAAATAGAATTTCTCTGCTGGACAGGGGTCCTACCATGCAGGAGTGCAGGAAGAACAGCCAGGAGCTAGAGGGATACATGGTGGAAAGTATCATGGTGAATAGCATGGCCAAGATGAGTAGGGCAAGATGGGAGGAGTATGAGTGGGACTAAGAGAAAGACAAGAAGCATTTGCCCAGAGAAGTTGTGGATGCTCCATCCCTGGAAGTGTTGTTCTAGGCCAGGCTGGATGGGGCTCTGAGCAACCTGGTCTAGTGGAAGGTGTCCCTGCCCATGGTGGGGGGGGAGGTGGGGAGAGAGGGTGGAACTAGATGATCTTTCCAACCTTTCCAAGTCCTTTCCAACCCAAACGATTCCATTATTCTATGAAGTAAAAAAATTGTGAAAGGGAGAAATCCTTGGAAACAGGGAAATGGAAGTATCTTCAAGGCATAACAAGAGACTTCAGGGAGCCACAGGTCAGTCAGCCTCATCTCAACCTACAGCAAAATTATGCAATGTGCATTGATAGAGTCTCATGGTGACAGAGACCAGGGCACCAGGAGCATGGACCGATCCAGAGAGGTGACAGAGCTCCAAGGGTACCACCAGAGGGCACCTCTACTCCAGGCCCAGGAGGTGGTTTGGCGACTCTGAGAAGTAGGTGGCAGAGGAGATGGAGCATCTCTGGGGCCTGCAGTGGCCAGTCAGGCAGGGACCATGGTGGCTTGCACCCAGTTCAGGCCATCTGCAATTTGATGGGCCATGAAACAAGCAGCTGCTGATTTTGGAAAACTTACTGCCTCGAATGCTGCCACCTGATTAAGGAAGACTTTTACTTGAGGGACTCCAGGGCATTTCCAAGTGTCGGAAGCCTTCAATATTTGAAGCAGCATCCTGCACAACTGCCCTGCACCTTGCTGCTAACACTGGAGCACTGGTGGCAGCTGAATGACTGAGTCACCAGGGGCTGCCAGTCTGCTGTCTTGCCTCAGGCTGCTATGTCTTGCTGTATCTTCACTAGAATAGTCCCCAGATCACATCCCATGACTGCCAGAGTCCCTTGAGCTGGATCAGTCATTGCCTGTGTGCAGGTGGGGCTGGAGGTGGGTTGGGAGAAAGATGTGGCGACTTGGGGCTTTCCCTGGGAGCACTGGCATGATGTGCCAGTGGCTGATGGTCTCTGCCTCCACTCAGCTACAGAAAGTGCTGCAATCCTCAAGCCCCAGTGGTGACCAGTCCCAGCTCCTATACCAGGGACTGGCCCTGTCCCTTGGTTTAGGGGGATGTGGGGAAGAACATGCCAGGAATTTCTAATCTAGTCTTATTGATGAGGACCCAGGTAGGGGTAACTGTCACCCAAATGATACTCAGTGATTTTTTGGTCCAAATCTGGGAAATTCTATTCAAGGTCCTAACTGCTAAAATGTCCTGTTGGCAGTATCAAACAATCTGAAGCCAAGAGGAAAGAGATAGGCTTTAGCTCTGCACCAGGAAGGGGAGAAGGGGCAGGGAAGGGTATGGGAGTGTTTCAGCACTGACACACCAAGTGGTCTCATGCAAGGAGCCTGTTGTGTGAGCCTGGACATAAAGGATGGAAGCACATCTGGCAGCACATCAGCCCAGCGCAGCAGAGCAGTGTGCCTGTGTGAATCAATGTGTTCTCAACAGCAGCCTGCACCTTGCCTTAACAGGAGGAAGTCCAAGAGGCCTAAAGAGGTGACCCAGAGCTCTCCAGTTCATCTGAGCAATGAGGATCTGTGAACATAGGTGAGTTGGAAATCTGTACAGCCAGAAGAGCTTGTGCTAGATTTTCTGCTATAGATTTTCTCACTGCAGTCCAAAACTTGGCGTTGAAAGGGTATGGTTATGTTAAATGCTCTGATTTAGATATATTAGCACATCTTTTATATTATATCTGAAATATTCTTAGACCTGCAGCATACTTCGGATTGACTTGTACATTTTGGATATAGAATCAATTCCCGAGCAGCTTTCACAACCAAGAAAACTTTGAATTTAGATTGTCTCCTAAAGACACATGAAAAGAAAGACATTAAAGATCTCTTTCTATATTCAAAACCCCCTATTTATAACATGCAGAGCAACTAATGTCCTGTGCTTTAGTATCATATATAATCACAGATATTTAATAAGATTCTTTGCGTACTCATTTTCAGTTATTTAATATGACCATATTTTAATGAAAGTTGGAAGCTGAAAGTAATCAATTCTCACTCACTTGGATCCATTGTACTTAGAAATTTGTCGTATATATTTAGTGCTGTGCTTATGAACAAATCAGAGTTCCCCCTGGATTCCAGGGGAATAAAGTGACTGAGACCTTGGGTGAGTGCTGTGCGTTGTAAGACTGGGACCTGTACTGGCTTGACTGTTCTGAGCTTGGCTTGAACATGGCTTCTTCTTCGGCATCCCAGTCATGTTTGTGGGTTTTTTTAATCTAGAGGTAACAAACTGGAAACCCCCATATATTTCTTATTTTCATAATAAAAATAAGAAAAATAGATTTTCTTATTTGAAAAATTTGCATTTAAGATAAACAGAGAGCCATTTAATGGAGAGCCATTTCGTACAAGAGAAAAGAAAGCTACCAGTGTGATGAGGAGGTTATAGTTGATGATTTTCAGCTGCTGTTGGGAGAGCATTGAAAGAAGAATTCCTTGGAAAGATACCATACCAAAAGTATAAGAAGAATTCCTAAAAACCTTTGAAAGAACCTTTGCAGATTCACTGGGAGGTTTCCAGGAGTAATCAACATAACTGCCAGTAGTTCAGCTGCCTGAAAGATGAACATAAATGCAGCAAAAATTACTTTGAAGTGTTCCCAGGTGTAACGTGCAAGATCTAGATTGCATTTAGGGAAGCCAGTTGTTTCCAGAACTTCACAAAATCTTTTTTTATCCCATCGAAGCAGGAAACATAAAATAAACCTCTTAACAAGCCTTTTTTTTATAGCAGCATCTTGCATGGTAACCAAGAGCCTTAATTACAATGCCAAGAAGGATCCTGTTGTTTAATATCTGATTTTCTGTTTACATAATTCACAAATTCATTGAGGAGTATGTAGTTTCATTGCTGTTCTTCTGAGTCTGGCTATGCTTACTGTGTGCTCTCAATTCATATATGCAATTGTCCTTGGGAATTCATTTAGCTCTCTGAAGTTTAAGTTTGAAAATATTGGCATTTATGTATTTTCTTACGGGGAAGAACTTATGATTGTTGAATAACATACAGCAATGATTGTGCTCAGCTTAATCATGTAACTCTTGAGGAATTGAAATGAGCTAGGTGTGATTATTTCAGGATACATACTTACTGTCAGAAAAATCCACGTGATCAAAATTCAGTTTTGGTGACACTTCTGAAGAAATTTCAGGGGAAGAGATCTGCAGCAGGCAGCAATTTCTGCGTAAAAGCAGAGAAAGCAGGGAGTGTTGGAATAGCTAATGGTACACTGGTATCTGACTAGAATACAAAGAATCAGGTTTCTGGTTCGTGCTCACATAAAACCAGAAGTGGCTGTACCAAGGCAGAGTATTCCAGAGAAGACAGAAAGTAAGAAGTAGCCATGTGTGTATGGCAGTTTCTGTACATATGAGCATAGTGGAGCCGTAGCTTGAGCATGGATCTCTGACCCAGCATACTTATGTTAAATCTTCAGGTCTACATTGAGGGCATATGTCTTTGGTAGAAAGTCCTGGGTCCTTCTTCCAGAAGCAGCCTGTCCAAGACTTCCTTCCACAGTGTTACTCCAACCTGCTTTATGTCTGAGTTTTATCTTTTGTATGGACATTCAGACAAATGCTTCCCATTAATGTCAGTCTATCACTCATGAGAAAGAATATGTGATGGTAGAGATACACTATTAATTCCTTCTGCAGAGAAGATGACTAATTTCCCTTTTTTCCTTCCCTCTCTATCCAGATAACAAGCCAGAAGGTGATCCACACCCTGGAGAACTTGTTCATTGTTTGTATCTAGACTTATGAAAAGGTTTGAACACAAGGAAAAGAAACTCATTGAGGTCTGGCTTGGTAGAAGCAACTGGTGATTTCACTGAAAAAAAATGGATTTCAGCTCCCCAGGCAAACCTACAAACAAGCCAGGAGTTCTGGGGAAATTAATAAGTTGTATGCAGTCTTTTGGTCTCTTTGAAGAGGCAGGTGATGGGATTTGATTTCAGCTTGAGGTTTCAGGTTGGATTTGGTTTTTCCCCCTGAATAAGGAGAACAGGCTGTAATGAGCACCAGAGCTTGTCCTGAGGTCTGAGCTGCAGCTCAAGACAGATCTTTGGAAGGGATCTGCCTTATGGTACGTGCTGTGTCAAGTGAAGACAGGCTGTCATCTCTGCAACTTCCAGGGAGAAAAGAGAAAATCAAAGCACCTTAGAGATGAACTTTGCAAAAGATTGAATAAGGTGAGCCTAAACTTTTTGTCTTATGGCCTATAACATCTCAGCTTTCTGAGAACTCGTTGTGGGTCCATCAGGAAACTGAGATCTATTTCAGACAAGAAGGAAGCAGCATGCTGGAAATTGTGAATTCTGGAAGTGCTAATATCAGCCCTTTAGAGCAAATCTGCTCAGGCCTTGAAGCTTCCTGCTTAAGCTCATGCTGTCTCCTTGCTGAAGCCTCCAGTTTGAAAGTTACTAGTTCACAACTGAGCTGTGGAAGAGCAAGCTTGGGGGTTCACTCTTGGCACACCTGCTTCGGCACACACAGCGCTTGCAAAAGTTTGAACTGTCTGGGTGGGCAGGGGAAGAGAACCATGATGTTTGATGCCACATGCATCTGAACCAGGTAGGGTGGGCAGTAACTGCAGTCTGGTTGGCCTACCTGGCCCAAGTGTTCCCTTCCACATGGAATTCATGTTGCCTGTGTGCCTTCCTGTGCCTGCACTGGGCAGTGCAGGACGGGATTCACACGGGGGGCTGGCCCCTTTCCTGCTTGGACCTCTTTTGTCTTCTGAGATGCTCCATTACCTGTTTACAACAACTCAGGGAGTCTTAGAAACTCATTTTGCGTGACTGGCACAGACTTATAATAGTTCCAGCACAGTCTCAACCATTTGCAGGATTACACCAAAATGCAATTTTTTTTCTGCTAGGCCAAAGTTCATTATCTCATTTTAGAAAAAGGGTGAGACAGGTGCTCTCTGCAAACATATTTAATAAAGCCCCTTGATTGCTCTGAATTATGTATGGTAATTATCTTGTTATATAATTAGAAGCTCTTATATATACTTTCCTTAAACTTGTTGCTTTGATGTTGCACTTGGGCGTCTGTATTACTTTGTGGGATACAGTCCAAAACTGTCTGGACACATTCCAAGGTTACTAATGCATAGACATATTTGCAAAACAGGATTTTTAAAGCTGAGCAAACATGGGTAAAAGATTTTTTCTCCTGGCACTCTGTTTAAAGTTCTGGAGTTTAAAGCACTGATTAGTATAGTAATTTTTGCCAGATTTGTTCAATAATCAATGATAGTAGCAAACAGTTTCCATTTCTCCAGTAGGGAAAAAAAAAACCCTAAAATTTCATCTGGAAGATGTAAAACCTGTGGGGGATTATATGTAGGTGGAAATTTTGGGGTCCTCTTGGCTTTAAAAAGGGTGTATTGGAAAATCAGCCAAATGAAACAGTTCGAGTGCACACTGGGAATTTACAGGGGAGAAGTCAGATTTCTACTTATGAAAGTTACCTCTTCTGAAAAGTAAGATAAATTCTGTGGGAAGAAGGTGCAGCTTTTTGTCCAGGACAGCTTATTTCTGCTGAAGACTGAAATAGTATTTACATCTCAGTGCAAATATGGACTCAATTACAAGGAAACAAAATCACTCTCTTCCAGCTGATTAATCTCAGGAAGTACCTGAAATACAAAATGAGAATTAGATGAGTTTTGTACAAGACAACACATACCAAATTAAAAAACTGAAAAAAAAAGGTAAAAGGATGTATTCCTGGAATAAAATGGATCAAATATATGTCTCTTTAACTCAAAAATTTAAGGGGAAAATCTGCATACCAAATTCATTTAAATGACTAAACATATGGAATGAATTCATCATTGAATCTAATACTCTGAGTGGTGGATAAAGGAAAAGAAAGTGTTTTTTAATAATTACTAGATTTCACATTTTTGTAGTTTTAGACAAGAAGACAAAATATTTGGTAAGAAAATACAATATCATGAATCATGCACAAAAGAGATGTTTAGTTTTTAAGAGAAGGAAATCAACCTTTAGTCCATGCAATTATCCATGTACTCTTAATTCAGTTGTGTTACTCATGTCTGTGCTGATAGTGTTCAGTGGAAGACTGATGCTGCCTTTGATCTGGGATACCTGTTTTTGAGCCATTGATCCAGAATGTAGTATTTTCCCTATGTACTAATTTTAATATTCATTATTGTTTGGAATCATTTGCCTTGTATGGAAGTTACTGAATAACCTAGAAACACCTGGACAGTGGCAAGTAATTTTAATATCCCTCTTTGCAGGTCACCCACAATATTAAAATATGTTTCCTGGTATTACTTGGCATAATTAATGTTATACTCCACCCTTTTTCTATGAAGTTCACAAAGAACACCTTCTGAAGTCCTACAAACTCTATCAGGAAAACCAGAAAATTTGAGAATAAACATTCACAATTTATTTTTAAGTAAAAATTAATCCAAGCCAGGCATGAGAAACCCCAAAGCTGTTGGGTTAACCAGTTCTACATTGCCAACAAGAAAAACTAGCAACACACCTATGGAAAACTATAATTTGCAGATCATCCTTCTGCCCCTGTGCTTGAAGTAATAATTTTGATTTTAAGTAGGTAAGTACTTGTGTGGTCTGAGAGCTGACTCTAGCCTACCCCAGAAAAATCCCGGGACATATAAAAGGGATAACCAGAAACCAGTTGACACCAGTGGCTTCAAATAACTTACATAAATGGAGCAGAGTGGAAGGCCAGGAGAGGGGGTGGATGCAATGGGGAGATGGCCAAAGGGAGAGATGATGACAGATTGAGTCTATTGTTTTTTAGTAGGAAATAAAATCACAAGGGAGTGGAAGCATGGTGAGAGATGCGAAGATTTATAGTGAAGAAGCAGCAATCACTCTGGTCCTGGTGCCCTGTGAGGAGCAGCCGGTGCTCTGATCAGTGCAGGGAACATGGTCATGCCTGCCAACGATACGCCAGATGAAGCAGATAAGGTCACTCACTCCCACAGAGGACAGACTTCAGAGCCTTTCTTCTTAGACACGTGGGAGAACATGGGAAAGACTGGGATATGGGTTGCTACTTATCAAATCAGAAGATTTGTTGGAGAATTTTTGTAATGGTCCAGGCAAAGGCAGCCACCAGCTCCAGAGTACCATGCTAAGTGAATAGTAAAGAATAAAATTGTTAAGTGTAAGACTGGTTCTCACTGATGACAAAGTATCGGTACATATGTTAATTTGGCTCCAGCCAAGCCTTGATTTGCAATAAGAAGAGCTGGCCTGATTTCCAAGGGTCTTTATTCAAGCACTGACTGGACACCCAAGCCACAAACCTGTAGTATTAAATCAGATTTGTTAAAATATATTGCTTCCCTCCAGTAGATAACTTTAGGTATGCAGCATTTTACTGGATGGAGAGAAAGGAATTGGGATAGCATACAGAAAAAAGAAGCACCAAACCATGCTCCAAATTACAAGCCCATTAATAAGGCTCTTTTTTCAGTGAAGCTCTGTTAAAGGGATTAGCTATGCTCCCCTCTTGAAGTGACCCCAATCCCGAAGGATTGCAGCTGGTTCTGCAGAGCTGCACTGTTCTGACCCCATCCCACCACACCTCTGCTGTAGTGCTTCCCGAGAGCCTTCCCACCAGTTCCTCACAAGGCACCTCAGCAGTGGTAACCCCTTAACAAGGCTGCTACTGGTGCCTGGCACCGCATAAGAGTAAAGGGGAGCCCTGCTGTCCCTCTTGCCTTGTCTGCAGCTCCTAGGCTGCAATTTTATCACTCAATAGAGATGCTTTGAAAAGGTTTTTTCACAATATAAACATAACATTTGTAATGATTTCAACTTTCTGGCAAGTCTGTTGTTACCAGCAGCAATCCAAATACTGTACGAGGTGACTGTAAATTGGGCATGTTTAAGCCTGTTCATTGATTTCTCCACCTGAGTGTTTCACTCCTGCACTAGATGCCACCAGAGTACCTGCCTTTCTGGGTTTTTAGCTATCAGTAGTCATCTGGGAAAGAATACCTTTCCATTTTGCCTCAGGGCAGCAGGCTTGCATGTCCTAGGATCTTGTTTCTTTTATTGACATACAGCTAAAATTGCAGCCAACAGCTATGATGATTAACTTTTGGGCTGTATTCTATGCCCATTCTATGCATTCTGTGCTCTATAAACCAGGAGGAGCAATTGGAGAAATATTGGTGCAAGACTTCAGGAAAAAGAGAAAATCAAGCCATCCAAAAACCAGCTGTGTGTCTCATGTGAAGGAGAAATTCCACCACTGTGTGTTTGAACATGTAAATCTGTTGTGCTCTTTCCAACTCTTATCTGTCTTCTTCCTTTTTTTTTTTTTTAACCCTAAAAATAGAGATGTTCACGGCAGGCATATAAAATTAAATGTATAAGTTGCTTGAGACTGGAGGAAGTTCATGGGTGCAATGATCTCCATAATCCCAGGTCCATTACAGAGGTGATTGTATCTTACAGGGAAAAAGACAGTCTCATCAAGAAGGTTTGCATAAATGATAGAGGGTTTGCAGGTCAAACATAAACACAGCATGCAGGCAAGTTTGCATTAGAGCAGAGTGAGTCCTTTGCTCTCCTTTCACCCTAACCATCCCCAAGGCTGGGCACCAAGACGGGGTTTACAGTCGTGAGATGCCTGTGGGATCAGATCTGTGCCTCTGCTGGCCCAGTCTGTTCCACAGGGGACTGCAGCTTGGATGAATCCAAACTTGGTGGGATCAAGGCAGGAAGACAACAGTTCAGTCTTGTGGATCTGCGTACAAGATACCCACCCAGGCGGGATTAGACAAGGTCAAGCAAGATGCCATTAATATCAAAGTATAAACCGGACCTTTTCCGTCAAGTCTCCCCACACCCTCCCTTGCAACACAAGCAATCTTTTTAATGGTTTCTTGTACAATCCTGATGTGCAAATTTACTGACAGGTATGACAGGACAAACACCCTCTTTCTGGTCATGACAAACCTTAATTTTGAGTTGTGTGCAGCTCCCACAGCACATAGAGATCAGACTCATTGTGCCTGGCTTATTATGCACTCAGCACAGCAATCTTACTGCACTAGTTGGGTCATCTAGGGGACTACCTATTTTCAAAAAAAAGACACCCATAGAGTGTGAATCATACTCTAAATATTGATGACACTGTGGGAGTGGAGACACCTTGCTGACATGCAGACACCATCATTGTAAATGTCTGAAGTTTGGTGAACTGAATCCATCCATCACCTGTTTAATGTAGTCCTCAGACTGTGGTCCCTACCATACAGAGTACTCCTGAGAATCTACTGGATGACTGGGGAACTTGTTTGTCATATACACTAAGAATAAAAATTTCTTTATTGATCTTTGTCTTGAAATTACATTATAATTTTCTTTGAGCTCTTTTGTCTCTCTTGTTTTCATACCCTCCTGCCCCCCAACATGCACACACACTCAGACCACATGTACACACAGAGAAAATAAGTTTCAGTGAGACTGAGGGCTGAGTTAATGTGCCTTGCATACAGTGCCATTGTGGAAATAGGAATGGAAAATTTCAATGAGCCACCACAGACTCAAGCCTTTCTCGCTTGTCAAATGCAAGTCTAATCACAAATAAACTGGAACACTTTTCGACTTGTTGAGAATACTTAAGGGTGTGGTTGTAATATGTTTAATGTGTGTGCTAAGGAGACTTAATAAGTTTTTTAAACTGCAAGTTTGCCAAGACAGATTCATCATACTTTGCCTCAAATTTCATTAACAACATTTATTATAGTCAATAAAGTATATGAATTTTCTTCAAGAAAATGCATCAGCAAACACATCACCGATCCTAAATGTCCCAGTTATAAATACTGAAGTCTAAAGCCTCTGCAGTGCCTTACATGGCTGCATCGCATACATCACAGTGTAGTACAGTGTTTGGGTGCATCTTTCTTTCTAAACTCCTTAGATAATAAATAAATAAAAGGTGGAGTAAAGGCAGCTGTTGTGGAGCCTGCTGCAGACTGCCTCTCTGCATGATCTGTCCCCACCCCTTCCGTTCGGGATGACTCTTGAGCGAAGCCTCTCCTCCTCGCTTCCCAATCCCAAAATCTGCAGAAGAGTTGAAGAGCGCCTGAAAACTGGATGGACAGCACAAGGAGAAAAACTGCCAGCAAGAACTGGTTTTCTTCTTCTTCTGTTTAGAGAAATCTGGCTGGTGTCTCATTGAGCAGAAGCGGGCTGGGCTGAAACAGGATCCTACACTCCAGGTATGTGATGGCAAACTGGTCCATACAGACTGAGTTGACAGCAGAAAAGGGTAACTACTTCTGCCCATGTTGAAAGGGAAAATCTTAAATTGCTAAGGAAGTAGATATAGCTCTTTGAAAAGTCATGAAACATTCAGCAAAACCTCCTCCTTTAAAAAGAGACTATTATTTTGGTTTCAGTACAAAAATTGAATAAAGACAAGTATCAAGGGGCAAATAAGGTGAAGATAAAGGCTGTCAACTTTGGGAAAGACTGAATTTCATTTTGAGTCTTTGCTACAAGCTGTGGCACAGCAATAGTTCTGAGGACACTGATAATTTATGTTCATCAGTAGCAAGTTCACATTAAAGGACCACAGTAATTTTTTTTTGCCCTTATAGTAATGAATTTCCATTCTTTTCCTTGTTTGGTCCATTGAGCACTTAGCATTGAAATGAAATGCTGTGGTGGCTTAAAATGTTATCGCTTGACCCGGGAAAAGGGTAGAGATGTCACATCTTGGCACCAGTAGTCCAAGGTCCTGCCAAACAGCACAGCACTTTGAGATCACGTGTTCATACTCACTTTCTGAGATGCACAGATTGTCCTTAGCTGTATCTTTACCTCTATTTAACCTGACTGTTTTTTAAAAAATATTTTTAACCTCACTTTCCAAGTAGAAGTTTGTTTTTTCCTGTTGAAAAGTAAGACTCAGCAGAATATAATTATGTAATTTGTTTCTCCTTAGAAATGCAATAGTTCGTATCTGTCCTACCACCCAAAGGAGCCCACCCTTGCATTGTGTAAATAACTCTCCTCAGTTTTTTAGTTACTTGTGTGAAAGCTGAATGATATCAAGACACCCAAGGAAGGGCAGGACCATTGGATAGAAGGAGAAGTTATAAGAAGGCTTTCTCTTATGGAGCAGTAGGATGACACAAGACTAATCAATACCTGTCGTTTTTCCCTACCAGCTGGAGTCAGTTTTCCCCCTGTTCCCAGCAGGCCCTGCATCTCCTTTGTGCTGCAGCTCAGTGATTAGGAGCAGGGCATAAAGGCAAGATGCTGCCTGCTTGGAGCTGTGCCATAGGGAAAGCAGGAAAAGGAAAAGTGTAATGGCTGAAATTGGTGGGAAGAGGGAATGAGGTGAGACTGGATAAGTAGGAAATATCCTGGTGTGTTGCTTTGCCACACCACATTGCGTGGGACAAAGCAGGCGGGAGCAAATAAAACTTCTTGACTGAACAGGATCCCATCAAACTTCTAAACAGTTCAGGTGTGGCTGACTATTTACGAATGTTCACCACTGCCTGGTGCCTGGAAGGGAGCCAGCTGGCCAGGCCTCAGTCAGCATAAGCCAAAGAAATGGTTTCTGGGAAGCAACCAATGGATAGGGAGTAGCCTGGTTTCCAACTGTTGCATAGCTTAATGCCTCCTAAACATCACTTCCTTGAAGGGGACACCGTAGGTTGTGCTCTTCTGAAAAAAAGACTGCAGTGGAGTAAGATTGTGGCTGCCATCTCAGAAGGCAGCAATGTTAGCTATCTTTGGAGTGCCTGTGGTTTCTCCAGGCAGCCTCTTGTACATCAACAACTCCATTCATGTTAGGTTACAAAAAGAGGTAAGAAGCATTTTTGTATGTACAGACTTCTCTCAAGCATTTTCAGGCATTTCAAGCATTATGCATGGCCTAAACTACGAGATAATCTCTCATGTGTGTCACAACTTCCACTTTCATACAATGCCAAAACAATGGAGGTTTTAGTCCTGGAGATCAGGCTACTTCATGCTTCCTAGCACAAAGTCTGACATTCAGATATTGAGAAAGGTGGGATAACAACACATGTAATCAGTTCTCAGTTATCAGCACAGGGGATTACTGATGATGAGAGATCATCCACCTCATGGCTTTATCTGAATGAGCTTCATTAGAGCAGTAAAGCCATGTCTGCCCAGTTCCTGCAAGTCTACACTACTATCAGCCAGGGGTTATGGTTGTAATCAAGTATATTTGCTCAAACTCGGTGCTGGCCCTGCCAGATCTGGTGACAGCAGCCCCAGGGTTGGGAGAGGATGAAGAAGAACAGGGTCTCTGCAAAATGCATTGGGGAGGCCAATTAGCCTGGGTATAAAGCAGTATAAATACATATAAAATTTGGATTATCTTGGGTATAAAGCAGTCTAAGTGCATATAAAATTTTAATTCTTTTATTGAGCCTGAGTGAATGATGCAAACTGGGAAGTGTTGCATAGGGCATAAGCAAGCGGTGAGTCTCTGTGGCATCAACTCTCTGTTCTTCAGTCTGTCCACACCACGGTTACAAATGTGTACATATTGCCTAGGCAAAATTTCCCATTACTCTGTGAAATGTAGCCCTCTGCTGCTGTCGTTAATGGAGAGATGAGGAAAGCATGTATTTTACAGGAATTTGAAACTCTTCCATGACGATTCATGAAACGATAGTTTCATGAAGTACGTGTTCCAACACAAACTAAAATAATAGGTTGATGAAGAAATGATGAAGCAGAGACAGTCATAATGTATATGCCTGTGCACTGCACCCCAAGGACAGTTTCAAAGTCAGTATATGACTAGGAAATGCTGCTATTATTGCTGCCCCGGCAGACTTAATTGGATTGCTTGTATAGATGTATTGTAACACCACTTTTAATTACAGGATCAAATCTACTTTTTGCACAGAGTCCATTCCAAACTCCTGACACAGAGAGTCAGAACAACTTTTGACTTTAATCTGTCTAGCACATGTACTGGCTCATTGTCTTTAATTGCTGCTTTTGGAGAAAGGACAAAACCAAATGCTCTCACGTATTCTGAATGAGGTTTGCATACATGCTTGTTTTCTTGCAATCCGTTTCAAGGGCATAGGGGCACACGGCATTGGAATCTAGATAACAAATCCATACTGCAGTTCTTCACTAACTACTCCCCATACATCTGCTCCTAGAAGAGCTGCTACAGAAAGCACATATTAGCTACCAGTCATGAGCACTGAGAGAAGCACGAAACACTACATTTTAATGCAGCACATGTATGTATGTAATGCATTTAATGTTGAGTGCTGTGATCCTTGCAAATAATTCAGAGAAACCAGCATGGGATTCCCCACAGACACATGCATGATGGCCCAATGCCTGGGGAGAGAGTGACTTCTGAAGCCATAGTGCTTCACATCAGTGCTGACAGAACACATGGCAGCAAAACAAAGGTGACATGAGTGTCAAGACCTACATGTGCAGGTTGTTTGTAATTTGATAATTTTGATTTTGATATTTCTCTTCATTCTCAGCTTAATAACACATAATAGACTAAGAGCCATTCTGCACTGAAACATTGCTTTTGCTTTTTTCTCCTTTCTCCTCTCGTATAAAGATGTCAATGTTATTCACAGAAGTTATTGAACTACTTTCTGAAGAACATATTTGCCTTTTTTTGCCCTAAATAATTTTTGTTAACAAACTGTTTTTACATTCTTGCTGCCTTTTTTTTTTCCCCCTATTTTCTTGTTTTTTTAGGTTTTCAAATGGCTGATCCTTTTCTATATAATACTGGAGAAAGATCTCACTATGGGTGCCTTGGACATGAAGTACAAATTGAGTACCTTAAGGCATATGTTTGTAGACCATCTTTTTTCACGGACAAAGCTGTGATTGTGGTTCACGATGTATTTGGGTGGACATTCCCAGACATTAGATACATAGTCGATTTGATGGCAGGTCATGGATATATGTAAGCAACTTTCTTTCCTATCTTCCCCTTCAATGCACTGATAGATCACGAGGTGCAGAGCTAGACATGGCATATGATATTTTCAATACACATAGGGCAACCATGCCATTTCAGTCTGAGCAAATAAAAGAAGAAAATGGACAAAACATTTCCATGGGGCCATCAAAGCTATTAAAACTGACCCAGGAAAAACAGCTGCCTGAGCACAAAGGCACAAGGAGTTTTGAAGAGCCAGTGTTTGTGCTTATGAAGCAGCATGGGAGATCAAAAGAGAAACAGTGGTATCTATTTTAAGTTGTATAAGCTTTTCAGAGCCAAACCTTTTGAACATTTGCTTTAGCTTGTAATACCAAAGATGTATATATATGTTTATATAGAATCAGGAAGTTTGTTTAATCTCTTTAATTTTGTGTTTAGTGTGTCTAAGGAAACAATGAGCATTTATTTGTGTCTTCCCCCCCCCCCAAAGACATATACTTTTAGCTCTGTTGATTGCCAGAACAGGATGAGTAAAACATGATTCACACAGTAATCATGTAGATGTGTACTCTAGACTAGAAGATATTAGGAGACATTTAGACATCCACAGATTCAATGAAAATTGACTGAATTCCATATCTCACACAGAACCATCTGTCCAGACTTCTTCAAGGGGACAGAACCCTGGAAATCTACTGATCACTGGGCTGACTTTCGTGACTGGATGAAAGCTCACGATCCTATGAAAGTAGACAAGTAAGATATATATTTGTTCTTGAACTTTAAGAAGCATCCAGCAAACAAGGGGCAATTTATATGAACTGTTAGAAGCGGCACCTCACACCAGGGCAAGCTGGCTGCACAAGCACAGTTTCTTATTCCGGGTGGTTCTGGGCACTGTCTTGGCTGGGGTTGAAAAGGATCATTGGCTCTGCACTTCACTCTGATTATTGTCCCCATCTTGTTTTCCTGGGCCCCTTTCTAACTATGGTATACTGGCCACACAGGCTCACAGTGTTTCACAGGCTACTACCATCACTATCACCCCCAAATCCTGATTCTGCCCCCAGTTCCTCAGGATAAAGAGGAAAATGCTTCTACAACTGCCGGTGTTATCTGCCAGTTGTCACATGCCCATCTTGCTTTCTGCCTTGCAGGTTATTGTAGGTACAGATGAGGTTCTCCTGAGCAGCACTACATAGAAATTTACTAGACTGACCAACACCTAAGATAAATAGTACAGTTGATCACATGTTTCTCAGTGCAAAATAGAGGGATCATTATCTGTACAGCCTAACAGTTCCTGTAACAAGGCTTCCCTGGATTATGGGAGGCATTACCGTTGCTTCAGCATCTCTCACCACAGCTCAAAACTTCAGATGATGATAGTGAGGCAATGACACCCTATTACTCAGCTACCATCCTGTAAGCCACAAGTATTCTTCTGATCCTGTCCAGACGTTCCAGGAGCCGTAGTCCATCTTCAACATCTCTCAGCAAAATTTTTGACCATGTAATTGCGGAAGCTGTGACCAAGTTTTTTGAAAAGACAAATGATTAACAACTATTAAAAAATCCTGCTCTAAAGAGATGCAGATATGTGGGCACTGCCTTAAAAAATTAGGATCTCAGGAGATGCCTTTGCTGTCTTCTGAGGGTTCACTTGTAGGTGAAAATTCCAGTTCAGATCCCTTGGTCTTTTAGAGAATACGGAATACAACACACCCATGACTTCCTTTGTACCCTCTCAAACAAATCAAATCTGAGAGAGCATGGACAG
This sequence comes from Dasyornis broadbenti, assembly GCA_013397935.1. Taxonomy (NCBI): domain Eukaryota; kingdom Metazoa; phylum Chordata; class Aves; order Passeriformes; family Dasyornithidae; genus Dasyornis; species Dasyornis broadbenti. The sequence goes on from VZRN01002345.1 coordinate 73,178, forward strand.
AGGCCTAGGACACAATGTTCTCTTCATGTCATTCTCATACTGGGTTTTTTTGGTCAGCTTTATCAAACCTGAATGGCCATACAAATATACCAAATGTTTGAAAATAGTTACTAGTTTATTCAGTCTGCATTTAAACTTAGTTTAAAACTCTGTAGGTAATGAAGAAGATAAAACTATTGAGACCTAAGAAGTCAGCAATTTTAAAAATAAAGTACTTGTTCTCACCTACAATGAAAATATTTTTCATATTTTTTTATTACACCTTATGCAAAAGTTATTTTTTAAATACTGTAGTTACTAAGAGTGTAATTTTGAGTAATTGCTACTTTAGCATAACATTCTTGCATGTGGGCTTGGTAGGATATTTTAGCATTAACTTGTGCAACAGGAATGACATAGAAAATATCTTTATCTAAACAGGTGGACTCTGTAGAGATAGTACAGTGAAGCTTATCTATTCCTACAGTCCATAATGCAAGATATTGTTCTACTTGCAGATATGTCTTGTCTTTAGTTGTCCTGTCCTAGACAAAGTGATTCAAATAAAAATTTACTAATTTTGAAAACAAAGAAGCAGGTGACAATTCAGGTAAGTATTTAAGTGCCTACACCTGTACTTCTGTAAATTAGGACCAGAGATATTAACTCTCATTTAATAATAGAAGTCACTGCTCTAGGTTGAAATGTGCTTTTTAAACTAATCTCTGTTTTAAATTATTAGGGCTGCACACACATAAAAAATATCATGTATGTCTTGTAATTTACTTCTTAAATTGTCAAGTATTGGTTCTGCAATAGATTCCTTAGTTTACTTTTGTTTATATGTCTTAGGGAAGCTGATGTTGTCTTGAAGTATCTAAAGGATCAATGCGGTGCAAAGAAGATTGGTGTCGTTGGGTTTTCCTGGGGTGGAATGGCAGTACATCACTTGATGCTGAAAAATCCTCAATTAACCGCTGGGGTGTCCCTCTATGGTAGTGTAGCACACATGAAAACTTACTTGGGTTGACATGACTATGCATAGTTTGTAATTCTACTTATTGCTTTATAACAATTTCTATAAATACTCAACTCAAAGGTGAGTTGCAGATTTTAACTATGGTTATTTCAGCAACAGGCTATATTGGTATAAAAATTTTAAGAATACTGTTAACAAGAAAAAATTCATTCCTTGCTTTACTACCTGGACAGCAGGGAAATATGCTTTCCAAATGATTTTTCTCCATCCAAATAGCACCTATCCTGCTCTAAGTAATGTACCTAAAGAGTAAACTTAAATAGAAATTTTGTCTTTTAATTTGCCATTTATCTTGCAGGAATGCTAGCCTCACTAATAGACTGTTTCTCAAAACTTTATAGGAATAGTTAGAGACTCTGAAGAAAGATACAGTTTACTAAATCCTACATTTTTCATTTTTGGTGAGAAAGACCACACTATTTCTTTGGATCAGGTAAGCTATTGTTCTGGAAAGACTTCTTCTTTTTCCATAGTTCATTTATCCCACACAGAAATTCTTGTTAGGAACCATTTTCAGATACAAAAAAATGGACAGGTTGGATGGTTCTGCTTATATTTCGACTTCCCCCCTATCTTGTTTAAGTTATTCAAAGCTTCTTTTTTGAGGTGAGGAATACAGTAAAGAACAGTCATCAGTCTCTGAGTGGCTAGATAAAGCAGAGTTGTGAAACTGGGCAGGGATATCCAACTGGTAGGAGCCAAGCATCTCAAAAACTTGTATACTACTGCTATGGATCAAAAATCAGGTAGTTAAACCATTGAATTTGAACGCTGAATGATAAAAAAAAGAAAAGCAAGCAATTTCAGCTTAGTAACTGAACTTTCTGATGATGGGCACCAATGACTAATTGCTTTTGCTACAAGAAGATGAAATGAACTCTGTCAAAAGAGTGGGCATGATTTTAGCTGAGACGGTAACAACTTGTAGACTCAAAGGTTTTGACTCCTGGCTGCCATCTACATTTTGATATAGCTCCTACTGTGAGCATGAGCAAGAGGCTGGATAAACATATGGGTAGGAAACTGGTGCCCTCTTCTGTGCATAAATTCCGTTTTTTCAGTGACAAGGATAACATACCATCTCTAGCACAGCTTGTTTTTTAAGATAGGGTCTGACTGGAGAATTGGCAGTGTGCTCTGGGACTGCAGAAGTCATTCATTATTTACTTCCAAATCCTTTACTCCCTGTCCTTATTTTATGGCGAGTGTGTCTTTCTCCAAGGGGCACAATTTTGGCAAATGCATATTTTCTATCATTTGTTGCACATTGGAACAGCACTTTTTTTCCCTGAAGTTTTCTTTCTGTGCAGATTGTGTAAGAAAAAATTCCTGCATTAAAAAAAAATCCTCAAATACATAGTTTTCTGCATTGAAATAAAAGGGCTTCCTATGGAAAAAAAAAAAACAACAAAACCCCATGAAATAAACGACAGTACCCTCTCTAATCTGCACAATGGGTAGAAGTAAGTTTGTGGGGCAAAATAAGTGTTCATTCTTCTATTTTCTGACTTTCAATGGTAATAAACACAGACTTATTAAACAAACAAATAAGCCAGCAAATGTATATGGGTACATAAACACATGATTAATACTTTACATGTGTACTTATCACCAAAACATTGTGCAGGATCAATGCCTTTTTGTTGTACAGTAAACTTAAAAAAAATGCCCTCCATGTTTTCTTAAACTCTGATAGTAAGTCTATCAAAATGTTTTGGACTGATGGCCACTAAGGTTTATAGAATATGCTTTCTCACGATCAGAGCTTAAAATGTAGGTTATGGCAATGAGATTTACCAGACCATCTTTGTGGCAACTGTTGAGGTTCTTAGACTCACCCATATTTTTAAAAAAATGTTTCAGTCTTACACCCAAAGAAGCATTTTCTCTATGACAAACAGCACGTCTAGCAAACTTAAAAAAACTCCCATAATGTAATGGAAAAAATGCTTTTTTTTTTACAGATCTTCTTATTGGAAGACAAGCTGAAACAGTATTGTAAAGTTCCATATAAAATTAAAGTTTATCCTGGGCAAGTTCATGGGTTTGCACAACTGAAGCCGGAAGATATGAAACCTGATGATAAACCTTATATTGAAGAAGCTAGAAGGGATATGATTGATTGGATCAAAATGTTTGTTTGACAATAGCAGAAAGGAATGTTAGGCTTCAAGATCAGTGATGGATATAATTTGAGAGAAGAAAACAGTCAAGGGGAAAAGATCTCATTTTGAAAATTGTCACAAACTAAAATAGGACCATTTTAATTTATAGCTTTAAATTATTTTTACAATATTTACAGAAGATTGGGAAATAAAAGTTGGACTAAAGGTTGATTAGGCATTAAAAAGTTGTTTGAAATTTTCTTGCTTTTTATTTGCTTCATTATTTTACATTATGACTTTGATAGTAATGACACTGTCTATCCATTTGTCTTTTCTAGTGAGCACTTCATCATGACTTTACTTCAGTAATTTCAGGCTTTATTTTGATATGGTGATTGGTGGTCATAAATGTTCACATGGAAGTATCCTGGTTTTGCATACAGACACTTTCTTTTATTATCTAGAAAGTATTTGTCTCAGCTGTCCTGGGCAGAATTATCCATGCGTGAAACAAACACTTGGCTATACCAATGAGTTAGGAAGGAATGATGTTATTAGGTGACACACTCCAGGTATTCCCTTGGCAATATTAGGAAGGGTACTTTTAGTATTCCTTCACCAACATCAAGAGAAAACACAAACAGTCCCTCCAGTGGAAGTAACCCAGACACGAACACTGCAGACACAGTGGGGTTGTTGTTGTGGTCTAAATTGTGGTGACCAGGCACAGGGCTCACTCAATCCTGATTATATTTTTTGCTTCACATAATATCCTTGTTCCTCTCTCAAGTTCTTCCCTGTTATGACCCTTATATCCTCCCAACAACATAATGTAGAAACAAAAATAAGCATCCCCGTATACCTGCTGGCTTTGTGTATCTTTTTATTTCATTGCCTTGGTAATGACTTGGCAACTTGTGCTTACTCAGAGATTCTCTAAGGATCCCATTGGCCTTTTTATTTTCTACATCTGTCAGTTTATCACCCTGTCACCTTGTTAATGTTGCCATAAGTTAAGGCTAACTAGCTCCATTAACATGAATTTCTCTTTGATGTCAGGAATGTCTGGTAGTTTCACACATTGTTATCCTATCAGTGTAGCTATGTGGTCGTGGTATGCTGGTTGTACACACACCTCTACAGACCGAGTCTATCAAACAGTACTTGCTCCATGAGCCTCTTAAAAGGGCTTACACTTTTTTTTGTACTCTGAGATAGATGCTTGGGAGAATTACCAACAAGATATTCTCAAGAGGCCAAAATAACAAGAAACTCCACTGGCAACTTTAGAAAATCGGAGAACTTTGGCAAAAGGTTTAGAGCAGCATTCTATTAACATAAAATGTCCCAAAAAGTGTTAACATTGTCCATTCAACTTAGCAAAACTCTAAGCCATCTAATTTTAAATGACTCAAAACTCTGAGAAGAAGAAATTAGTAGAAGAAAGAAAGACAAAAGATATAGAAAAGAACAAATATAGCTACGACTCCTCATTCCACAGTGTACAGCTGACGGAAGTTCCAAGAGGAGGTAGGGTCATGACACACTTGCCTCATGTCTCGGTTCAAGTACCCTTTGCATGGCACTGCCTTTGGTTTTCCTTCCCCCAGGTGGGCTTTGCTGTCATCTGGCCACTCTGGAGCTAGACTAGTTCTCCAGAGGCAAGTGTGGAGCACCGCCTCTGGTGTGCCAGGGATTGGCAGCCACTGCGGGGCTGGGACACAGGCCCAGGGGTGTGGGGTGTGCAGGGCAGGGCATCACCTCACCAAAGGCAAGGCCTGACCTGCCCCTGGCCCTCACACACATGCACTCGAAATGTTTTGAGCCAGCAATCTCCTCCAGTCTCTCACAGTTACATGCCCAGCTGTATTAATGCATTTATACATTTAGGAGTCCTTATTCAATATGTCTGTAGCTGTTCCTATTTAATTACAGGAAGGGTGCCATTTCTGTGTGTGAGATTTTGATTTGTGATAATTTTCTGACATGAGCAGGAGTTCCTCTATCGCTGTTACTTGCAAAAGAGCTGCCTTTTCAGTACCCTTTTCCTTGCACTTTCTATTACCCAGACACAGTATGATCCATATGCAATCATTTGGTGTGTGTGTGTGCAAAGAAATATCACTACTGTGCCTTAAGAAACCCAGAGAACCTTCCCTCCTTATGGAATACAACCCTGACAGTGTCGAAGCATTAACTTGTCAGCAGTTGCCTTGCCTTGCCTTGCCTTGCCTTGCCTTGCCTTGCTGGACAGCGAACTGTCTCTTAAGATTCTTTGCTGCCTTCATCTCTGGTGAAGATAGGGCAATGGTGAGCCACAGTCATAAAAATTGTATTGTGGGACCACTTCAGATGGAAAATATTCATATCCATGAACTCTAACTAATGGGGGAGTCTGTGCTGCTTATTTCCCAAGTCTGAGGTTCTGCTTTGCAGTCAGTGAGTTTTAAGGCAGAAGAAAAAGGAAGGATTTTTTTTTTTTTGAGTGCGTAAATAACGGCATTTTAAGGTATGTGAACATAGTCATTCTCCTTTTCAGTTGTGTTGGGGATCTTGAGATCCATGACACAAGTGGTTATCTCTTAAACTCAAGGACTGACAGAATGACACAGCCAAGGTGACTACTGTACATTAAAATATGCACTCTAACGTACAGTACAATACATTCATCATCAGTGTGGTTTGCTGCTATTTGACATCCAAAAAATGCTGGAATTGATATTCTTTTGTTCTCCCAGTACTGGTAAATAAGCCTGGTCTGCTGGTTGTTGTGCATGATGGAGAGTTAGGACTGAAGACATTATTAATTTATGTAATACTTGCATTAAGACAGTTCTCAGTCATGCAGGGGGATTGTTAGAATTGTCTTCTTTTAGATTCACTACAGTCAAGTACCTAAGTTGCTTTCTAATTCTGAGGAACAGCATAGAAAATGGATGCACAAATTTTCCAGACAATCTAGGAACAGAATGTTTTCCAAAGGCAAAGGAGGAGATGAATGTGCCTGAGATGACCAAAAAATGGGTGCATGCAGACATGTCTAGATCAGGGTCCTAGGGCTAGCTGGCTTAGTTCACCGCAAAAAGGACACACATGTCCTGAAAAGCTCCTGATGTGCCCTAGGAAGATGGTGGGTGTGAGTGTGCTGACACAAACAAATAACTTACCAGACCTAGCCACAGACTGCCTTCATGGTTCGCAGGAATGAAAAAAGGTGTCAGAAGCAGATTATAGGCCAAAATAACCTTAGTGCCACAAAGATGGTTAGAAGACAGGAGCACCTCTCCTGTGCGAACAGACTGAGAGAGCTGGGGCTGTTCAGCCTGGAGCTGAGTGGGAGTAGGGCAAAGTGAGGACTGGGGGTATCTGGGCTGGGGAGCTGCCACCGTCTTCACCCTCTGCGGGTGCAGTGGAGAGGGTTGTGTCAGGAGGGTGCAGGGGAAGGTGAGGAGGCAGCTGGTGCTAGGAGAACCACAGAGCTCTGAGATGTTTCACAACTTCTCTGGAGCAACCTGCCCAGAGAAGTGACAGAATCTCCCTCTTTGAAGAGTTTCAAAACCCTTCAGGGTGAGTAAAACATCAGTGGTGGTGTAGCAAAACTAGGTGTGGTCTCATCCTGGCCCATGACGGGAGATGGGACAGGGTGAGTTTGAGGGGCACCTTCAACCTCCAACCTCCTCTGATTCCCAAAATCCCTGTGCCGACGTGACCTGGTGCTTTTAGTACAAGTCTCTGTTAGCCCATGTCCCTGGAGGGCTGTACCAGGTCACTAGCTGTATCCTGTGTTGCCAAACATCCAGGTCCCAGTCCCACAACATTCCCATGTATGCCAAGGAGATCTCTAGGCCCTTGGCACCACTCCTGTCACTACACAGCCTCAGAAAAATTCTCCAAGTGTCATGGCTTTGTGAAGGCAGTGCCATACAAGATATCATTTTTGTAGGAGACAAGAGGTAAGAATGATGAAGCTGTTGGTAATCATGAAAATAGGAATTTGAGGGAGGTGTGAAAGATGTGTCTGCAATAGTTTGTCCTGAAGTGAAAAATGCCTGTTGCTTTATTGGTATTAAAACCTGTTTGAAGTGGGTTAGAAACATGCACTGCATGTGCAATAGCTTTTTCCTGTCTGTTTTCCCAAATACTACACATCTTCTTAAAAATAAGCATTCACTGGGGAGCATCTTCAGGTGACGCTTGTCCCTATGATCCGGGTGCCGTAGGTGTGGGATAGCATGTGTGGGATGCAGCTGCACATTGGGTAAACAGCTTTTATAGGAGAGATGTGAAAGCCTGCTTGTACTCTTCTCCGAAGGCACCGAGCCCTGGGTCATCAGGGCTGGCACAGGGTGTCTCCAGCCATTCTGGGCATCCGAGTTCTACTGCTGCTCAGAGCATGTGGCTACGTGTGCCATAGCCTCTGGGGCTACTGAGAAATTGTTCCTCGGGTTGCATAGTTGACCTTGGTGTTTGTGGATGCCCTGACCCTGTCTCGGCTCACCCCTCTCTGCCCTCATTCCCTCTCTTCAGTGAGCAGGCAAGGAGTTTGCAAGCAGTACATAGAAGTCCCCTCCAGGTGTTTCTTTAAAAGCTGTGTTGAGGCAGGATGCCTCACACCTACAGAAGTGGGAGGATGGTTTGTCTCGAGAGAAGGAAATGAGGTGGGTTTTGCACAAAACTCCTGACTTCTCAGCCCAGACACAGCTCTAGTTTAGGTGAGACCTGGTGCAATCGGTTATCACAGCTTGTTTTCAGCACTGCATTAATAACAGAACTGTGGTTAACAGCTTCACAGCCAGACCATATTTGCTCCAGGAAATGTCCACAAGATGGGGCCCCTCTCCTTGACTGCCACGAAGAAGACTTCTAGGGATTTTGGCTCTAATTACAGTAATCAACACTCTGAATGGTCTCTGTCAAATCCTGCAGTAAAAGTACACCAGTGTCAGAGGAAACCTGGCTTCCTAGTTAGTAACCAGGAAGCTGTAGCAAGCAAAGCTGTTCAGTGTTGTCACTGTGTGCAGCAAGGCACCAGCCTGCTGCTTCATAAAAGATGGAATGTCATCTCCTCCTTAGGAACCTGTAGTTATTCAGAGAAAACACTGGTTGTCATACAGCGTCATCACACCCTGCATTTTATTCTGCACTTCTGAATATTTATCAGTTTATCTCCTGTACGAAGCAAAATTAGATTGCCATGAGATATTATTAGAGCTTGATAAGCCAATGAGTTGGAAGAAGCGTGATTTGAATTTTAACCCAAGGGTATTCTGTTTATGCTTGCTCATCATAAGATCTTTTTTTCCCCATATAAGCAAGTATAAATAGAGTTACACTAAGCTGCTTAAAGGAATTTTAATTGTGGCAAACAGTATTAGTTCCAAAATGCTGAGTTAATCTCCTTAATTCTCTGTTAAACTTGATTGGCCAAATAGCGCAAAATCACTTTTAAATGACTCGACAAACTAAAACTCAATGGAGAGGAGCAGCCCAAATATTTATCACTGGAAAAGCAATATTCAAAGAATAGCAACTAGTAAATCTGAATTTCTGCCATCCAAACATCACCAGTGCTCACTAGAGGTAGGAGAATCCTCTACTATAGAATGGAGTATTGGGGAGACCATTTTTTCCAGTTTTGTGCCTGGCACTCCTTTGACTTGAGGATCAGACTCACTGCATGAGAAAATGAGGAATTGCCACCTTGATGGCACACCATAGAAGAAACTGGACAAGGTCTGATGAGCAGTGGGGAGAATAATTAGATGGTTGAAGGAGGAGGCACAGAAGGATTTCAATCTACAGCTGTTTGGAGTCTTGTTACCTCTTTCTGCACTGATGGTACAGCCACAGGCTCACCACGGTGGATGGGAGAACAGCATGGATGCTGTCGTGCAGTGGCTGCAACATTAGGAGTTCACAGATCAGACTCTGCCCAGCTGGGTCTTACCCAAATTGATTTGCCATTTGGTTTTGTTTTCTAGAGAGGGTTTATATGATAAACTAAGTCTTGAAACTGATTTTAATACCATTTACTGCATTACAATTGTAGCAGAGAAATTGAAGAGGGATTGTTGAAACTGTATTAAAGGTCTTATTTGACATCTATTTGAATTAGAAAACCTAGAAGGGGAAAAATGGCTAAGATATATTCCTAACAAAAAACAGTTAAGCATTGAAGAGTGCATTTGATTTTTATTGCCACTAGGCTGCATTTCACTTTAGTAAGAGAACCAGCCAGACCAAGGAATATTGTTCCAATACATGCATTTACATGGGAGAAGAGACTACCTCATGTTAAGAAGCAAACATATCCATTTTGATTAGTTAAGAATGACAGCAGAGCAAGGTTAAACAGCTTCTCAGACTTGGGTATAATAAATGCTCTCTGTATGACTACCTACTGCCTGTGAAGGGGGAGAGAAAGGAGCACTAAATGTTTGTTTGGTTTATATGAGGATGTGTTATATGCACAGCACTGGTGTATGTCTCTATTCTTCTGACCACTCTCAGTTCAGGTTGCACAGTGTATAACTTTGCAGAGAAATCCTCTGCTGATTTGCTTTCTTCAAGTTGATTTATTAGAACTTTTAGAGATGCCAGTTAATGATGGCTTCTCTGGGAAAAGATTACATGTAGCAGGGGATCCAAGAGACCAGCAAAGTGCATGCAGGCAGCAGCAGCTGTGGATTCCCTAAAGAGGAAGGGAAAGGGGACATACAGAATGAAAACTTGAAGGGAACAGTAGCCTGAAGGACAGTGTGCTGACAGTGGGGTCCCAGGAGTAATAGCAAGAGGTTACCAGGAGCCAGCCTGTGAGGAGGAACTGGAAGACCACATGAGAGGTGTGGTTATGAAGCACAGTGTGTGGGGACATCACATGCAAATGTAGTTATCACGTGCTGGATTGCTCCAGGCACAACGCTAGGAATGGTGGACTGACATAAACCCTTCCTCTGGCCTTAACACGCTCATGGGTTATGCTGACTGACCAGAAATTTATGAATATTTATGGCATAGACACGTCAACAGCCTATTTACAATAAACACCTGGAATTTCCCTTCCAGTCTTGCAGTACCAAGTGGGTATTACTAGGTGTCTGGAGGGGACTGGGAGGACTGCATGAAGATTGACTCATAATCATGGTTGTTACTGCAGATAACAACTGATTTTCATTTTTGCTTTCCTGCAGATTCCTAGATGGCTGATGAATGAGGCCCTGCCCATGTGATACTGGAGGCAGATTTGACTATGAGGGTTGTGGGGCAGGAAGTACAAGTTGAGCACATCAAGGTGGATGTTTGTAAACCACCTGCCAGCACAGGCAAAGCTGTGATTGTGATTCATGATCTATTTGGATGGCAACTCCCAAACACCAGATACATGGCTGATATGCTAACAACTAAGAGATACATGTAAGAAATGTTTTATTCTCCAAGAAATCCCTCTTTATGATTTCTAGCCTTATGTTAGAACTGTTGTACGAGAAAGGAAACTGTTATCAGGGCTGTTTGGGTGACATATTTCCATAGTACAAAACCAAAAGGGAACATTGCTGTGGACTATGGCAGAGCACAGCATGCTTCCTTCATTGTTTGCTGTTTACAGAAGAAGTGACTGCACACATAGAATGCATAGAATATTGAAAACATGATGCAGTAAAAGAGTGATTCTGATTATTTTCCCAGCAATGTGATATGGCTTTTAAAAAATTGTGTTCTGAAGTACAAGTGTTTATTCTGTTTTTGCAAGTCTTTTTAAAATAAGCAGTCATTCAAGCTGAGTTATATGATGGGATTTTCAACACTTGGCATCAGAAAGCAGTAGAAATATGAATGGATGTCATGTATTTTGAATACGATATTGAATATGTGCACATGAATCATTCAAATGCACACATGGGTATTAAACACAATCTCCTTCCCCCTTCAAACCTTTCACATTCATTTTCGAATTCCTGTGACAGTTAAAGATCAAAATGCAGCAGAATCTTGCAATAACTGGATATGGTACAATGTACTCCTTTTGCTTTATACATTACAGACATTCATATAGGGTTCAAACTGGCCTGCAGTTCCAAAAACAGAACATCCAGGTTATTCTGTAGAAGTCTAGTTTGGAGAGATAGTGCCTTTAATGCCCTGAGCCCATGGAGCACGAGGGAAGCCAGATGTCAGCAGATAGTTTCTGTGTGGCTGAGATCTGTCTGTGGCACTGAAAGGAGCTCTGTGTCTCTGGGAAAAAAATGCACCTTTTGTGAGCATTAGGGTTCTCTGGTACACTGGAACAAGGAATGGGTCTACAGTCTGTTCCTTGCTACTGTCTTTCCTGAGGACTTGACATCCCCTATTCTGCTCCATGTTTGGAAGTGTTTGTCTTGTGACCAAATGCAAATCTTCTCAGCATGAGACTGGATGCACACCTTTCACGATGTGTAGGATGCTGGCAAATCGCTGGTATGATGTGAAATGTGCTACTTTGTTACAGCAAGCGTCTGCTCTGTCAAAAGTACCCAGTGTCTGATGAATTGGTATTTTTCCATACCACCTTGCAAATTTTCCCTATCATTCATGCTATGTCATACTTGTTTTTGGGATACCTTCTTTCTCTCCACCGGAACTGTTAAGAACACAGAGGTCAAGGGAAGAAGGCTTCAGGATGAGAACTGCGTGTTTTCAGGCGGCAGTGCCTGAATGAAGAGAAGTCGTATGAGTCTTCCCCGATTGCTTCAAGATGCTGCTGAACTGGTGCACTGATGTTTACTGAGAAGAAAATGGATTTGTTTCCTAGTGCAGTATGGGATGAGAAGCTATGGGAACTCTATTTCAGAGACCATATTAACCCTGATGGCTAGTATTAGATCTGTATTAGATCAGTTTGAGTGGGAAAAACCTGTTCTTCTGCATGGGTTTGGGAAGGGTCACTTTCAAAGCACTGCCTGTGTTTCTGACAGATTCTTATCCAAAAGCTGCACAGTTTTGCCCATACATTTCCAAATACAATTATGCTCTGGATGTCACTGTTGAGGTTTTGTTTTCATAGAAATGATCAAACAAGGTGAAGAAAAATAAATGCTTGCAACATACTTCAGTCTGATTTAGGCCAAACTGATCCAATCATTTCGCCATGTTCAATGACATCCATGAGGTGTGTCTGAGGAGGGAGAGAGCCAAAGACATTTTAATAAGTGAAAGATGATTGCTATTTCCCAAGGATCCCACTGCTTCCAACTGGCCTGGGCTTGGGAGAACACACAGCAGCCTCTGGTGGTGACCTAGTGATGGCAGCCTCCAGAGTCCCTGCTAATTTCCCTTCTGCATGAGGAAACTCTGCTATCCACTAGTGAGTGCACCATCACAACTGCTGCTGGTCATGCGACACATTTCAGCCGAGGTCATCCTGAGCCAGGGTCTGGGCACCCCCATGATGCAGGAGCTCTTGAGTACTGAGTGGACTCCTACTGCACTTCCCGTTTTCTGGTCACCAAATGAGTAAAACACTCCTCCCTTTCTTCCCAAGCTGTTTCCCTTCACTTGTTCTTTGCTGACCTCAGTCTATCAGGCATCTGTTGTTTTGCTTTTTTCTAGCTCATAAGTAAGCCTCATCATGTGCTCTGTAGTAAACAACTATTTTATGTAATTGTCTTGGTTTACATGGAGCCCATCAATGATGGGTTCCTGTTAAATGCTGTATATTGTATGCAAAATGTAACATTTTTGAAATCAGGACATAGTTTTATTATCTTTTACAATGCAATGAAAGGCCAAAAAACACCTCAGTATGTGATTATTTCATTCAATTTTTTTAATTTTTTTTTTTTTTTAATTTAAAATTTTTGTTATGTGTCTGTGTGTGCAGAGCCAGCTGCCCAGACTTTTTTTCAGGAAGAGAAATTTAGAAGCCTTCTGATGGTCTGAGTTTGAGGATTGGCTGAAAACTTGAGATGGCAGGAAAATAAATAAGATGTCAGGGAGCTGGATATCACGTTACGTGCTACTGTCATATAGTGCATTTTTCCTCTTTTTTTTTTTGGTTTGGTTTGGTTTGGTTTGGGGTTTTTTTTTGGTTGGTTGGTTGGTTGGTTGATTGGTTTTTTTTGTTTTGTTTGAGATTGGATGCAGTTATTCCACTAGCAAATGACTTCCTAGAAGTGGATGGAATCAATGATATTTTATTTTGCCTTGAAGAGGGTTCAAGGACAGCTCTCATTAGTGGCTTCATGAAGAATTTCTGTCATCTGCTGTTGGTAACATGGGCTGCAAGTCGCTTCCTCTGCCTCAAAAAGCTCAGTTTAAAAGTACTCAGTAACTCAAACCATGAGAAAGCATAATTCTGATCTGGTGTCTCACTGAGTATAAGACTGATCCTTTAAGGTGTTGTAGGGAAAGAAGAAAGGAGGCTTTGACTGTGCCAGAGAACTTTCCCAGCACGGTGTAACTGCCCCCAGGGTGCTGATGGCTGCATCATCAGGACACCGTGAGGGCCAGTGGCTCCCTAGTGAAGGCAGTGCTGGGAGCCAGGAGGAGGATCACATCCTGCCCTCCTGTGTGCAACACTGCCCGCACATTTATCAGCAAAGACTTGGCACTAGCAGGCTCTGCTGCCTTAATAACAGAGAGAGAAGCTGCTGGCAACACAATACTGAGAAGGGGTCAGACTAATTAGAGGCCAAAGTAATTAACTTTCCTGGGAGAGCAAATATCTTGGATTACTGGGAGTAGCTACATCGAATGTTGCTGAGCTTGGGTATTTGGTGAGAAGGTTATGGGAGACATAACTGAATCATTTCCAGACTGCTCCTGTCTCAGAGGGGTCAGTTGTCGTGGAAACTTTTTAGTTTGGAATCTGTCCCCTCTCTACTGCAATGGGAAGGCAGGGTTGGGCACTGCCTGGCATTTCTTACAGGCAATTCACATGTTTCAAGTGTCAGCTCCAGTCAGGAAAGAATTTTTTGGCACTTAATTTGCTTGTGTGTGTTTGTGTGTTGGCAGATAATGCTGCATTTGTGGGGCTGGTGTATTGGGGAATTTCATAGGTGTGCCCAAGCGAGTGAGGAACTGGGTCTGAAATAGCCTGGAGGTGATATGAAAGCCTAAACTGCCACCTCACTCCCACCAATACTTTCTCTTTACTGTTCCTGCATGGTGACACATGCTTCAGGGGTAAACAGGTATTTTCAGAACACAGCATCTCAGCAAGATGTATTTCAGGCTACATTGTAAATTCTGAAAACATCTACTGTGTTTGTTACATTGACTTCCCTGCAACAAATATTCCAGATAATAGCTAATGGTTATTGTGAGCATTTTCACTGGCTAATAAATAGTATTTTCTAGAGCGGTTTTTATTACTTTTCTATCAACATTTACAAAGCAAAAATTCATCCAGCTTCTCACAGAACGTTAAGCTTTTTAAACTCTTAAGTAGGTAGGTGTGTAATCAGTACTGTATTTTCCATCCCTTTAGGTTTTCTTTGATGTATATTAGTTATGTGGCTTTTTAATTGAATCCCACTGAGATTTTTTTCTCTTTCTGATTATTTTAGATTAGCAACCCCTAACATTTACTTGAAAGAATTAATTATTTAAATTATGTGAAAGGAAATATAGTAGCAGCATGACATGGTGACAGTATATGCATCTCTGTACTTTCATGTTTTCAAATACTGTTTTTTCTGTGGTTGCTTGAATTTTATTTTCTTATATGTTCCAGAGAAGCTGATGCTGTCCTGAAACACGTAAGGGAGGGAGAAGTGTAGTGCAAAGAAATGAGGGGTCATTGGTTTTTGAGGTGGTGGTGTTGATGTACATCACTTGATGATCACACTCTTGGAATTAAAGGCTGGTGTATCTCTCCGCAGTAGGTAAATCCAAGAATATCCAACAAGCAGGTACACATGCATAAGTGTATTTACTTGATGTAGCATTACTTTTTCAAATGAGGCTATCACCTGATGAAGAGAGATATTTTCAGCAGAGTTGGAAGGATACTATGGCAAGAAGATGGTGGTGAGAATATTCATTCCTAGTTTTGGAACAGCTCATAGCAGCCATGTCCTTATTTTGGATCTGGACAGACATACATGTTGTCCTTGGGTCACTTTCCCAATTTAGCTTCCTTTTTCCTGTTTACTACTGTTCTGCATACTGCAGAGCCAGACAGTGTTATTTTTGTTGTAGCTGCTATGTAAAGTTAGATTGCAGTCATTTTAACACCAGCTTTCCTTTTGTGCTCTGCTCAAGAAGCTGGGATAGCTGTGGTGCTCTTTTCTGATGTTCTCTGAATGTACATTTTGGACTACTTACTAAAGCACTGCTTTTCCCAGTCAGTTTGAAAGGACTCAAGTTTGTATACACAGAAGTTATCTTCGAAGTCTTAATTCAGATATTCAGTCTATATCTTAAGAAACTGGCTTAAATAGAGTTTTAATCTAGAAAGGTATCCTTCAAGGAGCCATGAATCCAGCAGCTTCAAAGTAAAGCTAGTATGTATGGCTACATATTGTGTGAGATATGAAAATTTCTCACTGCAGAAGCAGAATGCTCTATTTGAGTCTGGATTTCCCCTAAAATATCGATTGAATATTTTGTTGTGTTGTTTTCTAGGACTAATCAAAGATTCTGATTATATATCCAATCTCATGAGCCCTACATTTTTCATTTTTTCTGAAAAAGATGACTTTATTCTCCTTCATCAAATATGCTCATAACCTCCCATCATCTTTGATTTCTGCATGTTTTAATTTCCATCCTGAACTGTGGGGTCAAAACTCAGCCTCCTAATAGTGCCTGAAGATCAAACAAACAAGCAGAAAACTGGAGCTAGAAATAGAAGGGCTAATATATCTTAGGCAAAGAATGAAATCTAGATTTTTTTTTTTTTTTAATTAAGACCCTTTCTTTTGTAAAAGTATGGTTCCTAACCCAAGTAAAAAAGTTTTATCAAAATACCACTGCTGTTTTGGAGTAATCTATTCAGGAACCTATCCTTTGCTGTATGACATTCTTTTCTATTGGTCCCTGGAACCCATAAACCATGTAGGATGTGACAAATTGCATCTATATGTGTCTGTTAGAGGGTTTTTGTTCAGTTATAGTCTATGTAGCACTGTCATATATTTCGCATATTGGAAATACTTTTGTTATGTCCATGTCTTTGCAGATTGTGAGACCTGCTTTTAACAAATTTTCTGGAATCTGACTGCAAAAGTAGGTGTCTTGTTTTAACCTGCTTCGAGATTTTAACATGCCTTGAGATTCCTATTAATGTTTGAAGGGTAAATTAATCTGTGTATTATGGCCCTTGTTCATCTATGTTCCACATAAATCACAAGTTCAAAATTTAGGGACACAAATACATTGTTTGGTGATGCTCATTTAGAGAGACAAAGCTTTTTTTGACTTGTAGCCTCGTGGCAGTTGTGTATTTAGCAGGTGATACAAAGGAGCACATCTTGTTTCAAAATTTGTGACTAAGGTTATTCTAAGGGGGTACTATTTTCTTGGATTACCTGTGGCTCTGTGAAACATTATAGATGATTTCCTGATCAGTTTAGGAATTGAAAAATGCAATGCAATCTGCAAACAGGACATTTTAATGTGAGACTTGCAACGGTGGCTGCTGCCTAAAGAAGAAATCTTACATTTCAAAAAGAATCCATGTTTTTGGATGATGTATTTCGTTACCTAGTTTTTCCATCGATGGTGAGACAAAATTCCCCATGTTGCATCTGCTCAAGACTGCATCCACACCAGCACCCAGCCTCCATCTGTGGCCAGCAATGGCTTCATCAGGAATATTCCCCCTTGCTAAACATCCTGATGAACTGTCCCTCAGGGGATTTCTGAGCTAGGTGTTGCCACTGCTGCTTTGTATTAAATGGCCACTGGTGGACCAAGAGTCTGTGGATTTGCCAGACCCTTTTGGAACCTGCTTGAAATGCTGATCGCTAGCACGTCTTGTGACAGTGATTTCCATGGTTTAATTATGCCTCATAATTAAAGAGGGAGAAGGCCTCATGTTCATTAGTTTGAAACCAGCTGCCTCATATCTTCATTGGGTGCTGGTTCTTCTGAAGTTGTAAGAAAACCAAACACAAGTGTATGTCCCTTTTCACCTTTTCAGTACTACTGATAAAGGCTGCATGTAATTTAAATGGGGAGAAAATGTAATTTAGGGAAGTCTTCATTTTACTAATGACAGTCTTTCAAATAAAATAAACAGCCAGAGAAGTATTTATTGTGGTGTGTCTCATGTAAAGATAGTCAACAGTACTAATGACCCGTATCTCTCTTAATGGTATTTATGTTCATTTGCTTTCCCCCACGTTTTCCTCCTTTACTTGCTGCTAATGGCCCCGACCCTTCCTGTGGGGAGATCTTCAGAGAATTCTGACCTGAAACTGCTGATTAACTGTTGCTGTCCATATGACACCATCTATATGTAATATATTAATGCAGCTGTTACCTGGGTGATACAGCTATCATAACACATATTTTCCAGGAGAAGAATGCAGAAGCCTGGAAGTGTATTGTGCCTTAATTACCCCAGTGTCAAACCTGGGTAACACCACATTAATGGTGTTCCATTAGCATTGGAAGGTTAGCTAATGTGGAAGAGGACGACCAGGACATCTATTTAGAGAACAGCAGTCATTCACAAATTCTGGAATGGCATGTGAACTGGAACACTAACACTGTGACTAAGCAAAAAGGAAAAAAACAAACTGAGACACAGCATTTTCTTGAAATGAAAGGGCAGATAGCTGCCTAACCACATTATCACAGTTATTTTATACATATATACATATACCAAAAAAAAGGTGTATATATAGATAATGTATATATTCTTATAGTTACTATGAGTACAGCTAAATCTTCATGATAAAACTGTAAGTCCCTAAGTAAAAGCTGGAAATGTGAGATCCAAAAGAGGCGTGTGTTTATGGTGTGGAGTGCAGCCAACTGCATATATACAGATCATGGATGTGTTGAATTAAGTTTTGACTTCTAAGTGAAAAACCAGCATGGATTGCCTATCAAGGAACATGAAACAAGAGGGAATCAAATTAAAAGCAGTTTCATTTCCAAAGTTTAATGTGAATATTAAGGTAAAGTGGAATAGTCTTACATATAAAGAATTATTTCCAGGACCACATGACTAAGAAAGTGGAAATATGGTTAAAGAGCTTTAGTAGAGAGAAGGTTCTGCAAGCATTGCTGTCATTTTTGTTTTCTAGGAATGATGAAAACTCACAATTTTTCTCTCATTTACTTGACTGCTGTTCTCTAAAGTTGGTATGGATTACCTAAGGACCTTGTATGCTATAATTTGTAGTGCACAAATGAGAAGAGCCAAAAACCTGAAACAAAAGGGTTGGGTTTTGAGCCTTATGACTTCACTCTGGAATTCTTGGGTAGGCTTTTTTTCATTTATTTGACTTTATTTTAGGGATTGCAAACAAATAGCATAACAAAGTTACTTAGAATATGATTAAACAGCTTACATATGAGGACTAAATTGTAAGAGAGAAGTGTGGTAGACTAACATGCATTTAGTCTACTTTCTAGATGTGCCTCTGAGGAAACAGGGAATTTTGGATTCCTAATGTATTTAGCTAAAAATCTTTAAGAAATAATCCTAATAATCCCATAAAAAGAAAATGAGGAGGAGAATGGGAAGAATATAAGGGTCAGCCAAAGACCTTAATTGAAAAAGAAAAAGAATGTATAAAATATCCTGTGATAGGATAAAAATGTCTGTATTTTAAACCCTTATTGTATAGCATGTATGTACAGCATTCTAGAAAGCTGTTACTTTCTTACATGCTGCTTCTTTTCATTCTGAAAGAGAAAATATTTTCCTGTATTATATAAGCTTTGTCTTGTATAGAGCTTTGAAATGACATCTCTACTTCACTATCTCACCCCACTGATGACTTTAAAGATGTCTTTTACCCTTGGACGAATATTCTAAGGAACTGATTATGCTAATATAGTGTTTAAAAGTGGTACTACCCCAACCTTTACAAAGACCCTTAAATAAACAACGAGGTTTTTTTTCTGGATGGATTGTTCAGCTAAGTCAACATGTTTCCGAAACTGAAAGAAAAAGCCCTCCAGGGCTGAATACCAATTTTTGTAAGTTCAAAAGAAGGCTTGGTACTCAGCTACAGCAGCTCCTCACGGCAGCATACCCCGCCTACGCTCGCAGTGAAATGAACAGCTTTAAAAGAGTGGCCTTCGTCACTCCGCCAGGCACAAAGATCGAGGCAGTAGCTTATGTAACTCTCTTTAAAAGAAACCTGATCCTTGAGCTCACCCCTTTCGTTTTGTGAGGTAGCGCTTTGTTTAGGGATCCAATTCAGCCGTAACCATCCCCACCACGCTCCTGCATCCTGCCTCTACTGTCTCACACGCTTGCTGTGCTACAGGTATGTGTAGGTTTGGTGGGTTTTTTTGTTAAACTCATGGCTTTTTTTTTCCCCGAGAAATGTAGCACAAGTGCTTGCGAGGTGTGACTCAGCAAGTTTGGGAGACTTTCATTTTATTTGCAGGCAGAGTGCAGCCTCATTTAAATGCAATTGGGGGTTACTTTCTTACATTTCTTTTCCCCCTTTTTGAGATGATGGTTCAGAAACCGTTTATTTTCTCTCCAGAGGTGGGGAAAACCTCTGAGGAGGAAGACTCAGTAGAGTGTGTTGAAAGTGATGGTGACACACAGCAATATCATTATATTTTTCTGGCTGTAGAATCATGTATCTGAAAATTAGTTATTGTTTGGTCTTCCAATAAATTCTCAAGTGCTTGCAGATGGAAGTGGTGGTACACTAAGGCTGTGAGTTTGCAGATCCTCCCAAAAGAATAGCTTTGATGAATGTAAGAGAAGGAGAATTAATTTTTAAGTAATGTTTCAATAGCGTCTTAGAAATGGAAAAAGATGCTGTTTGTATGTTCTACAGCAGATGCAGAAACACTGAAGTGTCTTGCCTACACTAAAATCTTTCAAGTCCATATGGCTTACAAACCATACAAGCTAATGGTATCCCTCACAGTCATGTGAGCCCGGAGCTCTTTTCCTCAGTGAATAGATCTGTATCTTTACATATTTCATGTTTTATGTGTTGCTTTACATTTTATCAGATTATATGAAATGTTTGCAATTAAAGCCTTTAAGGATATACTGGTAAGGGCATGGCATTTGTGTTTCTGGAGTTGTGAAATATCTGGCTCTTTAATATTCAGTTTCTGGTTTTATTACATTTTCTGACTTAGTCTAATCAAAAGGAAATAGTTTGGGAATGAAATATTAGTTATCAACTCTTTCCTACTACATGTTTGCACTGTATTTTGCCTTATATGCTCATTTATTAAGTATTTTTTTTCTAGTAGACTTATTTTAAATTAGAAGTCCTATATGTGAGACCACAACATGAAGGGAAAAAAGGACACTTATGAGTGGGTGTGGCTTATTTAAAAAAGAAAAAGTATAGGATTAGTATAGATGTGCGCCCAGAGAAATACAGCTTTTAAATACGACACTCCTTGTCTTGAATTGATCTGTGAAAATGAAATCTCGTGGTATCTGTAATATAGCCCTGGTAATATTGTTTGGGATATTCTGAATTTTAAAATCTGCAAATCCAGAACATCTTGGTCCCTTGAAATCTGTGCAATTTTTCTGGCTACCAGGTTGTTTGTTGGCTTTCCTAAAGCTGTCTCTTAGGTGCCACAACTCTTTAAGTCCAACTTGTTCAGAGTATGCTCAGTAATCTCCTTTTTCCTATTCCTCTGTGAGAGTATTTGACACAGTCAAGCTTCAACATCCTTGTTCCTGTACTAGCAAAGTTTCTATGGTAGTACACATGATATATTGGCAGAGAGCTTAGGTAAAACTTTATCTAAATTCTTTCCACATTCTTGAATCATTTGTAGATGCTCTGTGAATATTTAGAGGAGTTATTCAGGTCAGTTGACTCAGTGGGGTAACCTAAGGTTTATAGCAGAAAATCATTAACTTGAATTCAAGGAGCTACATATAGGTGTATTAGATTCTGCTGGTACTTTTTGACCTTTGTGAATTACTTGTTTATTTTCATTTAAGCAATAGTTTGAAAAAAATTAACCATACCCTACTCTTATCTTCTTGATAAAAGATATGGCTCAACTTAAAGATTTTGGGGTTTTATGTTCAGTTTTCTTTATTTCCTATCTTGGAGTTTTAATGCATTCTTAATTTAATATTATGGAAATACTATTTCATTCTCTGGCTTTTGCTGGTGCATGTTTCTTGGCGTCTTTCTTAAGTATCCTTCTTCAAAAGTCTACAACATCTGAGGCTAAAGCTGTTTAGAAAAAGGATTTATTGACACTGAAAAGGTCAGTTATGTAATATTTTAAGTCCTTGGATGAAAATATAATGTTTAATCTATGTGTAATTATATCTTCCTACACAGTAGCTGTTGTTTTTTCTCTTTTAAAATGCTAAGTCTTGTATTAAGTCTTTTCTGTCTACTAAAGAAAGCTATGCATTCCTGACAGGAAATACACATGGTGAAGAGTGGAAGGACTGGCTTCATCGCTATGTAAATAATTTGTGATGGTTGCTTGCTGCTTGCTCATAACTCTATCTTTATTGTACTACATACCATAGGACATGGAAGTCTTAGCATGCACCAGGTCCCTGCTGAAGAGTTTGTAACATAAATAACTCTAACAAGAGTCTTATTTATAAAAAACATCCCAATGGACTTATTGACTAATGCTTCATTTTAGATCAAACAGTAATGAGCATGTTCATCCTATTACTGTAATGATTAAAAATTCAACAGTCTCTGATACCGTTGTCTTTTGAAATTTTTCAGTAGGGCATGCTTTGGTATTCACTAGTGAATATTTTTTGTTCTTTAGTATCACACATGGCCAATGAATCGAGGCCCTGCCCATGTGATATTGGAGACAGGTTTGACTATGGAGGCCGTGGGCAGGAGGTGCAAGTTGAGCACATCAAGGCATATGTTTGCAAACCATCTGCTGGCACCGACAAAGCCGTGATTGTGATTCACGATATCTTTGGATGGCAGCTCCCAAACACCAGATACATAGCTGATATGCTAACAGCTAATGGATACATGTAAGAAATACTACTGTTCTCCAAGTGTCTTTTTAATAAGGAAGTTTGTTGAACTGTTTCCTTTTTTCATATAAACCACATGAACAGAAATAATTCCACAGTCTTTCTTTACCCCTGTCTTTGGAGAGTTTCCTGTTGAAACAATGAAAGGAGTCTAAATTAGTTGAGTAGTCTCAACTCAATAGGTAAGCACAGTAGAAGAGAGGAGAAACAGAAAATTTTCTTATTCTGCATCTTTCATGCTCCATGAGCCTGAAGCAGCCTGCTTCCTCCCTCCCTCTGTGCAACTTGGCTCTTATGGTAAAAATTCCAAAGAAGCTGAAGATTTTTTATGAAGGGAAAGTGTACTAGCTTGTGTCAAATAGAGAAACAAATTCTCAAATGTGTGAAAAACATATAGAGTATCCTCTTTCCTGTATTACTGGGTTAGCCTTCCTTCTAGCCTAAATGTTTGTATCATGTAAATTGTAGTTTGTTTTGTTTGGTTTTGGGTTTCTTTTTTAAGTTTGGTGGGAAACCACCAAGGATTTGCAGTTAGGGTTAACTATTTATCAAATTAATTAATGAATTGTAACAGGGCAAAATGTAATTGAAAATTATACTAGGTCTTCTTATTAGATGTAGAAAATTATTGAGGGCTGCTGGTATAATACTTTGATGTGGGTTAAGTATTATGTATTAAGAAAAATGAATTTGTTGTGTAGTACACGTGGTCTTCCCATTAATCCTTTCTCAGTATTATTTCATGAGCAAAAAATATTTTCACTTTTCTTCCAGAGCCATCTGCCCAGATTGTTTTGTGGGACAAGAAGCTTGGAAACCTTCTAATGACTGGGCATCTTTTGAAGACTGGCTGAAAACACGAGATGCCGGCAAAATAGACAAGTAAAACTGTTGTTCCTTGTCCAGTGAGGGGACATCCTCATTTCATTAGAATTTTTGCCTCAGTAAAAATGTAACATTAGATCCCAAATTATTAGTGCGTCAAATATAGCTGGATGTCCACAAATAGAAATTTCATGCAGCTCGTGGGACAAACCTGTGGTTATGTGAGTGGTGCTTTATGGATAAAAGTAGATGTTTGAACAAGAATTAAAGTGCCCACAGTTTACCTGGGCAGAGAGTAAAAGTGAAATGAATGACTCAAAAGAAAAGAGCCAGCAAAAGCTGGAAAATGCAGCTCACTCCTGTCACTTTAGTTTGATTCAGTTCCATCAGGGAGGCACAACTTCCATGGATTTTAGATAGGGTGCAAATGCAGTCAGCAAACACTATGTAACTAGGGAACATTGTTTCTGCTCCCCATCAGATCACAGCTAGTTCAAAGCATATGGCTTTCCCACTCTGCTGTATTTTCCCTGTTCTTATCTGAAATATAGCTTCATTACATAAAGTTACTGCTGCTTTAGAAAAAACAATTTTAAATTTGCTTCCACAATTTTATAAAATATTTGTTTTCCTCATGCGAGATAATTTACCTATAAGTCACATTTGTGATAACAGAATGCTCTTGACTGGCTGTGTGTCTCAAACTTTTATTTGTGTTATGGACAGCAGTCCAATTAATTTCACAAATAGCATATGACATATGACAACTACTGCTATTTGTGAAATTAGTTGGACTGCTGTCCATAAAATCACCTCATGTCCTAGTAACAGTGATCTAGGAAGACTGATTTTCTCCTTTGTCTATTCCGCTGGAACTTCTCTTGTATTTTAGGAATTAATAATAGTAAAGTAGTGTTGTGGGTTGACCCCAGCCAGCAGCCAAGCACCTGTACCATCATTCACTCGCTTCTCCAAGAGGAACAGGAGAGAGAATATGTGAAACAAAGTAAGAAAACTCATGGGTTGAGATAAAAACAATTTGATAAGTAAAGGAAAGAGAAAAACCAGGAGTGATGCAAAGACAGTCACTCCGTCCCAGAAGCAGACTGATGCCCAGCCAATGAGCAGCAGCCACCATGGAGGCCAGGGTAACAAGCCTAGAGTCTTAATTCACTTTCATTTGCATGTCTCAGAGAAGTTGATGTCGTCCTCAAGTATCTAAGGGAGCAATGTGGTGCAAAGAAGATCGGTGTCATTGGGTTTTGCTGGGGTGGAGCAGCAGTGCAACATCTGATGCTGAAAAATCCTCATTTAAAGACCGGAGTGTCCCTCTACGGTAAGCCTGAAATTCCTGCTACATTCTGAGCAGAATACCAGTGCAGGAATTCTGTAGGGCTATTACTGTAACAAAATTCAGTGTGACATCTAGTGGAAGAAGGTGATTTTACTATAAATAATCTGTAATTGATTTGATTTTGCACACTCATATTTTTACACTTAAGTGTAGCTAGCAAGAACTATTTATTCAAAGAGTGGCATGACCAGGATCACATCTATGAGCATAGAGTACAAGGGACACCACATGCCATGGCCTCACTGTGGCTGAGGTTCCTCTTGGCTGGCAATGACAAAAGGGCCAGCTTCTGTGCCCAGAAGCTCTTTTATATCCTTTAGACAGTGGTCCCTCATTACTAATAGGAACTATTTTTAACTCTCTGTTTTAACCCTTTCACTCTCAAACTTTAGTTCTCAATGCTTTTGTGCTACCTTTGATATTTTTCTTATAAGCCTCTGCACTTCTACATAACCCAGACCAACTTATATTAATTAGAGGTTAAAGCAAATTGAAGGTATTTTTCCAGAAAGATTATTGGGACTGTTTTGCTGCACTGATATGCTGATCAGTTGAGTTATTTCTTCAGTGTTACTTGCTAATTTTTTCACTTTTCTGTTGTAATAATCTCAGGACTGAGGAGTAGCCAGGGTGGCAGCTGGTTAGTTTTACCGTAACTTTAATTCAAATGTATTTGAATAGTCAAAATTACAATGCCAATTTGTTATGAATTCGCATCAGTATAAATATATGTACATTGAAATCCTAACCATGTACATGGAATGATGAATATTTACAATTATCTTAAAAATGGTCTTCCCAAACTAGAGGCGAGCAGTTCCAAAGTGTCCATCTTTCACAGAACCTGGTCTCTGACAGTGGTCAGATGCAGATGCTCAAAGAAAACTACACAAATGGGACAAGTGTAACAATTCTTCCCTGATTTTTTCACACAGAACTGGTCTTTTCATCTTTAATGACATCACAAACTTTCCACAACAAAAAGGACTTTTAAGCAAAATGTATTTAATTTCATTACAAACTGATCAGCTCTAACTGATGAAAATGTCTTGCAGTTTCACTGTATAGATTTTGTAGTGTTTTAGCTACTTTAGGCAGCACAACTCATTGTATGTGTATTTTCTTCTTCCTTAGGAGTGATCAGCCGTTTTGAGGACAAATACAGTTTGCTGAATCCTACCTTCTTCATTTTTGGCGAGAAGGATAACATCATTCCATTGGAGCAGGTGAGTTTCCCATCACAGATATTTGTCTTTTTAAGGCTTTCCATGCTTGTTTTGTAATTTGGTTTTTAATGAAGACAAAGTAGAAAACTAATTTGCACTTTACTTACTCTTTCACTAACCCTTTCAGTACTTCTTCACAAATTTATGTTGTTTATCCCCAAATCAAAAAGTTTTACCATGACACTAAAAATATTTTCTGTTCCTCTTTGAAAATATGGATGATTGTCATCAGTTCCTAGGAAAAGAGCAAGAACGCAAAGAAAGGCTTCTGACTAGTTTAAGATAGGAGACCTCTTTAGTGATACTGATGGTCCATAAAGTCAGCAGAAAGTTGCCACCTGTACCAAAGGAATCACTGGTTGCAGGAGAATTTAAAAAATCCCATGGCTACCCTTTTCCTTTTTCCGCTGTCCTGCAGAGATTCTCCTTTCTGTTACTCTGTCAACTCCAGCTTTTCTCTGGAGCCTGAGTGGAGAATGACTGGAGAAAGATGATTATCTGCCAAGGGGATCAAAGAGAAACACATTTTTACTGAGTGATGTTGGCTTTAATTTTCCTACCAAAAATTCCAGTTGCTTTGAACTTCTGATTTTTTTCTGTGCCCTTCCTCCCTCAATTTCAAATTAATTCAAACCCTTCCCCTGATTTTTTTTCTATGAGCTCTAGTTGCAGTAACACATACAGTGTTTACTACGTGCTAATCTTCTCATGATACTGAGCAGTAGGTGTTTTTACCTTTATGGACATTATAGTAATCCATATAATTTTTTCTGACATTTTACACAGCCACATGTTGATACTTTACTGGAGGGGGGGAAAAGCCTAATTAAATAAAGCAAGTGCAGTAACAGAAATGCATTTAGGTATAAAATTAGTAACAAAGAAAACATAGGATAAATTCTGTCTGTCTTTTAGAAAAGTACAAAACCAGGACAATTTAAGGACTGTAAATATAGAACGTGTTAACTTTGTACTCAGCCAACAAAGAACATTCTGTGTTACAGGTCAGCTTGCTGGAGCAGAAGCTTAAACAAAACTGTAAAGTTGATTATGAAGTTAAAATTTACCCTGGACAAACACATGGGTTTGTGCATCGCAAAAGAGAAGACATCAATCCTCAAGATAAACCTTATATTGAAGAAGGAAGAAAGGATATGATCAACTGGCTGAATAAATATCTTTAGGTTAAATTAATGTCAATAAACAAAATCAATTGTTGTAGGAAATCAGAAAATAATACAGACTACATTGCTTAAAATGTTCTTACAACCATAAAAATATTTTGTAAAACTCTTCTGCAATGACACTACTTATTTGCACTTACCTTCTAAGTATAGGCTTAGAAAATGCTTTTCAAATGCTAAAAGCTATAAATGTAAAGAGGATTTTTAAAATTCAGTTTGTGTATCTTAAAATTATTAGAACTTCATGTAGCATATTTTCTGGCACCTGAAAGTTTGAATTTTTTATATCAATATCAACTTGATTAAAAAACATTGAAACTCTGCTCACACTTGAGAAATTCTCTCCTTAAAACTGTATTTAGAGTTGTTTAGCTGTGAGATTTTCAGCTCCAAAATTTTCAGCTTTTAAGTAAATATAGTTCTGGGTTGGAAGGCTGGGACATTTTCTTGGAAACAGAATATCATATTCAGAATTCTTGAAAAAAGAGCTAGAAAAAGGAAGGAGAAAGACAATGGAAAGAAATATATGTGAACTGAAGGGGACCTGCAAAAAGTTGGGAGCCACAACTGAAGAGACTAGAGAAAATCACATAATTTCATGATCATCTTTGATGCAAATCCTTTTATCTCTCTTGGTTTCAGGCAGTTGTCCTACCTTCTGAACCTCATTCAGAGTTGAATCTAAACCAACCTGGATGATAATGTTACCTCCACAAACCTTTCCTAAATCACCACTTGCCCTCTGCTGTGATTTAATTGGGTAATTAATATTGGTAAGGCACAGCCCATCCCCATCCCTAGTAACTAGA
This sequence comes from Dasyornis broadbenti, assembly GCA_013397935.1. Taxonomy (NCBI): domain Eukaryota; kingdom Metazoa; phylum Chordata; class Aves; order Passeriformes; family Dasyornithidae; genus Dasyornis; species Dasyornis broadbenti. Next base: position 100,831 of record VZRN01002345.1, read on the forward strand.
GGAACACTGCTTGGTTTCAGCTCCTTTGGACACTCCCAGTGTAATTCCCAATAACGAAACGTTAAGGTCTTGCCTGTAACTGTGATGCTGAGGGAATAGATGTGGCTAAAATATTGTACTGAACATTGCCCATTTTCCCCTCAGTGAAATATGTGTGAGCCCAGGGAGCCCTCAGCTCTGACAGAATATTGCCTGTCAAGGTACAGCCTCTCCACTGTTTCCATTGCCTCACAATATTTTTCTTTCTGCAGTTGCTGCTGCCAGCCATGCCTGACAGCTCCCTCATGAAGTCACAATCCCTCTGGCTCTTTCCTGGCTGGGGGTGTGTGCCAGTCCACGCCTAAGTAGTCTGTGGTGGAGCTGTAGCTGCATGTGTGTCTGAACTCCACAGTGTCTCTTTGGAGTCTCCCACCACGTGGGTCCCACCTCAGATCCCAAATCCCCAGCAGTGCTTCAACCATCCCTCCATTTTGACCCCTTTCTTCACATCACCCCTTCCCTCCTGCAATGCACCCTGTATCTCCCATGAGAAAATAGTTGTCTTGGCACCACACTGAGCTGATATTAAAGAAACTCTCCTATCTTTCAAAAAGATTACATGCAGACATCCGAGGCAAAAGAGGTAAAATCTTTCCTTGCTCCTTGGTTCATGCCCTTGGTCAGTGATTATTGCTGTTCTCTGATTGGGACACTGTACATTGTGTTTCCATCTTTTTGCTGAATGATTTCAGGAGAGATGAGCCTTCAGTTCTTAGTGGGTCCAGGCAGTGCAGGGAAAGCCTCTTCAGGTCTGCAGGGCATTGCTGCCATGAGTTATGCTGGAAGAAATAGCCCCTCCGCATTGGAGGTGAGAAGTTCCATGATACCCTCCCCGATCCTGACCTTGTGCTTGATTTCCAGTGACTTATATACAGAAGGAAGGCCCAGACAGTGACTTCTGTGCTTCCTGCCAGTCCTGGCATGGTTCTGTACTCAGCAGGTAGAAGAGAAACAGTTTCCCATGAGAGAACTGGAGACACCTCCTTGCGCTGGCACAGGCACATCTGGTGCGTGTGCCTGCTGAACTCTAGAGATTGGGAACATAAAAATGCACAAATCTTCCTGGATGGAAGTAATGCAGGTTTATGGTCCAGATAATCTGTAAAGTGTAAATTCAATTCCCAGCTCTGGATTCTTGCCCAATTTATCAGGGTTGCTATAAGAACAGAGAGAGATAATGAAATTGAACTCTCTACAACTATTGTCTTGCATGGATTTTAAATAAAAGAGTCTTGGTTTCTCTGAAGGTAATATCTTAGTTGGCAAACCTGTCCAGCTTGGTTTTTTATGTGAATGAACAGATGTCTTAGGGAATAGGGCTAAGAGTTGCCAAATTTCTGTGAGACAGCGAAAGACTGTGCAACTAAGGAGTATTTTGCCAAAATTAATTTTCCTTGGAGAATTCAGAGTCACTTGCTGTAGGACAGGTGTTGAATTTTATTACATATCTGTTTTTACAGGAAAAAAACCCAACAAACTGGGTATATTAGAAAAGGTCATTGCCAGCAGATCAAGGGAGGGGTATCCTGCTCCTCTAGTCAGTTCTGGTGAGGCCACATCTGGACTATTGTGTCCAGTTCTGGGCTCCTCAGTACAAGAGAGACATGGAGCTCCTGGAGCAGGTCCAGCAGAGGGCAACGAAGATGTTGAGGGGACTGGAGCATCTCTCTTACAAGGCGAGGCTGAGGGAGCTGCGCCTGTTCAGCCTCAAGAAGAGACAACTGAGAGGGGATCTCATCAATGTCTGTCAGTATCTGAAGAGAGGGTGGCTAGAGGACAGAGTCAGGCTCTTCTTGGTGGTGCCAAGCAATAGGACAAGAGGCAACAGGCAGAAAGTGATGCACAAGAAGTTCCACCTGAATGTGAGGAAGAACTTTGCTGTGCAGGTGACTGAGAACTGGAACAGATTGCCTAGAGAAGTTGTGGAGTCTCTGGAGGTATTCCAGGACTGTCTGGATGCAATCCTGTGCAGTGAGCTCTAGGATGACTCTGCTTGAGCAAGGAGGTTGGACCAGATGACCCACTGTGGTCTCTCCCAACCTTACCAGGGATTTTCTCATTCTGTGAAATACAATATCTAAGGCGAAAAACAGAAAACACAATCACTGGCACAAGCATTTTGGTAGTATCTGTTATCTTTAATCAGTTTAATACTACACTGACTTCTACTCCTTAATTTGCTTACCTTTTTTAACATGCTGAATGGGAGCTCTTTTATGGGCTTCAGTTTAATCTTTATGGCAACAATTTTTAATCCACAAAATGTGTCTTCAACTGTGCTCCTTTTTCTCCATTGCCTTCTGTCAAGTTCGCATTTATTGCTGGATTTTATTTTACTGTGGTGTCTAAAGCAAACAGTCACTGTTTTAGTTTGTTAATTTTTCTCAGCTCCTTTGACTCCTAAACTCCTAATACTGAATGGGCTTTCAGTATATAGACCACAGTCAAGGACAAAGGAAAGCACCCCTGCCACCTCCCCCGCTCCCCACAATGCATGCATACATAGCAGTGCCAATATCCCCATAAAATAATGTGCATTCAGTCAGAAGAAAAAAATGCCTCCTATCTTCAGGCCTGCAGGCAGGAGGGCATCTATGCTGTATGGTGCATTATAAGAGACTGTAAACTTGCTTTAAAAATGTGTCCCTCTGCACAGCGCCAGCTGCACTAGTGTGGGGAGCAGTTCTCCTACCTCAGCTGCAACCTCTGACTCTGAGGAACTGTGTTGCTTGATCTTGAAGGGGCTTTTTTGTCTTACTCTTCTCTTCAGAGTGGGCCCTAGGGAAGGAGCTGAACGGTTGCTGTGCTGGATTAGTGAGGCTTCAGGGCTAGAAGCTTGACCAGAAGTTGAACTTGATGGAATTTGGGGAATTGATGGAATATGTGATAGAGATGACTACAGCAAGAGATTCAGGTCCAGCTCATCTGAATGTCTTGTTGTAACTCATTTTGGCCACATTCACAGGCATACTAAGTTTGCTATTTAGGACTGTAGTTGCCTACACAGCTTGTGATCAAACTGGACTCCATACCTTTAGCTGATGACATTTACATGTGTTTCGCTGCAGACTAGGTGGGGTAGCTTAGGCTCTAGAAAGGTGCATTGAGGACACTGTTTTTCAGTTAGGTTGTTTTCTCACAGGGACATAAAACAATCTAGTTTCATTTTATTTGAGATAATAAAAAATAAAGGTAGACCCACTGAGAGCACTTCAGTCAGAGATCCCATGGGAAGAGCAATGGGAATTTGGTCTCTACCTCCTCTTTATACCTTCAGAAGTCTCAAGCACTTATTTTCTGGTTTCTCATATTTGTCACTGAAATTTATCAAAGCCCAGTGAATAACAGAACACTGAATTTCAGAAAGTGAGGAGTGGAATGGGCTAATAAAGCTCCAAAACAAAGTTCCCCTTTTAGACCATTGGTGGAGCAGATGGTGACACCTGTGGCAATAAATTTCCTTTCCTTCTCTTCCTGCCACTGCTATGTTAAGAGCGGGTGAGGAAATTTTGCATCTGGGCTGGTAGTTTGCCCAGAACTTCAGCAAAGCTATGATAATGTTATTTGTTAGGGGGATTGCAAGTTATTCCAACTGCACTAATAAACTGTTCCTCAGTTTTATTTCTAGGTGTTGAGCTTACAGATTTTGAAGATTTCCTTAAAGTTCTTTTTTTTCCCCCAGAATCCTTAGAAAATTAAGAAAGTTGCTAAGATACTTAGATGGGTGACTAACCCAAGTGAAAAACCCATATCCATCCAGGCATGGGTGTTTGCAAGAAGAAAGAGATGCAGGGGGAAGGGATAGCCTGCATGTTGTTGTATATATTTGCAAAAACTGTAGTTGGCAGTGCTCTGTGATGTTGCTTTGGAGAGCAATGGGCTGTGAAAGCTGTCCCTGTCAGTAGGACAGCAGGTAGCAGCTCAGGGTAGGTTAGCAGTGCAAGGTAAGTTGATCCCATTGGATGGCTTGAATAGAATGAGAGCTGGTTATTGTCTCCCTTTTCCCCTGTTTTCCTCCCCCAGCTGGTTTAGCTCCAACTTCACTCAGAATTTTTCTTCCTGAGACACAGAGATCCCCTGGATGAAAATTAAAGGTACAGGCTCACTCATGTCTATTATCCACTACAGATGAAACCAATTTCTGGCTCCACAGGGCAAGGTAAAGCAGAGCTGGCCTCCTGTTCAGGCGAGTTCCCGATGTGTTCAAGTTGTATATCCCACCTGTATTTTCAGATGTGATAACCAGAAGAATGTTCTCCCTTTATAGTGGAGTATAACAAATAGCGTAAGAAAAACGTAATAAATAAGATCGAGCCTTCTTTGCTAATATAACTGTGAAATCACATAATTAAAATCCCTCTAAGCCAGAAAAATGGGAGTAACAATGTCCTTCAGGAACATTGTTTATTGCTGCTTCTTTCCAGCCCACCCTTTTCTATGTAACACCATGGCAGAGGGTAGCACTGTTGTGCTTGACTGTGTCAAGGCTTTTGCAAGCAACCATGAACATTTTTGCTCCAAGCCCGAGCTGGGCTAAAGCTGCATAGCCTTGTCAAATGGGTGCTTTGCTTAAATAATATTAGCAGATTATGTCAGCTTTAAATTATTATTCATAGCAAAATGGGACTGGGCTTGTACTGCAGTGACTGGCAAGAGGGTTAGAGGCCATTTAGTCCTGTCTTTTTTGCCTGTGCAAAATAGTGCTGAGGCCCAGACCTAGTTATCTGTCTGCATAACATCTCACTCTTGCACATTTGTCACTTTTTGCAGATTAAATATCTGTGGCAAGTGACTCCATGCAGAGCAGCAGAGACCACAGAACAGGAAGAGATGGCACAGTTTTAGGATCTTTCCAGCAGGCCTGGGAAGAAGAAAGCAGGAGTCTGATAAAGCTGTAACAGACTAAGAGTGAAGAGCTACCCGGTAGGATGAAGAGGGAGCACAAAGTTGGCTGTGAAAGCGAAAAGCATGGGAGGTGGGCACTGAAGAGAGCAGAGAGTGGTGTTGGTTGATGAAAATCAGAGTTGTGGGAAAAGCAGAGCATTCAAGAACTTCGGCGAGAAGCAAAAGTGACACTCTGAAAAAAAGAAAAGGAGACCTGAGGCTGACCCCTGGAGATCCCTTTCACTAGTCCATGTTCATCCTACCTGTGCCGATTTTCTTTAATAGGAATCTGTTGAATAAATCTAGTCTCTCTGTGAGAACAGCCAACTGAAAAATCAAATAGGCAAATGAAAGATGGTATAGAGAAGAAAACAGAAAAGCAAAAGGGAGAGGTAAGGCAGGAAATGCAGATGTGGGGTGTTCAGGTGGGGAAAAACACTGGCAGCGATGGTGTATCCTGAATGTTATCCCATGCATCTGCTCCACTTTCCTGACTTAATGAGCCAGGAATCAGCCCTGACTGAACACTAGATAATGTTAGCAGAGGTGCCTCATTTGGAGAGGAGTAAAAATTCTGCAGTACTAAGTGTAGGTATAGTCTCTCTGTGGAGAGAGATAAAGGGAGATCTCCTTCAAAGGAGAGGCAATGAGTTAGCACTGGAGAGGCAAGGCAGGGGACATTTCTATTGCCGGGTGCCCAAGAGATTTGAGGAGATAAACACTTCTTGCTGACACTAAGCCTTTCTCCATCACACTGTGCAAAATGGCACTGTAGGAGACAGGTGGCCTTGTGTTGCTTCATGGGTGTTGCTGGGTGATTTGTAGATCGTACGCCAAAGTTCAAAGTTAGATTCCCAGGAATCGCTCAACTCAAGATAATTCCAGGAAGTAGTCAGCAAATTCGGTGAGATGATGGAAGTTATTCCTCAGTAAGATAAAAGCTTCTTGGGGAGAAATTGCCATATGGGATTTTTCTCACTCACCCCCTTCCCTTGCTGAGCCTCAGTTTCATTGCCTCTCCAAATGTGCTTTTTCTGCTGGGCTGATGCCAAGTGGTACATGCAAAGGGGACTGAAGGGAAACATGTCAGGATGTTTCAGCAGAAAGTCAAGGAAAGCAATTCAAAGCAAGAGGTAAATCAGGAATGAATAGTGGAACAATTAATTATTTCTTTCCCCCATGTAAACTGGGGAATGGTGAATCTGAAGGCAGGAAAAGAGCTGGAAGAGAAAGGAAAAGAAAGATGTCTGTACTGGTTCATGATATACCAGTAAGAGGGAGGTGGGGAGGGCTTAGCAGATCCCTGCAGGCTCATGGGGTGGAGAGGGTGCTATTCCAAGCCTTATTGCTTTCCAGCTGGCTCAGATTGATGGTGTTTGCTATTCCCATGATATCTCTGATAGCATCTGTCTGATGTACTAATGACAAGATGCTTCATTCACCACTCAAAAGAGGGATTAGGGCTCAAATCACCATTCCAGCTTGTCACTCACCAAGGAATTAAAATCTTCTTTGAATGTGGAATTTACTGACCCCGTGGGGGAGCCTAAGACTAAAGAAATGATGCTTTAAACATGAGATCACTGAAATAAAATAACGCATTAGCTGGAGAGTGTTCATCTTTCCAAGCTGTGGCGGAAAGCCACTGGACAATATTACACAGGCACCACTCTCATGGTCCAGCCAGAGCATCACAAATATCCCGGATATTTCCTCCTCTGAAGAAATAGCAGAGTATAGTGCAGGAACCCCAAGAGATAGTTAAGCTTCAAGGAGTTTACTTGGCTATTATGGAAGAGGTTTTAATCTGTGTCTTTCCTAGTAGAGAAAATTATCTGCTTAATGTCCTGGTTTCTCACTGACAGGTGGCCATGGTCACAAATCTGAGTCAGGGGCTGTGCAGAAAATCACTTTGAATTTCATCTGAGCAGAAGACTGATGCTGCTAGGAATGCCCTAAATGAACTTCTATAGATGTGCCCACATGGGAAGATCAGCTTCCTGTAGTGCAAGCCTGTGATCTCTTTTAGGTCAGCCATACTACGAGGTTCTACAGTAGAAGTGAGCTGGTACTGAACTAAATGTGCACAGTGGTGGAGAGCAGCAATATCTCAGGAAACTAGATGGCTGGGCAATAATACACAGTCACTGTAGGTGCTCTGGGTTCCTTCAGGAATTACTGACATTTGTGGTTTAGAAAATCTGAGGACACTGTCCTCGTCTCTCTCTGCTCCACCATCCTCCCTCCTCCAATTTTTGAAATGATGTCTTTAGGATAGTCCAGTAAATAAGATCCTTTAAGAAATTAACAGAGGATTCCAGGTCTTACTATTTTGCATTAGTTGTAGGATTTTTTTGGTTGGTTAGTTTTGTTTGATTTTGTTTTTATGGGTTGGGTTGTGGGTGGGTTTTTTTGGTTTGTTGGTTTTTTGTTTGTTTGGTTTTTATTATTCTAGGTCCAGCTTCTCTTCATACTGCATGTAATTTTGTTGGAACAATTTTGAACTTATCTCCTTTGGAATACAAGTACAGTTTGAGCCAAAATGTGCTGCAAGTTGAAGCAATTGTGTTGTAGTTAGTGGAGTTACTATGGATTGATGGACAAGATACCAGTCACGGTCAAAAGCCCTTTTTTGGGGGTGGCTCCTTTCATCTCTGGAACAGTCCCTGCTAACATCTCCACACCAGTGGCTCTTTCCAGCTCCCTGATGATGGAGGGCTCTCAGCCTCCCTTGAAAGAAGCCTGTTTCCATGTGATCGCTACGGCAGATGAAGTCTCTTTGGAAGACTTAAACTGTATCTGAACTCCCCTAGGAATGAAGCACAGCTGGGCGACCTAGCTTGTGTCATGCGCACAGATCATCCCTCAGAAGGCCGCTCCCTGGATGGGCTGTGCAAACTGAAAAATCTCCAGAGCCCATAGCAATCAACAGATCCTACAGCTCCTACAGGGCAGGATAGTAAGAAGGTAAGCCCAAGCTAGCAGATGTTATGGTCTTCCTCAAGTCAGCCACAGCTGTCCTGCCTCCTTGTTTCTGCAGAGATTTGTGGTTGCAGGGATGTTGAACTTGAAATCCCAACCCCTGCCATGTGTGTCTATCCAGGTAAAGGAGATTTTTTTGCCTCTTTTGATTCTGCCTGTATATCTGTATGTCTGCCTGCTGTTTTTCTTGGTCCCAGGTCCTCAGCTGTCCCTGTACCTAGGTATTCACTTAGTGTCATTTCATACCAGAGATCCATCACTGGACCACAGTGGCAAGGAAAGATGAAGCTCAGACTCTGGAAGGTCCTCGGTTCAGAAAAATGAAGTCTTGAAGATCTTGAATATAACAGATCACTTCTACTGAACTTCATTTCAAAGTGGCTAAATTAATCTGTACAATTAATGTGCATTTCCTTAGTTTAATATCACCCCCTACTGTCATTTGGATCCAGTTTCCACTGTTATATTTTTCCAGACCAGTTTTAATTTCTCACCTCTTCCCCCCAGCAACTGTGCTGATATAGCAAGAGACACACCATCAGCCATGCTCCTGAGAAAGTGGCAAAGAGGTATTCAGCTCAAGATGTGAATTTGCCAACACATCAGACTTTAAATGATTATCCCAGGGAGTTAAGGAATCTTTAAAGCTTTCTTTTATGTCTGTCTAGAAGTCAGACATACAGGTCCATACAGACAGTGATACAGTTGCTTTTTCTACCTTCTAGCAGCAGAGAGCAATGCTTGGTGGGGACAATTTCACTCCTGATGCCATATTTGTAGTAGATTGGTCAGAGGCAACAACTTAGTTGGAAGTTAAGACCGGAGAGATACTTTGAATGTTAATAAGTCACTTGGACTGCATGACATCTGCCTGAAAGTCCTGAAGGAATTCAAATGTGAAAGTGCGATCTGCTGGCCAAGCTGTATAAGCTGTCTGTCATTAGTATCTCTGTGCCTGAGTACTGATGGATTGCCAAAGAATTGAGAGGTAGGCAGGAACCATCATTTGGCCTTGTGCCAAGGGTACTGGTAAGTTTTGATGGCCCTGATCAGCCTCTCCTGGGTCTCCATCTGCAGCATTTGCCCATGGGATCAGGAACCCCATTTCACCTCAGCCCTGGGTTTTTAGTGCCTGCCTGAGCTGTATTGTGGTCTGTCTCTCTTTCCCAGGTATACCTGGCCATAGGCATTTTTTATCTGATCCCTGGCACTTGGACAGACTTCCAGGCTTGACCTCATACCTACCTGGTAATAACTGGACTGTGACTGGCACTGACTGCCACTGCCAGGACTGACCCTGGCCTGCAAACCAGCTTCTGAGCTGGACCTTGGATCTGCTTGGCCACCACAAGCTCACCTGATGATCTGGACTCTCAGTTGAACCCAAGTTCATCCCTGGGCCTGTCTGCTCTACCACCTTGTGGGAAACTATGAGACAAGACTTGGCTGAAGAGACCTTGTCCTGCCATCCTTTTCTCCCTTGTCTCCCGGATCCCTGATGCAGTTGGCCCACCTCTCTGCCCTGACAGAAGAAAGCTTTTCCAGTGAAATATTTTGTCCTTGCCTCACCACTGAAGTCCCACTTTTCTTCTGCAAGTCCAGCCTTTATTTTTATTGCAAGGTGTCACCACAACTCTCCCCTTCCCAATACCTGTCTCCAAGTGATCTGGAGCCCTGGCCAACTCAGCCTCCTGCAATGGCACCATCTTACCAGGCTAGGGAGCGAGTTGCAACCTGAACAGTCCCTAGATGTACCTGTAGGGACAAAAAAGTCATTAAGTTTCAGGGAGAGTGCTGATGTACACCACAGTTACTGGATATTTTATATCGTTTTAAGCCTTGGAGGACAGGCTGAGAGAGATGGAAAAGGTTAAAAGTACAGCTATTGTGGATCCCTGTCCCTGTGCTGGGCTGGAAGGACACTGCCCCAGCATTGCTCTGAGGCACTGGGATCATCACTCATGGATTCCATTGGATTAGCACTGCCTCTTGCGATCATTCTGCCCCCAATGCACCCAACAGACACGTGAGTAGGTGGAAGTGGGACTGAGCAGAATGTTTTGAAGCAGATACACAGGTGGTCAGTGGGTGACCAGAGGTTTCAGGTGTGAAGGTTTTGACAAAGATGGGGAATATAGCTGGGAAGCACTTCTGGGGAGCAGGGCCTGGGCTCAGCGTGACTGTTGTGTTAGCTGGAAAGTGAGGTGGGACATTGTACGGCATTGTCAGGAAGGCAGCCAGCAGATTCCTCAGTGATGGGGTAGCACTGAATGACCTCAGAGCACAAATGGTCTGTGCAGCTGGTGGACTCCTCTGAGCACTCTGCCTGTGCCAAGGAGAGCTCAGGGCCCCAGATCTCCTGGGAGGCAACCCACACCTTGTGTACCCTGCAGATTGGCTTGCCTGCCTGTCTGCTGAGGCTGGGGGAGAGGAAAGTATTGGCAGCTCACACAATTATTAACAGAAGAAGCAGAAGGGCAATAGGAAAGGTCAAAGAGTGATTCCCACCCCAGTGTCAAGCATAAAATTGAATCTGAAAAAGGCTGAGCAAAATTTCGTGCTAGAAATGAAGGGATCATGACTGCTCTGAAAAACTGCTATCAGAGGTGTTCTGGATAAATGCTTATGGTCAGTTTGAAAATACAGACACAAACTGAACATTGCTGTAGACTACACTATTGAAAGAGCAATGCCATTTTAGGCCCTGGTAAAGGAGCCTGACATTCATATTTCAGCAACTTTCTCTCACACATCCCCTGTTAATAAGCCTCCACACCTCCAAAGAATGCTCTATTGGATTCAAATGACATCAAATCTTCCATCCTCCTAGATGCTGTTGGTGCCTCTGATAGTACAGAATGGGAACTAAAGAGCTATGTGGGGCTGGGTAACACTGAAAAAGGAATACAGACTTCCTCACTGAACCCCTGTGAAAATCATCAGAGTCATTAGCCAGGGATATTGTGAAAAAGGGTTCATGCTAAAGTCAAACTAAGTGTCCTGCTGAAAGTGTGTTGGAATAGCTAGTTCCCTCCGTGGTTCTAGAGTACTTGCTGGAGTATGATGGATTTCTCTTTGAAGGGTCAGTGTTCCTTTGCAACCATACATTTGGCATCATCTGACTATAGAGCACTCTCTAATAGGAGATCAAACCTGATCCTTTAGAGCTGTGTACAGCTGTGCTTGAAGAACTGCTGCTGTTCTGACATGAGTGAAACAGCCTGCTGTGTGTATGTGGAGGATGAGAGATAAGGGAAGAGAAAGAAGGATGAAAAGGAGAGCCCTTCTTGACTATGTCCCTTTATTGTAGCTACCTTAGTCCAGCTGTTCCTCACGCAGTTGTCACCGCTAGGACTTCGTGACGCTGGCTGCCATGTCTGGCTCTTGGAAATGTTCACGTTCTATTATTTTTCTGTGTACTGTCTATACTGAGCCAGACATGCAAGAGACAGGATATTCATCATGCTAAACCAACCATAATTCAGAGGAGTGTGTCACTGTAGTGGGTTGACCCTGGCTGGATGTCAGACACTCACTGAAACGTCTCTATCACTCCCCCTCCACCACTGGACAGGGGAGAGAAAATATAACTAAGGGTTCACAGGTTGAGATAAGGACTGGGAGACATCACTCACCAATACTGTCAGAGGCAAAACAGGTTGGAATATAAGATATGAGATAGTAATTGAATTTATTGCTAACAAAATCAGAGCAGGATCACAAGAAGTAAAATAAAACCTTAAAAAACACTTTCCCCACACCCCTCTCTCCTTCCCAGCTCTACCTCCTCCACAGCCTGGGACCAAACTTTCCAAGCCACTAAGGCAGTTTTGATTACATCATATTTCCATATTCTGTCAGTGTTGACGTTGACCAATGTCTTGGTTGCCAGCTGGACAAAACATGTGCAGCTGGGTGAGAGAGGTATAGGTGTTAAATTACAGAGGTCCTGAAATGCACCAGTGTGGACTTCATTAGTGGTGCAGCAGCCCTAGCTCCTCCAACAGCTGCCCTGTGCCCAGTGCTGAGGGAATGGACGTCAGGGATTCTCAAACACACATGTGATACACAGCATGTGACATATTCCCTGTTAGTGAGGAATGCAGGACAAGCCCTGCAGATGTAGTGTCAGATAAATGGCAGATCAGGGTCAAGCCCTCAGTGAAATTTCTACTTGTCAGAGTACTCCAGGTAAGGCTGTGGAAGAGGTCTCGTCTCTAAACCAAACCCCTCAGCAAGTATCCATCTCAACAGGAATGGATAATGAAGGGATTCTGTCTATCAAGAAATTAAATAGAAAATCAGGAAGACTACTGTATTTTGTTCCTAGATCTGGAAGTATGTTTAAGATAGTGATTGGAGAGAAGGAGAGAGGGACTGGGGGAGTCAGGGAACCTGGGCTCGTTTGCCAGCATTGCGTTGTAACTGTAAATAATAGCAAGTCCCCAGGGATGTTTTTTAGTTCTGACTTGTCTCTCAAGTGGAGGCAACAGTGTCACACTTTCTACCAGAAGACTAGATTATGCAGGGTCTCTGTTCCTGGAAAGCAGTGGTTACACTACACTATTTATCCCAGTGCTGAGTTCTTGGATATCGGATAGGTTTCTTCTGTACACTCACATCATCCCTAGCTGTAATGTTCCTGCCTGTAGGGACGTTTCACATTGAAGGCCGTTCCCAATCACACCTTCCAGAATGGGTGTGAAGGTGCAGCCTTGAACAGCACAAGACCTTTAGGTCATCAGCAAAATAGTCTCCCCATCTCCTCATCTCTTATCCAGAAGCACAGGGACAGCTGGGAGCCTGACCATGCTACTCCTCTTGTCCTCTGGTTTGCACCATCTCGGCGGCAGCAGACTGGCTCTTCACAGGTCTGCACTGGCAGTGCAGTGCGTCTCAGCTTGTGCCTTGTGCTCTGCCCCTATGTGGGGCAGGGCACTGAGTCACAAGCCCTTGGCATAATTATTCTCCCTTCTGAGATCAGGTGAGAAGGTTCAGTCCTGTGCTGGAGACCCAGACTGTTTATGTTTATAGGGGCTGCTCTTCACTCTCTTAGACTATCTTTCACCTCTCCCAGCCTTCCTCGAAATTCTGTGACCCCAGGGAGTGCTGAGGCTCATCACTACAAGTGCCCTGAATGGCCCTGGCTCTAGGGAACAGGCATACTAGCACTGTGACACATCCATGTCACAGCTGCATGCACCACTGCTTCAGATACACAAACCGATCCACGTCCTTGAGAGAAAAAAACTGTTTAAGAGCCAAGATCTAGGATGTGCATGGTGTCCATGCACCCAGGAGCTGCTTTCATCTCGATGCTCAAGTGGAAGAAGGAAAACCTTGGGACAGGAGTATACTCTGGGGACAGGTGCTGAAAATCAGTGACAAGTTTGCAAGTCATTGTAGTTATCATTAATTTCAGCTTCACCATAATACTCTATAATACTGGTGTGTGTGAGGACTCTGACCCACTGGGCCCCAAGAGGGGTCCTTGAACCAGCCGTGGTTTCTGCCTGGTCCCTGACGCCCACTGACGCGAACACCTTTCATAGCCAAGGACAAGCATTGGCAGCCCACGGTCGTTCTGATCGCTGCCATCAGGAAAAGACTCTTACTTGGCACAGCCCCTGAGCAAGGACCATATTCCAGCCCAGGGAGCTGCTTTGCTCCCTCAGCTGTAAGGAGAGCCCAAGCTGGAGCAAAGGGCTGAACAAGGTGGGTCTTCCAATGGGTCCCTGGGGGTTTACAATGCTATGGCTAGAGCAGAAACAATCCCACCCCGACTCCTGAAACACATCCCCCTCCATTAAGAGGGTAGGTGGACAGACCTTTCCTCCCCCCTTTCCCCCTCTTTCTTTCCCTCCCGGAGGTCACCTTCAGCGGAGGCAGTGTGCCCCCAGGCCCAGAGCCATGGGGACGGGGCGGAGCGTCACGCTGAGCCCCGTAGCGCCTGGCAGCCCACTCCGGCTGCTGGCGCAGGCTGAGCCCGGCGGCTGCGGCGAGGGGAGCGAGGCAGTAGCGGCTGGCTGGCTGTCCTGCGCTGCTGGAGAAGGTGAGAGGCTTAGTACAGGCGGGAAAGGAGAGTGGGAAGGGAAGTTACAGCGGTGGCACGATGAGAGAGACTGGACAGGCACATAAAAGGGCACCCACCCCTCTCAAACTGGTTTTGGAGACTTGAGCGTAGCGTGCCGGCACAATGCGGAGCGCACCCATTTCCCACAGCGGGCTGGTGGTGGCTCTGCCCTGCAAGGTTGCTTTGTGTCCACCTGTGTCCGGTGGGATGGTGCTGCGGTGCTGGCGGGTTGGCTGGGAGAAAGGTGTGATGTGGCTTGGTGCAAGTGCGATTGCTGCCGGTTTCTGTCCGAGGAGGCTGCTGTGCGGAGGCTGTGTGGGGTGCTGCTTGCTGGGGAGAGCCTTACGGGGGTCTCCGGGGAGGCTGCTGGGTGTCTCTGCCCCAGAAGAGCAATACGCAGTTCTGCTGCCGGTACACTCATGCCGTTCTCGGCAGCGAGATTAAGCACTAGCCTGCTGACCAGTTTTAGAAAGAAGCTCATAAATCTACCAGCAATAAGGCCAGAAGCAAACATTGCGATAATCTGTTCTTATCCCTTGGCGTACTAAACGTGGTTTGCACCAGAGTGGACCTTTTAGGGAAAAAAGTGCCATTCTTGAGCCAAAAGTTATGGAGATGGAAGTATATTCTTCCATACTGTTTGATGAGATTTTTAGGGGCAAATATCCTTCTTCACAAAATCTGCACCACAACAGAGGTCTAAAATGGCCTTATTTCAGCTTCATCTATTTGTTTTATTATAATGCTTTGACCTAATTGGGAGAGCCCTTTTTAGTGAAATGTTAATACTCGGAAAGGTCTATACAGATGATAGAGTAACTTCTTTACTATCTGTTTGATAAGCTATAAAGATAGCTCCCCTGGAAGTTTTCCTTGTAATTTTCAGCCCTGTTGTCATTGGCTTGACTTTCTCTGGTCCCTTTTCTGTCAAACCGGGGACATCAGTGCTAGATTGCTGAACTGTGGGCTCACCGATACCATTAAAAAGATAGAAAACATCCAGTAACTGGTTCCGTTGATCTATCAGCTCGCCTCCAGAAGAGTTCAGGAAATCTACCCAAGCTTTCTTCACATCAATATATATTTAACATTTCAAGAAACATCATAAAAAGGTAGATAAAGAAGAATAAAAAGTACAGCAAATGTAAAAATAAATTTATTGTGAAAATACAAATTCCACTGGGGTGTGATATTCTCAATTGTAGTGCTGAAGCTGTTAACAGGTGGCCAGCTCTTCAGAAATACAGCTTCCCTAACTCAGCTGATTTTCAGAGATTAAATTTCAGACTGTCTCATGGCATCTGTATGTAGGAACCTCTGCAGAATCTGGAGTTCACTGTAAGAGGCACATTGCTCTTCTTTTGTTACAATCATTTTAACCTACGTAAAACTGAACAGCTGACTCTGGTTTTTTTTCTTTACAGTGAAGCTTACTTTTTAAATTTAGCATCTGGAAAATGCTAGTTTGCCTCTCACTGCTGATGTTTCCTGCATCTGATTCTTTTCCGGCATTCTTTTCAGCAGAATGAATGCAAAACTGGAATCTGCAACATCAGTAATTCTTGTACTGTTGTGCTCTTAGACTTGTGTCTGTGTCATTAAGATGTGTATCTATATCACTGCAGATTAGTTCTACTGCAATTCTGTATCATCCAATGTCTTAAGGCCTGCAAGGGAAGTGAGGCTATACTAGATCTGTATTTCTGGATTTTCATAGTGTCCATTAAGCAGCATGAAGAACCTAGATGTGTCTGATTAATATGACTTTTCTTTTTTTATTTTTTTTTTCCTGTCACTCATCCAATGCCAGACTAAAATCCTGGCTTCTTTGGTCATTTGAAACGTTTTTGTATGTATGTGTGTGTGCATGCTCTAGTTTTGTGAAGCAATACATTGTCTACCCAAACCCTTTTTGTGCCATTTGCAAACATTTTCTAGATGATTTCTGTGTTTTCTTCTAGATCGTTGACAAAGATAAAAGAATTATAACAGAGTCAGGATTTAAAAATTTTAATTGTGTAGGTGAGAACAACAATAAAATATAATATCTTCCACTATATACTGGGCTTTTAAAAATTAATTAAAAATGTGTGGCTTATTGATTTAGACCAATTCCAGGATGAATTTGTACAGATAACTTTCAGGAAATGACCTGAATGTGAAAGGGACATTTCTGGCAGGTGCTGTATGAACCAATACCAGGAAGAGAACTGCTTCAAACCAACAATTTAGGGGTTGGTGGGAAGTGCCTGCAGGTGAGGTCCTTACACAGCCCCTAAGCAGAAGTTTGAGAACAACTGAGTGAAGTGATATGAATTACTTGGTACACTAAATCTATTCCAGCAAAATGTGCTTTACTAAAGGTGGTGCAAAAATATTCAGGTAGAAACAAGGTAGGCAGCACTCATAAAGGGACATGAAGAGGAAGTGCATTTTTTTCCCCAATACTCCCCAGTAATTTGGAAATAATTTGGAAAAACTCTTGACTCGTAATGGATGTATAAGGTAATGCAACCTGTGTGTCACTCCTGCAAAAAGAGATCTTGAGGCCACATCAGGAGACAGGGGGTAATTCTAACTGAATGTGTGACAGGACGCATTGCCCCCACGACAGTTGGGGTTTTAACATGGGGGATGGGGAGAGAAAAATGATGAGGCTCTAGAAAAGAGCCATGAAACAGATCTGAGAGCTGGACAATTGGGTTGGACAATCTGAGAGCTTGGTTTGGCAATTAGACAGAAGGTTATTTGAAGTCATTGAACCAATAAGAAGACTGAGAGGTGTCTTGATCAGAGAGCATAGAGATGCTTATTGTCAGTTCAAAATGTGACCACATCTTCTGGAAGCATCACATCTGTTTTTCAACCAACTGATGTGGGCACTACAGAAGTACAGTGTCACAGATGCTTTGTGAAGCCTAAGAAAAGCATCAGTTAAATGCATAGCCTGAGCTTCAGTCTGATAGTTTTACTCAATGTAATTAATTGAAAATATGTTCCAGTGCATATAAACCCTGCAAGAGTCCCAAGAAATTTAACAGGTATTAAAAACCTCTTTTCTCTATCTGAGAAACTTCAGATTAGGTGAATTCAGATTAGGGTGTCATATGAATGTGTAACAGCAAGAATGTTCACACTGGCATTTATAATTGACCAAACCAAATTGTCCATTTGGATCAAGCCTGAATGACTTTTTGTAAGAGATGCCCCAGATGCTATTTGTTATTTGGTTTGTGTTAAGGCTCTGTAGAAGGTCAGACAAGGAAGTGGACCTCACACACCATATGCTGAAGACCATTTTTAATAGAGTATCTTTGACAGAAGAAGAGGTTGAAACAGCTGAAACTCTTAATCTTGAAAAAGAGAAGGCTCAGAGGAGATCTTATTGGTGTATATAAATATATGATAAGAGGGAATGGAGCAAAGGGAGCCAGACCCTTCCAAGCAGTGATCACTGATGGGAGTCTCCATCTGTGGAGATCCTGAAGACCTGGCTGAACACCTTCCTAGATAACCTGCTTCAATTGCTGCTGCTTGAGCAGGGGAATTGGATTAGATGATCTCAATAGGTCCCTTTCAACCTGAACACCTCTGTGATTCTGTCATCATAGCACTGTCTCTGTTATATAGAGATCACACTGCCTTTGGCCTTTGACATATATGAAATGCTTTTTTGGATTAAATATATTAATCATTTTGGTTGAAGAACCAGAATAACATTACCTGGACTAAGACATTGTATCTCCATAGGCTAGAGCCTCCTCAGCTTCTGAGGTGATTCAGAAATGTCTTGTGATGGTGTAAAGGATGTGAGCTTTTTGCTGCTGTAATTAGAGATTTCTTGAGGAATTTGAGACTGTGAGGGTTTCTCACAGTCAGCTGCCTGGAAACAAGACCTCAAGCAGTGACGAAGCACAGAAAGGATAGTGGAGGAAAGAACAGTTTTGAATGGGACTCTGCCTGCTTCTTTCAAAAGAGCAGAGCCAAATGGTGAATGCATCCTGGCCAGGGCCCTGGTGACCTCCTCAGTGCTTGTCAATCTGCAAAGGGAAAATGACATTTTAGAAGGTATCAGAAGTAGGTGTAGAGCACCCAGGCACACTCTACTCAGTGGTGACCCAAATTTGATCCTCACTTACCTTCCTAGCTAATTGCAGTGGCATCTCAAAGAAAGACCTGACAACATCAGCTATTTTCTCAAGTGTGGACTTTGTCTTGTAATTAATGACTTCAAGGGCAGCAAGGGCCAAAGTCTGCAAACTGTTCTGGAGTGACTGCAGCTGGGGCTTCCTTCATATGGAGCCCTGATCAGACTCACAGGCCCTCAAGAAACTCTACCCACATCCTCTGGATGATCTGCTCTTCCAAGCTGGCTCATTCACTTTAATGCTCTACTCAGAACCTGGACCATTTACCCTCCCATGCCAGTGGGGCCATGAATGGAAGTAGAGATCCATTCCACCTATATTGCAGTTGACTTGAATTGTGGAGTGGAAAGATTACAAGAGTTTTTGAAATTTGTGTTGTTTTCAGTTTTTCTATTGCAAAAACCTAGGACTGAAATATTTTGACTCCCTAAAGTGAAGTGAGAACCAAGAACATACAGAAAAGCACATCCTTCCATTCACAAAAGCAAGTTTTCACATAGTAAATAGGAAAGAAGTAATGAATGATATAAAATGGATGAATCATGTTATAAATAATTCATTGCAAAATAAAAACATATTAATTGGTAGATATTGGAAAAATTTGCAACTATTGAATAATACTTAAAGTTGATGCAGTGAGAAGATTTTAACCTTTGGGCTAAACAGCAGTAACAAGCAGCCAGCATATAAGGGTAGAAATTTTATCTTACTCAGGTTTGAGAATTTCAGTTATCTAAGAGGATTGTGAACAATTTTCTGACAAGAACTTGTAAGTGACCATGAATTTGATATAGGAGGAACTGTCTTATAGGAAAGATCTTTCGGGTTTTTGTCACAGATGTTAATATAATGTATTCTTCAAATGACAAGCAGGCGTTTCTCTTGTTGTTCCACTCCCTATTTAATGTGGCTTTAGCTTATCTAATATCAAAGGGAGGCATATGCCTTTCCCAGGTCTACTACATTTTAGGTTTTTTCTCTATGTTCCACCTAAATTTTTCTCTGTATAACACCTAAATGCAGAAGCACCAGTTTGGGAATATTGTTGGCAGGGTGGGTCCATTTGGGGGTTCTGATATGACTGTGCTGTCTGGAATTTCACAAGTCCTGTTGGCTGGGCAGCAAACAAAAGGTCATCAAAGCAAAATCTCTAAAATATTTTCCAGACCCTCTTTCCCTGCAAGTTTTCTCATGCCTTCCATTTATCTCCTCCCATGCAAGCACTTTTCATTGTTGTACTTGCTACTGACTGTACTAACTTTGACTGCTGTTGGCTCTCACATTAAGCCAAATCCTTTGCAGAAAGGAGCCAATTACTTGGTTCTTCTGAATTGGATAAGATTTAGAAATGCAGTCTAGGAGACAGGGAAGAGAAGGGGAACTTTCCTGCAGATAGTCCCAGGCTCCTGTACAAATCCAGCCTTTTTGTAGCTTTTCTAGGTTTAAATACTTATTTTTCTAAATGTCTTAATTTTGAAGAATGACTAGATTTAGCAGCAATGGGCTTCCTTTGCAGAAGAGAGATATGGACATACTGGAACAAATCCAGTCTGTGAAGATAGTTAAGTTATTGGAGCATCTCTCATAGGAGGAGAGGCTAACAGAGCTGGGACTTTATCAGACTTAAGAAGAGAAGGTTTGAGGAGATCATCTGATTGATGCATATGAATACCTGCAAAAACACACAGCCAGGTGTATCACAGTATCAGATGATACTGAGTGACAGAACAGAGGCAGTGGGCCTGAAACAGAATTTCTATTTAAGCATAAGTAAAATCTTTTTTACCACAAAGGTGATCACTGGAACAGGTTACCCACAGAAGCTGTGGTCTCCATCCCTGTAGATATTTAAAACTGGGCTGGGCACAGGACGACTTGCTCTAGGTAACTCTCCTCTGAGCAGAAGGTTGCAGTAAGTGGTCTCCAGAAGTACCTTCTGAACTTTACCCTCCTGTGACTCTGATTCTGTGACCTTGCTCCGAAGCCAGGAGGGACCCCCAGGCCCAAAGTGCCTTGTTCAGAGCACAAGGAGGTAGACAGGGAGAGAGTGCTGCCACAGAGGCCTTAAAATGCTGCCTTGTAGCTGGCTGGGGGAACTGAAAAAGCACTGCTCTGAAATGGGTCTGAAGCAGTTGGCTATAGCTCAAAATGCTAGTGATGTCCTAGCTTACTTCCTGTATAAGTTTTTGGCTGCACAGATGAATGACTTTCAGTCAGAAATGTCATCAGGCATGTGAGGTACTGAGCTCCCTTTGGCTTCCTCAGGGCACTCTGCCTTTTTTTCCATGTGCTAGCTGTGCCTATGCCCAAGGGACAGGTCTGTCTCATCTGCTAGCTCAAGGACTTCACTGAGCAGTAGAGGTGGGCTTCTGAGTACGGTGACTGGGTCACACTTGAAAATCTGGGACTCTGCTAATGTTATGCCTGTTGCCTAGCTTTAGATAAAAGAATTAGAGGGCTGAAGGAGGTTCCCTTCAATACAGAGACCTTTTCTATGATGAGGGACTTTACCCAGAGATGTGCTGTATAAAAGTGCAAGTTCAACTCCAGCACAGCTGCAAGAATGCTCAGTCTCCAAGTGGCAGAAATGTACCCTTCCATGTCATGGTTGTGTCGCATGTCTGGTCTGGCTTTCTCTGTGCATGCTGTGATGTTCCTGACTCTGGCTGTGGTGTTTCTGCAGCTCTCAGCAATGGCCCAGAGCTCAGCTGTGACTGCAGCAGCGGCAGGGACAGTGGCACCAACCAAGCTAGAGGAGCTCCTGGAGATCACCGCTCAGAGCCTGGTGCGTGCCGAGGTGGCTGAGCACTACGAGGTTATTCGGGAGCTGGGCAGGGGCAAGTATGGCCATGTGATGCTGGTGACCCACAGGCAGAGAGGTAAGGAACTGACCGCGCCCTGTGAACTACTGTGCCTTGTCTCCTCTTCATTCACGGGGGTGCAAGGGCTGGTGGCACCTCAGAGCCAGGTGCCACATGGTGGGGATCCCCAGGCAGGCCATCAGGACAGAGACGTCCCCAGCCAGGAGCCATCCCATTACATCCAGCCAGGGAGCAGGTGGTGCCGGGGGCAGCCCAGAACATCTGGCAAGATTATAGTGATGAGGCAGGTCCAAGGTTAAGCTGGGAACCTAACCCACAGGTCAGGATGACTAGAGGTCACAGACAGGTGCCAGCACGGATGTGATATAGATAGAAACCAGCAGTTCTACCACAGGGCTCAGTCAGGGAGCCACAAGCCTGAGCTGAAGTGGTGCTCTAAGGCCCATGGACAGAGGGTGGGGATGAAGGTCCTGGGCTGGCCATATGAGTACCCTGACACTGCTCCTCCCCAGCAATCCCAGCTCAGACTGATGGGCCCATGTACCCTGAATGTCCCTACTCTGCCCAGGGCTCTTGTGCATGCACTGACTGGCTCAAAACTTATACTAGTGACAGTTCCTGTTCCCAGATCTGGTGTCCATAGGGTATTCCCACAAAAACTTTGCACTAGAGACCTCCCTGTGGCTGTGACTTCCCAGATCTGTGGCTGCTGTGTCCTACCTTGGGGTGAGTGATGTTCAGAGGAGTCTAACCCACTCTTCCCATCCCCAGGGACTCCTATGGCTCTCAAGCTGCTACCTAAAGCCAGTACCAAGCTGCAGACCTTCCTGTATGAGTATTGTGTAGCACTGTCCCTTGCCACCCACCCTGCCATCATCAGCATGTTTGGAATTGCCATTGAGTCCAGCCAGTACTATGGTTTCCTCTATGAACCAGCGCTGCACAAAGACCTCATCTCTATCATCAAACCCCGTGTGAGTGTTGCTACAAGGCCATGGGGACTGGGGCTGGAGCATTTGGACCCTTTGAAGGCTGGCTGGGTCAGAGGGAGGGAGATAAAGGCAATGGGCTGTGTGTCCATCTGGGTTCTGCAGCACTGAAACAGCCTTGGGCTTGCAAGGTGAGAAATACGAAGGTCTTTCCCAGTGCTGAGCCCAGTAAGAGCCCAGCTGGCAGGGCTGCCGAGGTGCCCTGTGTGTGCCATCCTGCCTGTGTCTCTCCCTGTGCAGGATGGGATCCCTGAGCCAGCTGCAAAGCAGTGTGCCAAGCAGCTCGTGAGCGCGCTGGAGTTCATCCACAGCCGGGGGCTGGTGTACCGCGACATCAAGCCTGAGAACGTGCTGCTGTTTGATCCCGACTGCCGGCTCGTCAAACTCACTGACTTTGGCCTCACGCGGCCCAAGGGTACCAAGCTCAAACTGGTGGCCGGGGTAATCCCCTACACTGCCCCCGAGCTGAGCAGCACTGCTGATGCCCAGGGGGTGCCCATCGACACCAGCATGGATGCCTGGGCCTTCGGGGTGCTGCTTTTCTGCCTGCTGACCGGCTACTTCCCCTGGGAGCAGAGCCTGCCAGATGACCCTTTTTTTGAGGACTTCATGCAGTGGCAGGAGACAGGCCTAGAGAAGGATGTGCCCCGGCACTGGAAGCGCCTGACAGCCGAGGCTGCCAGGATGCTGCGGAGCCTGCTGGCTCTGGATCCTGCCAAGCGTGGCCCCGTCAGTGGCGTGCTGCGCTACGTCGACTGTCCTTGGCGGCTGGAGGATGGACGCAGTGAAGAGGCTGCCGTGAAGTCCTAGAGCCTGCTCGCCATGGCAAGAGGGAAGGAGCATATCACCCTGCAGGGGGCTTCAGGGTTTGCGGCACCATGATGGCCTGGGTGTCAGAGGGCATGGTGGCCCAGAGAGCAACTTCTCTGCGACTCTGTCCCTGCTGCCACAGAGTGAAGCTCCATCCCCAGCTGATGGTTCTCACCCCATGACTCAGTACTGCCCAGTGCCATCTCCTTGTATTTCCTTGGGGCTTTAAAACATCTCCTTTCTCTTGGAAATGACTGTTGTGCGTGAAGCATCCACTTGTTTCCTGGCCACAGGAGCTCCAGGGAGTTTGCTAGATTACACCACCTGCCTTGTCTCAAAATAGAGCAAAATACATACTTCTGTGTTTCTGTATGTGGCTCTTTTTCCCTCATAATAAATGCCTGTTGGGACCTCCTTGCTGTCAGAGAGCAGGGAGCATGACAGAGCTTGCAACCATCTTAGGACAAGCTGTCCAAGGCAGGGGCCGTCTCTGAATGCCGCCTGGGCCTGCACCAGGACCCTTAGAGGGTGACTCCAGGCTGGTGGGGTGGAGGTGCTGGGGAGCCCCCAGCATGTGGCTGTGGGTGGTGGTTGGGGAGTGGTTATGGTGTTGAGGTTATCTCCTGCCAACCCAAGCACATCTCGTCCCTTGTACTGTCTTCAGGTCCTAAAACAATGTCTTTCATGCTCTTTTAGAGGCCTGGTTACCCCTCTAGAAGACCTTCCTTCTCTCCTTTCCTATCACTTCATTAACCCTTCCCTAGACACACACGTTTCCTAATGCCCCAATATCCTTCTAGGTGCAGGTTTTAATCCTGAAAATGGGTAGCAAAGAGAGAATTAGCAGTTAGTAGCCCTTCGTATTTTTTTCTACCTCTTTCCAATCCCAGGATTATGCTGTTGGTAATAATCCCTTTCAGAGTTTAACCTGGTCCTTTTGCTGGCAGTATTCCCAGCTTGATTTCCACTCTCAAGGGCTTCATAACTTCTAAAAATGCAGTGTCCTAGCACTATCTTTTCTAGCATCTCTAACAGCTTTTTTTTCATCACAGACACTTTTCTGCACACACTCTTTCTTCTATGCTTCCCCAACCTCTAACTCCTTTTTTCCAGCTTCTTCTCACCCACTGGCATTTTAGCGTTACTTAACTTCCCTACTAACATTTCCTTTTTACTACCCATCACCTGGTAAACACCTTTTGCTCACTCCTCTCTCAGTAACATCACCTCCTTACAACTATTTTGTCCTGTTCCTGCTCTCTACATCACTTATACCTTGTGTCTTCCTTCCAACTCCCCAGCCTACCTTACCAACCACCATCATGCTCACACTGTCCAATATACAGTTTTAGAATTTTTCATTGCCAAAAATCATAAATGCTGCTCAATTCTGTCCTGCTGAAATTTGGCTCTAATTACTCTTTGATTACTGTAGGAATAGCAGAGGAATGTTAAGGTGCCAACAGAGTTCCTGTATTTAAAGTGGAGAAGCCTTAGGACCGATGGATCTAAAGGCCAGGTAGCTGGCAACTATCCAGTGAAAAATAATGGCAAATTTGTTACAGATGTTTGCTAATAGAAAATTAGAGAACAGCAATGTGGCTTTTTGGAACAAGATATTCAATTTTATAATAAAGTTGTGTTTGATAAACTAAATTCATAGTGTTATGGTACAGAGTTTTTGTAAGGTATGACCTATTGATAAAAAGAGAATTGTGGTATTTGTATTGATTCAGAAGATGCACTATGGAAAGTCCATAAAATATAGATTTAAGTGGATTGAGAACTTTCAAGGGACAGAAGAATTTTCTGCTTGGAATGCTCTTTGGTTATTTTGTTCGGTTTCTGCAGGGATCTGTTGTTAAACTAAAACTGGTTAAGATTTCCAGCCATGATTTTAAGGGAAATACAAAGCCACTGCAGGTAAAACCCTCCAGATGACACAAACATGAATAGGGTGGTAGCAAGAGGAACAAGCCACTCAGACAGATCTGGATAACTTGATAAGTTGTGTATATTCAAACAAAATACATTTTCTTACAGGCAGGAGAAATACAATCAGGTAGGAACACATAGGAATAAAAGCCGTCCTTATAGAAGGACCCCAAAAAATTTGCCACGTCACAGAGGATACGCAAGATTACATGAGTTCTTACTGTGTTGTCCTGTCAAAAGAGACAAATGGGCTCCTTAATGGCTGGAAAGTGGTAGACAGTAGGGGTGGATAAATCTTCAGGAAAGGCAGCTAAGAAGATTCCTGCTGGCCTAAATATGAGTGTGGGAAGCAGGAGTGAGGGATCAGTATTTGATGTCTCATGCGGAGATCCTGGGTATGGCGTCACATTTACAGGCAAGCTGGAAAACAGGAGACAGCTCAGAAAAGAACCGTAGTGGGACTGTGGTTTAAGCCTGTAAGAAAGTCTTACAGAAAGTAACAAGCTAAACTATCTAAAATAGGAAAACTGGATGGTGATTTGATTATGGTATAGAATACTGAGAAGAAAAGACCACCTACTGATGACCTATTTTGAGAACAATCCAAGAGCGACCATGAGAGGTTGAACCAAACTACTCCAGTAGTGAGGTTCTTGCCTGCTGAAAAAAACCATCACATGAGCACAGGCTGAGAGAACAAGGAATGTTCAGCCTGGAGAGGAGTCAGGGTGGATCTTACACTTCTTTATACTTTCAGGCACAAGTATTAATGGGGAGGGGAGAGGCATTTAAGCATAAGAAAAATGGCTTTGCAGTGATGGTAGCCAAACTTCGTAACATTGGTGATGTGTCTATGTCTTTGGAGACATTCAAAAGATGATTGGACAAGGCTCTGGTAAACTTTCTCTAGCTGTCTCTTTTTTGAGAAGGAGATTGGTGTAAGCAATCTTCAAATGTCATGTCTGGTATCAACCATGCTGTGTTTCCACAACATTTTTTATTTTGAAGACACTCTGTGTTGTAGCTAAGGATATTTAGGGCTCCCAAATGTCTCTTCTTTGGAATTGCTCAGTATGGTCTCAGCAGAGCTTGGCACCACATGCAAAACTGGCTTGACAAGAAAGGATTAGCAAGATTTTAGGGCTTATTCCAAATTAAAGTAAGCCTGAACTGATGGAACACTGACATCTTTGGGGAAATAGATCAAGCTGGCCAATGCCATCAGGACTCAGGCTATTTTTTTTTTTTTTTTTTAAGGAGCCAATTATGCCAATGAGGATCACAGATTTGGTGCTGCCTGATAAAGATTACGTGACAGAGGCTAATGGCAGTGAGAAGTGGCAATGACCAGGAATGTTTCTCTGTCTCCTTTGTCGCAGAGCCTTGGGATTTTGGTAGAAGGGGTTTTTGCTGCCAGAAAGTTGTGTGATGCATAGCAGAATGATGAAATCAGTACAGTGACTGCATCATGCATGTGATGGTGGTGGGGACAGGGTTGCAATGAAACAAGCTCAGATTTGAGCACGGTGGCAAAAACCCCTGCCCTGAGCTGAGTCCCTAGCCCGGGCTCCTTTTCTCAGTTGCTTGATCATAACTGCAGCTGGATTTCTTAAATCAATGAATAAACAGACCTGGCAAAGATAATCCCCAGGGGATCTGGAAAAGGATCTGGTTGCCCCCATCATCCCCAGAGCAGCTGTTGGGAGAGGCTGAATGGAACGGAGCTGTGTGCACTCATGCTGGCGCCTTGCACGCGCAGCTTCTGGCTTAAAGAGGGCTGGCCAGGTGCCCAGCACCCTAAAGGGCAACATTTCAGCTAGTGTAGGGATGGGGTGGATCTGGTGTCATCCCCAAAGAGGCATCGGATGGCTCTGAAGGGGAGAGAAAAATGCAGTACTTCACTCCTCTCTGGGATGGAATGAAGGGATAAATTGGGTAATTACTGAGCTCACCACACTATATGAGTTCTGGCTGCACGTCCAAGCAGTTTGAATCCGGACCATGGTGCCCTGATGTGTACAGCACACTGCATGCACAGGCTGGGCGTATGGACTCCATGGTTTTTGGTGGGATGTATGGTCTATATTTCTGGATCCCCTTGTGCACCTCACTATGGATTCTGCTTCCACTTCTGCACTGCACAGTCCATGCGGCTCCTCAGTAATTACACTCAGCAGCAGTCTGGGGAATGTAGTGCACTTCAGAGACTGCAGGGTGTAGGGAAGGCATGGGCCAACATTTCAGTATTGCAGGAGGATGGGTGATGGGTTGAGCTTGGATCTGTTGTCTGAACAGATGCCTTGATTGTAACTCTTCTCCTATCTAGGAAGTGTTGTTAGGAAAAAGTGGAAGTGAAAGTTGTTTGCTAGACAGAGATGTGAAAATTCAGGTAGATTTGAAAGTGATGACCCAAGTTGTGATAATGGTTAAACAGTGCCCCAGATGAGTCATCTCACAATTAAAATACTGACTATTTGGGCTAACCACGGGTCAGCAGTGTCCCCAACACAGAGACTGTGTTGTGATGCTGGCTGGGTTCAGGACATAAAAGGCAAGGTAGGGCCAGATTGCATTGTGGAGTCAATGTCATCTCCTCTTTCTACAAGAAGAATAAAAGTCACTCTATTGGATGCTGGAGCAGTGATGACAGGCAGGGCAAAAACCCAGCCTTCAGGAATTTAACAGTTAGGCTTCTGGAGTAATTTCTAGAAACTTGCAAATAGCTTTCCTTCTGCCTTGTTAACTGCAACATTATGTTACTTCCATCCCTTCCCACTTAAACCCCTTTAAGTATCATTACTTAAGTATCATATATAAATGCTGGGTATTCCCCAGCATTCCCTGAACAAGAGCACATGCTGACCACCCTGTGTGACCCTTCCAACTCTTCAAGCAAAAGTCAGGTCTTGAGATTGCAAAAGGACTGAGCACCAGTTAACAAAAATGAGTGGGGGAAAACATATCAGGCCAGGGACTATGATAAGACAGATGCAGGACCACATGGTGCCTGAGCCTGACTCCTCCCACACTGATTGTTCTTGTGTTTTGACTTTCATTTCAAAGACAAATTAGGCCAGAGCTTTGATAAAAACCATAAAATATGGCCCTGTTATGAGTAACTCTCCTGAGCACAGGGATGGAATGAGAAAATAGCTCGGGAATAAGAATGGTGGAATTGGTTACCTTTCATTCTTATTCATTTAGGGACCTGATGGTGACAACTGCAACCCAGCTGATGCTGTCTAGAGCTGCCTGTAGCTGAGAAGCCTTGAGAAGTCATAAAATGCCATTGTCATGCCAAAGAGTTGCAGGATGGAAAGTGACCAGATCACAACATACCTGGTCCATGACATGGAGTTTCAGCTTTTTATTTTTTTTTTTACCTCTCCTGTATCCCTGGGTGGAGATGACCAAACCAGAGGGAAATGCTTTAGACAACAAGATCAAAGGAACTGCCTCAGTGTTTTCTACATCCTGTATCTTGGGTTGCACTGTATCTTGCTACCCAAACTGTAATTTTAGTTCCCCTTGTGCTATACTGTGCTATGTTGCTGCTGACCACAAGAAGTGACCACTAGTAAATCCCCTAGTAGCTAGTATCAGCCAGTATCCTAGACTTCCCTACTTAGGATGCACCAAGGTCTGACAGCCAGGCACACCAGCCAATAATCTGAGCTTGCCCATATACAGGTCTGCCTGTTGCTGTGGTGCATTAGGGTTTTTTTCTCCCCTGGGCTGACAGGCAGCTGGGCATGTTTATAAGCCCTGTGCCTTGGCTCAGCCTTGTGCAAGAGAGTGAGGAAAGAGGATTTGGCCTGGCCCAGGGTGGTGACAGGAGGTGGTCACGGTTGTCACACAGACTAATTGCACTTCTAACCCTCTCTGCTGTTTACAAGCTGCCCCCCACCAAGGACTCGTGGCTCTGGTTGGCACCTGTGTCTCAGGGTAGACTCACACAAGACTCCAGCTTCCCTGGTAGCCACCTCCTGTGTGCTAACTCAGAGTGCAGCTTCCACCTGAACTTTGCTGACATATTTCTTAGGGGATAGCAGAAAAAATGATGCATGACTGTATTTAAGTGAGATTATTTAAGACTTATTTAAGTGAGGTGCTTAGGAGAAAATTTATCTTAAGTGGTAAAAAAAAGTATTTTTTTAGAATGTGTATCTGACATCTAGCTATACAGAGCTGGCTTCAAGTGAAGCAGTCATATTACCATGATTAGAGGTTGTGCAGATGTCTTCAAACTGCTGCTTGAACAGTCCCCTGTCTTTGTCCCCAGTGCTGCCCAGTGCCTGGTTCAGCTGGTTATCTTCCCTTCCACTGGTGGAGTAGGAGATGGAAGCAGAGCAAGGACAGAAACATCTGGATGTTGGCTGACATCTGCTGAATCTGCTCTTTCCAAATTCAGGTAGGGAAAAAGTGGCAGCTTTCACATCACCTTGTTCTGTTATTAATAGTTGTTGCAGCTGACATTTGCCTTGAGATAATATTTTATCTTCATCTTCAGGACAGTAAATCTCGCAGAGGTTGCCAAATGCAGAGCTAACCCATAATCGTCTTCCCCAGGGGCATCCTGGACTGGCTTAACTCCTGACAATTCCTTCAGCCAAGCCTCTCTCTGCTGTACCCTGCACTCCTCTCCACAGCCACTGCATAACTTCTGGCTGCTCAGCCGTCTTGGAAGGAACCGAAACACGTTTAAATGTTTGTACCTTTATAGTATTTTATGATAAGCCCTTTGCTGACTACAAGTCAATTCCCTGAAGTATGGATTTGTTTACCTGTCCAAACCCCTGGAAGTGAGCAAGATGAGCAAATGGTAAACCTCCATCTTTTGAACTGGACAATACAGATTAAGTGCAGGAATTTCACAATGCACCAGATTTACGTGAAGGATCCAACTACAGACAGACATGCCTGTCCTAGTCCAGGACTCAGCATTGTTGCAAACCGCCACACATGTATCATGGAGCCATGACAGGAATAGCTGTACTATGCTCAAAGATACAGATTATCCCAGGTGGGTGGTGAGAGCTGCTCCATGGATAGGAAGCTTTGGTAAAATTACAGTGCTCATGCTGCTATGGACTAACATCCCTAGAAGAAGGGAAGTTACCAGGGACTCTTTTCCTCCTTCAGCTCTGAGGAATTTTCAGGGATTTTCCTTCTGTGGTACAGTTTATTTACTCTCCCTTTCTTGCTTTATGCTCGATCTTTCTCGCTCCTTCAGCTCTGTTTCTGTATCACTTGCCCACCCATATTTTCACCTTGCTGGGGTCATAGTGGTGCAAAGAAGTATCCCTTGATACCAAACCCTGGAAGACTTTATATTCTCAGGAAGCAACACAAAGTACTCTGTATACAACTCAGTGGCTCCTCTCCCCCATCTGGGAAAGGTGCCACTCGTTTGGATCAGTTCACCTCCTTGAACCACTGATCTGTGGACTGTAGCAAGAAGTAGCATGCACTTGTGTCCTCAGGTTCCTCTGTCTCACACCCATACTGCTCATAGTACTTCAAAGAAGGCTGCAGTGCCTTTATCCCAACAGGACTGTTTATCCCTCTGCTGGAAACATAAGAGAACACTTCCACAAAGAGCAGCTGCTGTTTGGATTCTGCTGGCAGTGGAGTGGGAGGGCACTTCAGGAGGCAAGTTAGGTGGCTTCTATTCCCAGCACTGGAGGAGGTGAGTGCAGAGGGAAGCTGGACCTCCTGGTGATTCTCTGCATGTCTTTGAAGGTATCCATTGCCAATCTCTGTTTGAGTTTACTGTTGCTGGGCTGCCCCAGGAACTGCTGAACTGATTGGTCTCTCCTGTACTGCTCCATAATGGAAATCTGGGATATGAAGTGGGAGCCACAATAGGCAGTGATTCTGCCCTACTCCTGAGCAGCGTGCCACCCTCCCACTGGTTCCTGGCTCCACAAGGACATGTCAGGAATTGGATATGACTGGCAGAGACCTGGCTGTAACCAGATGCCCCTGTCCTTTCCTTTCTTTCTGGGACAGGAGAGAAATGAGTTTACGGCATGTGGTGTGTGGGAGCTGCCAAGTGGCACTGGCGAAAGTAATGGTGGCACCTTAAGAGGGTAGCTTGCCATTCACCACCACAAAGCAGTTTGGTTCAATGAGTGGAAACCTCACTGATAAGAAATTTGGACACAAAGCAAAGTCTTGAAGTGCAATGTGGGTCACCCAGCAGGCTGGAAACAATACTTCACTAATCCTGACTTCAAGTCTCCTTAAATGTTAGATGTATCACTGTTCTCCCAGAGTTAGGCAGAGAATTGAAAGTCCTGACCCTGACTGCTCATTCTCCTTTCCACTCATTCCCTTATTACCTCATGTTAGGGAAAGCAAGGGCAATAATACCTGTATGGACCCAGGTCCTGTTTCCTGTGTTTCCAGTTTTTGGCACAGCCACTCATTTTGCCAAGCTCTGATACAGATGTTGTTGTTCTTTAGTGGCTCATGGGACTGTTTTCAGCTTCCTAGCAGAGACAGGATGGCTGGGTATAATCCACATGTTAGAATTATGCAGGGGAGAGTAGCAAATCAGGACCAATGCTCAGATTGGATTAGGCTGAATTGCACATCCCTGCTTCTAAACTTTCAGCTTCTTCTTAAGGTTTGAGGAAAATGGCATGGTGAAACTGTTATTTTTCCCATAGGTAATCCTAATTAGATGATAGTAAAGAAAAAGAAAGAGAAATTAGAAACTCTTTGATTTAGTGGAGAGGAGCTTTTCCTTACCAAGAGCAAAACCAGAGCATTTGCAAGGCTGGCTCACTTTAGGTTGGATAATGTTCAGCTCTTTTTTCCAGCTCTTCCCTTTATTCTGGGATCTCATGGGATCCTGGAAGAAATTTCCATGCTGTTCACAAAGCTGTTGCTTTGCAAATCTCCTTCATTAGCATTAGCCTCATTGTCTTTGTGATTTGAATATGTATTTACTTCAGAAATCAGTCTGGTCGCCATTTCATTGACGGATAATTTTTTTTTGCAATTTGGAGCCAAGGGCTACTACCTGGCAGGCTGCAGACAAGGGAAGAGCTTATGTAGACACATACTGTTTAGATTAAAGGAGTAAATCTCACCCTTATGTATAGCTTGTCAGGTAAGCACCAGCACACCAGTCGTATCTGGGCAGTCATTAAAGCAGATAATTTCTTGCCTGTATCATGGAGCTGAAAAGAAGCATTTAAGAACAGAAAATCAGCCAATACATGTTTACACAGCCTCAGAGATGAGGAATTTATTGGGTTGTCTTCACCCCCGCAACATTTGCTTTTCTTATAGTACTGTCACTAGGCTAGTGATTAGGGAATAGCTGAGAATTGTTGCTGGGAAGGGGCTTTATAGCCTTCTCAAATCTCGCTTTTTCAGGCCTTCAGCTTTGCCCTGAGATTTAGTTATGTTAGTATGCAGAGAGGATAAATGTACATGTTTCTGTAGGTGAGTAAATTGAACACTAGATAAATTCAGCATTAGATTAGGAGCTAGTAAACTGTGGTAGTATGTAAACTGGGGTATGGGTCAATGGTTTCCTGTATATCCTTTCTGTATCTCTCCTCCATGATGGAGCACAGCCTGGGTGTGCAGTTTACTGGTTACTCAGGTCCTGACTTCCATAGAAATCCTGGCACACAGAGCAGAAGCCAACAGGACCAGGTCTCTGATGTGGACAATCAAGATGCCAGATCCACTGAATTACCCTCTCTGTGTTCCCGGCAAGATCTCTGCTATCTCATCTGTGGCACTACTTAAACCTTCATAGGAGCTGGTTCATCTCTCTTCAATGACCTGGTGCAGAGACTACAGCTCAGGGCTGGAAGTAGGGATTATACTCCCACACTAAATGCCAGTGGTGTGTGGTCCTGTCCCCACTCTGTCTTGTCTGAAGAGTCATTTCTTGGAGCAAGGTATGGTCTGCTTTTTGCATTACCTTAAAGGGGCTGTTTCACTACAGGGATTCACTGCCACATCTCAGTCTCTTGGATGCTCACACTGCTGCATTGCAGTATCTGAAGCTTCCAGTGCTGAGAGCATGCCAAGGATTCAAACACCCATACCCACTATAACTCCTGCCTCAGGAATCCAGATTTGCCTGGGACTTAGTAACATGACCTGTTTTCCACCAGCTCTGAAGTGCTCCCTCCAGAACTGAGTTTCATCTTCTCCCATAATTAGTTTCAGCCAAGGAATGAAATCACTGTGACAGCCACTGAACTTTGTTGTCCCTGTTACCTTCTGCACTTCTACTCAAAAGCATTAATATTCACTACTCAGTTTTGGAATAGGTACATCTTCTGTTCTCTGCTCTTCCAAAACAATCAGGAGCTGGAGGTTACATACTTTCTATATCAGTAAAAGAGAAGAAATTGCTGCCAACTTTCTTTGTCAAGGAAGAGAAGGCAAGGCTGTGCTGATCTGTCCATCTCCTGCACACTCGCATGATCCCTGCACGAAATAGCAAAAGCGAGAGCTTGACCCAGCTCCTGGGCAGTCAGAAATGGAGTTTCCATAGGATATGCAGCAGCAGCTCTTCTTAGGAGGGAGTCAATGTAGCTGAAAAGCAAGGCAGCATAGTAAGTGTTAAGATGATGTACCATTGCAATCTTGTGCCAAAGTTACTCAGCTAAGGATGTTTCCTAAGTGGATTTTCAGTCATTTCAGTCACTCCTTCTTCCCCTCTGTTCACCATACATTACCTTCTGTCCCTCTGTGCTCACTCCTAGCCACTAGCACTTGCACTCACTTAACCTTAACTATTAGTGCTGCCCTTAAATCAAAGGCAGTGCTGGAAACTTGCCTTTCCCAGCCTTTGGCCTTCTTCCAGTTACAACAGACGTGTTAATGAGCAGACCTCATATCTAACTGTCTAGTCAAGGCACTTGCAAAATGCCAGCCAGCACAGTAGCTGGATGTGGAAAAAAGAAACCAGCTAACGTCAGCTCAGAGTGAGACTCAAATTCAGAGAGCAGCAGAGAGCAGGGAGAATCCACGACCACTGGGGGCGAGCACATTCATTGGAAAACCCAGCTGAGCATGGGGACCATCAGCTCCTGCCAGTGGGTTGTGGGTACACGCACCTGGCAGCAAGCAGCTGGGGAGTCAGTGGTGCACACATGGAAGAATGGTCAGGAGATTGCAGAGGACTTCTCACTTGTGAGCTGGGTGATGAGAACAGCCAGTGAGTGATGAGTATGAGCAGCTGGTAGAGAATTTCACCACGAGACAGTTCAGCTTAGAGAGTGGGAACTCAGCAATTTTAATGTTGGGCAGTTTTTTTATGATACTATGAGAACTAGGGGCCTTATGGCACATAAATCAAATCTTGAAACTGAGACAGTGTGAGACCTTGATGCCCTGAGATCAGAGCAGCTGAGGTGACACTAGATAGTTCCCTGTGTACATGGGCTCTGTCTGTGCCAGCAGGGAAACAGCTACCTCATGATCTGGAGTGAAAAAATAAATGACATTTTTTAGGAATCAGCTTGGTTACTTATGAATTTTAGAGAAATAGACAATTTTCTTCACATGGTATAAAAAGGCACCATACTGCATCAGAAATCACAAAATCTTTAAATTCCAAACAGATTTTTAAACATTTGAGTTATATTTATTTTTCTTTTAAAACCAAATATTTTCAAATTAAATGTGAATTCAAGGAAATATTTTCAAGACTGTTCATTGAATATCCAACTTATCAAAATATTTAAAGAGGGAAAGTAATGCTGCTTCAGTGGCATCTCTGTAAGTTTTAATGAGTTTTTTTGTTATTGAACTTGTACAAGATTGACCCAGATATAGAAAAAAATTATTTGTTTTCTCACAGAAATTAGGTTATGGGAAGAATGTACTCATCCTGTAATTTTGGATGGTGTTCCAGGAAAAGAGGTACATCTAAAGGCCTCTTTTAAAGTCTTTGACAGCTACATAATTTTGACAATTGCCTTGTAAGAATCAGAAACAATCTGCCAGTTCACCAGTGTTAGCCAGTTACTCCTTACTCTTTACATCAGCTAGCTTTATCTATAACACAAAGTTTGAAGATCTTGTCTCAACATAGTTATACTTCCACATTAGACCAAGGATTTAACCTAATCCAACATCCTATCTCTTAAAAAAATAGTTACAAGAACAGGGCAAGCATATAGTCACAATTCTTCAAACACAGTTCCCAACTTTCGGCAGATTTTGACTTAGGAGGAGCCTGCAGATAGGTGGAGACTTTAAGTGTAGTGGTCCTTGATAAATTTTTTTTCTCCCCCATGGATTTGAGAACGAAACTACATATTGTAGTCTGTGGAAGGGAAAATACCTTACTTGATAGCACAGTTGGTTTGTGCCGAGGAGGAAGTTCCTCACTGCTGCTCCCTCTTTAGCCGCTGCATTGGAATACTTTGAAGATGACACTGAGGAATCATTATCTTTTCTTGTTGTCAAAAACCATTGTATCCCATTTTGGGCTCTACTTCAAACAGAAAAAGAGTTAGAATACACACCAAGTGTTTAAAATCCAGTGCTACTCAGCTGCTTGACTTTTCTGAGAGGGAGAGAGAGCTTCTGCTAGTACCCCATCCCTCAGTGCTGAGGTATTTAGCAGTCTATGATAGCATTACTCATACTGACATTATTTTTCCTAATTGTAATATTTTGTATTTCTTTGCATCCTGACTAAAGTTCCAAGTGCCCACCATTCCCTAGAATCAAGTTATCAGACTGTGCTGATTTCCATGAGATTCCCCATCTTTCCTTTGCTCGCTCTGCTTTTACTTGAACAAACTTTCTTGCTTGTGCACTGCAGGAGAGCTGCCCATGCCAAAGAGTAAGTATGCCTTCAATGGCACTCTGAAATTCTCTTTCCAGACAGCTTCTAGCCACTGTTCTCTTCCAGAGGTACTTTGCTCAGTGTACCCAAATAAAAAAAGCAGAGCAGGTTCAGCCACAGTGACCAGAGTCAGTGAAAATTCAAGACCACCAGGCAAGTCCAACTTGACAAGGCAAGACTAAGGAGAAGCCAGGAAGTCAAATGAGCATCAGTATCAGCAAGGCACAGGCATAGCTGAGACATAGCTCAGGCAAGGAGCAAGGGCATGGGCTGAGATTACATGCAGCTCTGGAGCAGATTTGGGAGAACTTCTCCCCAGCTCTCTCTCACCCCCAGCACTTTCCCATGTTCCCTGAGCAGCCAAGATCCAGAGAGCTGGCAGAGACCTGTTTCACTCAGTGCCTGTGCTGCTGTTGCTGTTCAGCAGTGTGAGACAGGAGCCTCATCACAACACAACTACTAGTCCCAAATAGCTTGGGGAGGAATCTCACAAGGAACATGGATTCTAGTGCATGTACACCAGGCTGGTATCACAGAATCCATGTCTTATGGAGAATGTACTAAAGCTTTACTCCAGTCATTTGAGTTTAGCACAGTGTCTCTCTTGTATCACAGAGATGAGTTGCTTATAAAGCAAACACTGTCAGTCCTTTTAATTAGCTCTTTAACATGGTGAGAAATGTTCCCTGGCAGAGAGTTCCTGGGAAACCCTCCAAGATGTGAAATGGAGAGGTACTTCTGTGCAGGGAGGACAAACAAGGCTAGTCTCCCAGACCCAAACCTCACAAGTGAATCATCGTTCCTCAGATATTGATAAGAGCCCAGAGGGTGTAAAGACCATCCCCACAGCCAATGTAATAGCGATTTTTAATACTGCAAAGGACAGTCCTGCCATCCTGCCACAGAGGACAGCAGCTACCACAGTGCCCTCTTTTGTGTGCAGACTTAGCATAAAGACATACAGCCCAGGCAGGTTATGGAGCCGCTCAGCTGAGATTAGGTAGGTAGAGGTATCCTAGTATTCAATTGTCTTGACATTAGAGAGAGCTAACAGACCTGCAGATTAGCAAGACCTGCTTGACTTGCTCCATTTACGGACCTATCTGTAAACTTGTTTGATTGGATCTTTGGGATGGGAACTGTGCATACTATAAGGCATCTTTCCCCATGGAGTATGCAGAAATGATCAAAAAGCAAGTTTTTTCCTAAACAAAGGAAGAATATATTTGTATTAAAAGGCCTCTGTAGAGAAACAAGCAAGTTGCTTCACAGCTCTGCTTAACCCTATTCCTGAAGAAAATCCACTCAGACTGTGGTGCACCCAAAGTCAAAAGCTTGGGATGCACAGCCTTCCTACAGGCGCTGTGGTCCAAATGTGACTGGGAGGGAGCGAGAGGGGTCTCCTGGCAGCCTTGCCTTGTGCCCCTGCAAAGACAAGTGTGTCAGCAGAGATGTGAGAAATCAGAGGAGGAAAGGAGCCCAGGCTTGGGAATACAGCAGGAGACACCAATAGATGAGGCTGGGAAAAGTCAGCTGGTTAACAGGGGAACTAGAAAAAGGACAGAGAGGTAGGGACAGGGCAAGGGTCCTAAGAAGATGTGAAAACTTGGATGTAAGAGGGCACATGGAACTAGTCATGACATTAGCTCAAATAATTGAGGCTTTGAGGGGAAGTTGTGAAGATTCATCACGGGAGATGAAATCTATGTGCCATGTCAGTGATGATGGGAAAGACCTGCCGGCTGCCTAAGCTTGCTTTTAAAAAATCAGGATGCAGTCTGTGTTATGAATGGAGACAGGAGCTTACATAAATCTCTGCCTTTTGCCTACGCCTTTGGCAGCAGGCAGTGACCTTTACTGGGGTGCCCACACCCCAAGATCCAGTCTCATTTGCAAGTTCTTTAATAATGGGCCAATTAGGTCTAATATGACAGAAATTATCATTTATTAGACACAAAAATAAATAGACATAGTAGTTGGACAAAACTACATGACACAGGAACAAAATAAAAATAAAAAAATAAAAAAGGAAAACTACTAGTAGAGAGAAGGCAGCACAGAAGGTACCCATTGTAACAGCTAGCAAAGAAATAATACAATTTAGGAAACCAATATACCTTACCAACTCCAATTTGGTGATGGAATATACATTAGAATCCTCTCTAAATCTTCAAAGAAGTTACCACAGACCTGTGTCCAAGTCTGGTGAGAAGCTCCTTGGATATTTCCACGGGAGATTTCTGCCTCTGTGATATTTCATTGTCTTTTACAGTGTACAAGTGTGTCTTTCAGTCACTTACTCTTTACATCTCTTTCCACATCTGTTTTCCCATACCAAGATGTTGATTTCTTGGTCCATTTTCAGACTTTCAGGCACCAAGAGATAACCTCTTGCCGTGTCTTTGATTTGGCCTGGACCATCTATGCATCAGCCTTGTGGGTGAGAGATAGAGATGGAACACCCTGTCCCAGTCTGCTATAGCAGTGATGGGTGTACGTTGCCCTCCCGTGGTGAACCCTGCATTCTCCCAGGAGTCATGGATCAGTTATGTGAATTGTGGGGCCTATGGCCCTCATTCCCAAACACGCCACCAAGCCAGACTTTTATCTCCCAATGGTTACAAACGCACCATAATTAATTTGAACATCAGTGTTTGTGTCCCCCAACCTTGTCATTATTCAGATGTTTCCTGTTTTGTTTGACCAGAGCCAGACCAGCACACAAATTACTGATAGGGGTATTCCCACTGTTCTGTCAAAGCACAAATTTAATTATTCCTGCTGTGAAAGTGTACCAGTTTGAACTGCAGTTGTTTCATTATTTTGGTTTAATACTTCCAGTTGCATGTTGCATGCTGTGATGAAAGCCATTCGTCCTCCAATTGCCTCTATTCAGCAATGACTGACACTGCTAATGCTATACATTTGTTATGCTGAAGAACAGAAATACAAACCCCATAAAAATTAACTACTTCAACTTACAATTTTATCGAAGTTCCATTACCAAGCTTCAGACTTCCCAACGTAAGACCTAGTTGAACATTAACAAATATTTATATACAGAGCACAAAATGTTTACTTCTGTGAGTCAGGTCTTTTAAGCCGTAATTTCAATTTTCAAGTAATTAACCCCGTGTTCCTAGGAGCTTTTGAATTAAGCAGTAGTTTACAGTCAAAACCTGTCACTACATGGGGCTTAGATGGCAAACGGAGTTAAACCACATCAAGAGACAGAAAGTGTAGGGAAAAACCAGTGAAATGGGAATAACTGTTTTCTCACTTCCTTTCTATCACATGCACGACTTCACTATGAGATGAAAGAGGTACATTTAGTGTGACTACACTACTCCCTTTTAAGTTCTAGCTACAGCTGTTTTCCTTTTATGTTAGTGAACAAAGTAAGAGATGGCTCTATGTGAGCCCAGGTATTTATTGGTTTTTAGAGCCACACTTACAACCCTGAACAGAATCAGAATGACAGAGCTCAGCAGCAGTAAAACTATTAACTCTTGTCCACTGAACTGCATGTAAATGAAGCTAATTTGGGGAAAGACAAGAGTAATGATGATATACCCACTACTACTTTTCTATCAATGTTAATAAAGCTTTGTATGATTTCTTCTCAAACAAAATATTCTAGAAATATAATGTCAAGGTTTGAGCCCGGCCAAATGCCAGGTACCCCCAAATTAACACACCCACACTCAGGGCTCATGAGTTGAGATAAGGAAACCCGGGAGAAGACGCACTTAGAATAGGCAAAACAGGACTAACTTAGGTTGCAAAGTGATCTAATTTATTACTAACAGAGTCAGAGTAGTAAATGAGAAGTAAAATAAACCCTTCAAGGCCACCGTTTCTTCGCTCACCCCCCTCCCTCCTTCCCAGCAGCTGCACAAGGGAACAAGGTATGGGGGGAGGGTTAGGTCAGTTCATCACCCAGATCTTCTTCCCCTGCCCGGGGAGAGGTTCTTTTCCTCTGCGCAGCCATGGGTCTCACCGTCGGCAGCCCGCCCGACACTGCTACAGTGACGCTGGTCCCCACACAGGCAAGCAGTCTCCCCAAAACTGCTACGGCGTGGGGTCCATCTTCCACGGGGTACAGACCTCTGAGCCGGGCCGTTTCCATCTCGGGAGCAAGGCTTCTTCTCTTTACCGGACTTCTGCTGGACCTCTCTCTCTCTCTCTCTCTCTCTCTCTCTCAGGCACCCACCCACTCCATGTGGGACACTCAGTTCAGTCTCAGGGTGCAAGTCAAGGCCTGTTTCTCCACTAGGACTCCCTCTGGACCACGGCCACTTTCAGGGTATCCACTCGCTTTGGGGCAAGTGGATCTCAGCATTTCCCGTGGGCCCCCATGGGCTGCAGGGGCACCCCCTGCTTCACCATGGGCCTCACCACGGCCTGCAGAGGCTGCAGAGCTCCGGCGCCTGGAGCTCCCCCTCCCCCTCCTTCTCCACTGACCTTGGTCTCTCCATGTTGTTTTCCCTCACATACTCTCACCTACTCCTCCTCCTCCTCTGGCTAAGGAAAAGTGCATGCACCCATTGTTTTGATTTCGTCTTAAATATGTTTTTCACAGAGGTGTAACCAACATCTCTAATTGGCCCAGGCTTGGCCAGCAGCATGTCCATCACCTCAGAGCTGGACATGGTGAAGGCTTCGAGAAGCTTCACAGAGGAGCCATCTTTGTGGCCCCCCCCCACTAGAAAAACCTGGGCCAAGCTAAACCACGACATATAACCAGTCCTGTAAACAGTAAACTTGGTTTTTCTACCCTTCCTCCTCTATCAACACTCACTGAAGGGTTTTGTTTGACTCAAGTGGGGTAGTCACAGCAAAAAGCAATCAGAACACGACCCTGCTAGCAAACAGTGGCCAGTGTACATCTCCCTCTGCCCTATGTAACTCAAGTAAATGCTGAGTTGGTATTTTGTAACACTTCCCTCACTTTTGAAATCTTTCCAAGAAATTGTACATTAGTTCTGGTCTACCATTTATTTCTTGCTGATAGGTTCACAGGCAAGGCACCTTACTAATTAATTTTACTCTACTATTGTAAGATCATACTGGGGACTTTTTAAGTACACTCAACTGTGGCACTACAGACAAAGTTTTGGGAAAAACCCTCACGTGGTTGAATGTGTATACCCCTGAATAAAAAACCTCCTTAACCCTCATAAATCAGGAACAGGGTACTAACAAGAGAAAAAAATGGAAGCAACTGGAAGCATGAAATACAATTCCTTTAAATCTTCAGACTGAAACTTCACACTTAATATATTTAACATATGAGAATTACTGGAGGCTAAAATAACTAGTTAGTATTTAATTAAATTCAGTTAAAATAATTAATAATTTCTGCTTGCTTCACTGAAGAGTGACAGACCTCTTAAAATGAGAATCTGTGGGCTTCCCCCATGAGGAACAATGGAAAAGGACCCATTAGATTTTATTGCTGCATTATTTGTTTTTTCCTATACATTCAGGAAGTGTTTTCTATGAATATTCATTCATAGAAATGATTATTCTGTCTAAGAAAAGATGCAACAATACTTCTGAAACAAGTCTTGAAATCACCAGTGCTAAATTGTTTTATTTCCAACAACTAGCCATTACAGTATGTGAAACAAAAGGTGTCCAGAATAAATAGCTGAAGATGAAGCATCAAAATACTACCGTCTTCGCTACTGCTGTGGCCCCTTAATGTTTCCTGCTTTTCAGCCTTCACTCTTCAGATTCTCCAGGCCTACGGATATCATCAATCTTCAGGATCATTCTAACAACCTGAGTTGCCAGAGAAATCTGCTGTTTCTTGCCAATCAAGGTCTCTATAACATGCTGCTGCTTCATATCTGCCAAAAGGAAGCAGAAAAATTACACACCCTCCTCAAATCTAGATATAACACTTAACCTAGAAGTGTTAGCAATTAGTAATAGTAATTTCCACATAATTTTAAAGAACATTTTTAAATTACTACTCTTGACCACTGTAGTTTACAAACACAATTTATACAAATTAGAGTTTTACATCTGGGTTCTTACCAAAGATTCTAGGACACTAAGATACAATGCTTTTCCCAACTAGGCTGTGCTTTTCAAAGGGTAATGCAGAATGGTGAAAAGCAAAATTTCCATACACATATATTAAAAGGGCTGAAGCCTAAGGGCTGAACAAACACTAAAGAAGTGAAAGTTCAAATGTCATCAAACAGGAATACCTAACTGAAGAAGGGTTATGAATTTACAAATTATAGTTTAACCAAATTCTTTTCAGAAAAAATCCCAACAGAATAAGAAGGTGAAAAGCATACATCCAGATGAAAATAAAGTTTTACACACTGGCTTCTTGGTCTTCACATATTTGCTCCAGATTTATGTATGCAGACATACTGGTGTGAACAACATTGTCTAAAAATATTTCCAGCCTTTTGTTTACTTCTTCACAAACTGTTTCTCAGAACAACTGTTTTATGACTGCAGTGTAACCTGGCTCACTAAAACTGCAGTATTTAAAGTACAGCCTGCTCATCTGCATCCTAAGAACAGCTTATTTTCCTGTACTACATTATCAGTCAACATCTTCAACTAATCTTGCTACCAAATAAAGGTTTTCAGACAATTATACATTTTCTTTCTGGTAGGCATACATGTACTCTCCACTCACATTCCCATTTATTATGACAAGGCACAAGAGTTTGAATAACTCAAGTGATGCACAGGTTTAAAAAGAACATAGTGAGTGTTTTGAGCTTTTGAGAAATAAAAGCTTTTATGCTCCTCCTTCTCCACATTGTGGTTCTTACCATTTGTTCCTTTCTGCAAACAGTCAATGCCCAGGGCAGGATTATTTTCTTTCACTTGCCTCGCCCGCACTTCGGTCATTGTCTGTATTGGATTCATACCACTGTTCTCTGAGAGAGCCATGGGAATTACCTCCAGGGCATCTGCAAAAGCTCTCACAGCATACTGTTCCAAAGATGGGCACTAGAGGAAAAGAAACTTAAATTCATAAGCTATTAAACTCCAATGTTAGTAAAAGCAGATTTACATACTAGGTATAAAAATATAGACACACTGCAGATTTTATCTGGAATACAACAGCTAACCAAATACTTCTGGATGATAAGTACTTGAAAATTA
The DNA here is from genome assembly GCA_013397935.1 of Dasyornis broadbenti. NCBI lineage: Eukaryota > Metazoa > Chordata > Aves > Passeriformes > Dasyornithidae > Dasyornis > Dasyornis broadbenti. Next base: position 143,493 of record VZRN01002345.1, read on the forward strand.
AAAAAAAAAAAATTAAACTGCTCCTAGCATAAAAGGAAAAAAGTACTGGTAATGACTTTTTACAGAGAAGGGAAGGAAAACGTTTAACACTGGTTATCAGGGAAGGTCAAAAAGTGCATGTTACAAAGTTTCTGAAAAGTCTTTGAAGTTCTTCTGGAATCTCTTAGGGGAGGCTTAATTCTTCAGACATTAAAGAAAGTTTTAACTCTTCCTTTCTTACCTTATCTGCTGCCTCACTGACTGCCAAGGCACAAGATATTTCAGCTGCGCCACCACCATACACAATACGATTGTCACGAACGAGATTCCGAATTACACACAAGGCATCATGAAGGGAGCGCTTTGCCTCTTCAATAATCTGGAATTTTAGAATAGCCATGTGTTTTACAATAAATACACATCTGAAGGCTGTGAAGATGTAGCTCCTAATACAGACATGGAAACTGCTAATAAACTGTAAGATCTTTCCATGGCTTTAATGCAGCTCTACTACTGCTATAGTGTATACTATTTAAAAACAGAGAATGTTAGACATCCAGTGGTAAAGAAAGAATAAAAATATACACCAAAATATACCATTATTTGTTAAATCTATAATTTGAAATAACAAAAGCTTACATAATAAAGTTTTCGATCTTGCATATTTACAAGACACAAAACACTGAATTTTAAATGCCAACATTATTTTTTGACTGCAGTTTCTGTCAACTCCAAGCTTCAACAGATGTAGGAGATTTAACAGAAACACTAACCTTTAAAGCAGTATTTCTGCTTTCTTAAAGGAAATTTTCAGACTAGGGTATGCTCCTTTTTTCTTAAGACTTTTCATTTAAAGTAGGACTTGACCTATAGTAAATATAATTTAACACTAATAGTGCAACCGAAACCCAGCTTAAGTACTTAGGCATTTAAAGTGGTCTCATTGTCGGGGCCAGGGAGATATAGGGTGTGGGGATATAGGGTTTGCAGCAGTTTGGGGTTTTTATTTTAAATCTTTTAAACTGGACTAAATCAGAAGTGATACAACTAGGTCTACAATAAAACCAAATCTTTCAAAGATGCTAATATGTCTTTACTCATAAAAGTGACCCTCTCATGAGAAAAAAAATTAAGAGCATCCACAGGTAAAATTCTTTTTGAATTTATTACCTATATGGTCTAACAGAGAGAACCAAAGCTTTAATTTAAAAACATAGAATGTAAATCTAACAAGTTACTGCTGACACATAATCAAAACTGCCTAAAACCCTTAGCCCTTTCAGTTTGTCTACACTGCAAGGAAAATGTAGGCAACATCAAGGAGAGTGTACTAACATGCTTTACAAAGAAACTACACATTCTGCAACTATGTATCAAACCAAACATCTCACCATTTTATTTCCTCCTCTAATGAAAATGGTCACAGCTCTAGAGTTCTGACACTGTTCAATGAGAAGCATTCTGTCCTTGGTTGTTCCAAAGGAGATCTCTCGGACGACACCAGCAAAGCCCAGTTTCTCTGCTGTGAGCTCACAGAAGCGAGGCACAATGCGCCCTCCCGTCGCAATGGCGATTAACTGAAGTTAAACAAGTTATTTTAACAGGATTTTTCCATGGTGTTTTTCATAACATAAAACTAGTGGAAAAGAATCTGTCAAATGCCTATTCCAAAAGGTTATCTTCTCATCACTTCAAAATACTTCAGCCAATGTTTTGTTTCTGTCAACAGCAGGACTAAAGCAGAAACATTCCTAGACATCTAAAACTTTTATTAAGTAATATACATATGCTCCAGTTAGAAACCATAATCCCCTTCAAGATAGGTTCTTCTCACAAATCCCCATGATTTTTCTCCAGTACCCACCCATATACACAATTATGCAGTTCTACCTAGAAAACCTGAACTTTTAGCTGGTACAGCCTATTCCTTCACAAATGTTTTAACAACTGGTGCAAAGCCCAGTTTTACTTACTTCTATTTCAGGTCCACCAACCCAACGAACAGCAGGCAGCTCATTCTGGAGCAGCAAGTGATTTGCCTCATCATCAAAACCCCACTGGCAAATGGCAAGGTTTGCACCAGTGTCTTTTATCTGAAAGGAACACAAATCATCAACCTTCTGATCAGAACTAGTTAAAGAACGAAAAACACTCTTCATAGTTTTAATTCTCCAAAATTTCTCAAAAGACAATTCTCAAGAAAATCCCTCTGCCATACACAGAGATGAAAAATATTTTAAACCAAGCTAGCGTCTCTTTCTTACGTAAACTTATCTTTGATTCATAGCATTACAACTGCTTGTATGTTGCTTCCCACCAGGATCAGCAGCTCATTTACAGGGGTAAATCCATGCACTACGGTATTCTTTTCCAAAGGCTAGGAAAGAAAACAGAAATAATCTTAGAGGATACCTGCTTCACCATCTCTTCAAACTTCTCTTTTTCGTATTTCTGCAGTGCCTTGTAATCATCCACAGATGTGACATCAAGCTTATGTTTGGTTTTAGGCTTAGGTGGTTCAAATGGACAAGTAAGGATTGCAATTTTAGCATCTTTTAGCTCCTGGGCAATTTGGAAAAAAAAAAATTATAAAAAGATGATTTTTGATCTCATTAACATCTCTTTCTTGTATTTGCAAAACATACAGACATATCTTTATAAACACAGGCACAAGAGGAAATATGAAGATCATTTGACTTACTCTAAAATGAACTAACTACAACTAAATAATTCTGTCAAGAGTCTCTGTAAATCACTTAGAACAAATTCCATAGCTCTAAGACACTGTTTAAGCCCTTAGCAATCTTTACCAGTGATACCTTTTCACAGTTTAATGTTTAAAAAAAAGAAAAATTCAATGAAACCATCCCTATGCACTGTGACCACTGAGAATACTACTCATCTTTGTAACAACCTTTCAACTACTACATGACCAGTATTTTCCACTAGTCTTCCTTTTTATAGGATAAATAGTGCCACCTGCTAAAAAAATATTTCAGAACAGTAGTTTTCTTGAAGTACACTGCCCAAAGACTTGGAGACCTTACCTACACTAAACATAAAACAAGGACAGCTTCTGAGGTGTTCCAAAAAGGACAACATGGCAATTCATAAAGGTTAAGAATCCCAACATTGCATTGCACTAAGCATATTAAGCATGTTATACCCTAGGAATAATTATTTCTACATAACATAGAATACTGCACCTGTCCTCACTTAGTAGTACACCAAGTCCTCCCTCCCACCACAATTTCTATATATCATTGTAATTCTAACTTGATCTCTTCCAATATGAATAATTTCATGCTTGTTGCCTCTTCCTCTGTTGACATATGGATGAAAAGCCAAGGCAAACCACAACACTGTGTAAACACTTAACAAATGCTAGGGCGACATTTGAGGTAGGCTAGAAATTCTTATTTAAGTCATTATACATCAGAAACATGCACAAGGACATCACTTACTTTAGGCATCTGTGGATGACTGAAATCTTTATCCACAATCACTCCTTTAACCAACTGTGTGTCTTCCAGTCTACCACCCACTTTGCCTTGCACTTTGATCAGCTCAAAATCAACATCTTTACGTTCCATGTCCGCTACTGTCAATACAGCATTCACGGCAATCTCTGCCATTTGCCTGTGACAGCGGTTCACTCTAGGTTTGAAAAAAATACAATCAAGTTCTGCTCCATTTCCACAATTTGGAAGAAAAAGGTCATTCTATCTATCAGTCTTAAACAGCAAGAAGTGTCACTATAGCAATCAACTTTTGCGTACTACATTAAACAAGGGAGTCCTGCTTGTTTGTTCACAGAAATAAAAGGTGCTGCCTATGGCAGAAAACAGAACACACAACATGGTTGGTGTGAGGAGCCTTGGTGAATATAGTCTCAATACAGATTTGGAACAAGTCAGGAGAACTAACTACTAAAGAACATCCAAGACACAGAAACCACTCTTAAGGCAGATCTAGAAAGGAAGCCCTTCCCATGTCTGAATTTATGAACACATAGAATCCATAAAAGAAAATGAACTTATGGAATCATCCTAAGTTGAAATTTTTTAGTAGAAAAAACTCCAATGAAAGATGACATGCAATTATTTTTAACAGATTCACATTACTCTTGGAACCTGCTATGATGCAGAAACCTGGAACTAACAAGTTAGAATGAAATTGATGCTGCACCTGTTTAATTTCATGGAATTGACCCTTTGGAGACAAAGGATTCACAACCACTTATCCCAAGACATGAGTCCACTGAGGAATCAGCCAAAACAAAACACAGAAGAGCCTTCAGCAGCTCTCCAATAACACAATTTAATAACCCACCAAATCACCAGGATTTCTCCTTTCCACTCAAAGTGTTTTCAACGTAAGGTTAAATATTCAGTTTTTATGACTTACACTTTAGAGCCCAGAGTTGTTTTTGCTGTCTGGATCAGAGGCTCAGTGTTCTGTGGATCAACTGGGAAGCTGTCACTGATTTTGTCTAGATGCTCAATAGCAATGCGTGCTGCCTGCTCATAACCATCTGCTATTCTGATAGGGTGAATGCCTCGGTCTAGCAACTGCTCAGCCTGCTCCAATAACGCTCCAGCCAGAACTACATAAAAAAAAAAATTAAAGTAAGTTTTACTCTTCATTGGAACGTAATTTTAAATGCATTACCAACAGATTAAAAAGTGCACTTTCTGGTTTTTTCTGCAATCTTTGAAGAGTTCACCATTTCTCAAATAACAAAATAACCCTAAATGTTTCCCAAATAAGAAAATAACCCTAAAAAAAGGTCCCTGGTTGCCATGCTTAGAAAGAAAACCACATTATGTCATGACCAAAATGAAACACAGGCACCAAAGCAGGACAAATAGATTATAGAAGAAAATTATGCAGAAAAACTTTGAAAGTATTAAGAGAGCTCTCAGGACTACCTTAAAATGTAACTATACTTAAAAAGGACCTGAAAGTTTCTTTCTTATTAAAAGACTTCTAATATAGGAACTGATGGGAATATTGCAAAAATAAATACTCTAAAGAAGCGCTACAGAAAAGCTACTGTTACTTCTCACAAAGGTTTTTAAAATAGCTGAAGCAGCTTGATCGTTACACTGGAAAAGCACAGTTAAATTTAAAATACTTTCTTACCAACAACTCCAGTAGTTCCATCCCCAATCTCATCATCTTGAGATTTAGCCAGCTCCACCATAAGTTTGGCTATCTGGTGATCCACATCCATCATATTCAGGATGGTAGCACCATCATTTGTCACAGTCACCTCACCATCCTTGTCCACCATCATTTTATCCAAGCCTAAAAAACACATGCTCAAAGGATGAAGGAAAATTCAGAAAATCCCCCCCAACAATTACTAACAGAGAACCAGTAAAAGTTTTTCATTATTACCATTGGGCCCCAGGGATGTTCTCAGAGTACTTGCTACAGCCTTTGCTGCCATTATGTGAGACTGTAAAACAAAGAAGAATAAAGAAAGTAGTTAAATTAGGTTATAATTATTATTATGCATTCTGAAATCACAATATTAAGCTAAGAAAAACACAAGTAGTGCAAATGCTGTAATTCAACTGACAAGTAGGGCTGAAAAATAATCAGTATGTGTGTATTGGTTTTATGACAGAACCATTTTCCATGCCTTTTCTTGTATTGCTTGCTCTGGCTGTGATAAAGCATGCAAAAGCAGAGCAGCCAAATGACAGTCCTACCACTCAAAGCAGGGGAGCAACAGAAGAAAGCAACTCTAAAAAGAGAAGGCAGTGCAATTTTACCCATCACAGAGTCATCGCAGAATGGTTCGGGTTGGAAGGAACCTTGAAGATCACGTAGCTCCCATCCCCTTGCCCAAAGGCAAGGACGCCTTTCACTAAACTAGGCTGCTCATTGCCCCATTCAACCTTCCCTTGAACATTGATAGGGATGGGGCATCCACAGCTTCCCGATACACCCTGCCCCAATCTTCCCTTCCGTCGGGATTTGTATCAACCGCCCTCACACACGGCCTTCCTTCGGCAGCAGAGCTTTGCGGGGAGGAGCGGCGTTCTATGGGAGGGGGCAGCGGGGAGCTGGGCAGCAGCCACGGGAAGGGGCGCGCTGCACCCACGGGGGTGACGGCCCCAAAGCCCCGCAGCTCCGGGGCGGATCCGCGGCACGGAGACCCCATGCACACCGTGCCGCAGATTCCCAGCCCCGGGGGCGATGCCTTCTCTTTCTCTTCGTCCCTCCCGCGCTTAAGGGCCTAGACCAGGCTCCGTCCGCCCTGCGCCGCGGGCGGGGCTGACGAAGAGCGCGGCAGCGCCTCGCCCCAGGGGCTCCATCCTCCCTCCCCTCGCGGCAGCATGGCATGGCACAGCATGGCGTGGCCCAGCCAGCGCGGGCCCGCGGGCGGCCCCGGCGACCGCTGCGCTCGCTCACCTTGAGCGCCTCCAGCCCCATGAGGCGCGTCTTGCGCTCCTGGTCCTTGAGGATGAGGAAGGGCCGCCCATACTCATCAAACGCCAGAGTCCCCATGGCCGACATGGCTGCGACTCCTGCTCCGACCGCCGCCGCTCGCGCGCACCACCCGGAAGCCGCCGCACCCGCAGCGCCACCGCGCACCGCCCCGCGCCTGCGCAGCTGCCATCGCCGCGGCTTCTTTCGCGGGCGGGACCTTTGTGGCGCCCCCAGCGCAGCTTTCTGGAAGCGTCCGGCGCCGGGGGAGGAGCGCGGTGCTCGCGGCCGCATCCCCCGGCTCACGGGGGCGGGGAGGGGAGGGGAGGGGAGTAGGGAGGATGTACTGAATGGGGTGGAATGTAGGCGCCGAGCGCGGTGGCAGTAGGCTAGGCCGGGTGACATGAGGGCGGAGGAGTGCAGACAGACACACGGCGGAAAAACGGGTGCGCGACGCTTCTCTTCGGAGCGCCTTCAGAACGGTTTCGGTCCCCCACCCCTTCATAGTGAAGTGGTACTGCCCTTCTATATAAGTGTTGCAGGCCGAGCGTAACTTTAGGCGGGTTACTGGGGAGTCTGGGTGTGTGGTTGCCAATAGCGCTGTGTTCCAGGGAAAAGCTCCTACGCAAAGGAAGAGCAGTAACTCCTGGACGTGTCCCCGGCCGCGGACTCCCTAGCGGTACGTGGCGGGGAGGTTCCTGCCTGCGCCGCCCTTGAGCTGTTCCGGGGCGCGCTGCTACCCGCCCGGGTGTGGAGGGCCACGGGTTTAAGAGGAAACCGCTCTCCTACCCCTTGTGCTTCAGCTTTTCAGCAGCTGTGGCATTTGCCTGGGATCTGGGAACCGGCTGAAGGGATAAAAGGTGTTACTTCCCCTTTATTTTGTCCTGTCTCTTTGCTACAATATACTGATCTGTCTCGAGTGAGCGAAACACTCTCTGTCCCTCCCCAGGCGCGATGTCCCAAGCGGTAGTGAACGAGGTCCCACAGGAGGAGGGCGAGGGCGGCTCCCGGAGGAGCAGCTGGGGGCTGCTGGTCACGGCTGGTGTGGGTGGGACCTTGGTGGCCCTCTATGCTGTGGCCACCCCCTTCGTGACCCCTGCCCTGAGGAAGGTGTGCCTGCCCTTCGTTCCTGCAACTGCAGCTCAGATCCAGAATGTGCTGAAAATGTTGGAAAACAGAAGTGGCTCCCTTGTTGACGTTGGTAGCGGTGATGGCCGCATTGTAAGTTATGGATGTTGCCTTTCTTTTAGATCACCTCTTAAAAAAAAAATACCACAGTGCTGGAGCTGCCTTTTCTTACGCTTATGAATGTCTTGTCTTTGGCATCCATTGGTTTTGTCTGAGTCTTACGAAAAGAATCAAAGCTGAGGAAGGTCTACATTCAGTTTTGATGAGTAATAAATAGTTTTTGCTCCAGTTGTACCTGCAGCTTGACCAAAGTAGTGTATAAAATGTCGTTGTGGTGACTGGAGGGATTCACAGTGCATTCACATGAAAAGATGTTATCGAAGTCTTGGTGCTGTGATTGACAAAGGGCTGTGATTCCACAAAGGTGTGTGGCTGCAGCAAGTGAGACTGCAAGGTTAAAGAGCACTGTTCAATACTTAATGTATAAAGGTGATAGAAGTACAAAAGAGAATGGGCAATGGATTACAAAATAAAAATCCTGGTATGGTTAGAACTGTAGTCTTCACACCTTTGTGCAGTGCTGTCTTCCCCACTTCCAAATCCATGTGATGAAACTAGAATAAACATCAAGGACATGGTGAGAATCATGAAAGGCAAAGTGATATGTTTCCAGGATATTGTTTGAGCCCCAGTTTGTGACATAGGGTGGTGAGGGTATAGTGGAGAATGGTGTGGGCTTTTTCTTGTAGTTGTGGTTTTTTGTGTGCCTTTTCATAACCATCTACTTCTAGCCAGATTTAGCAACAGGGTGGTGCACTGTTTTTGATGGAAAGAAGCAGATTCTTGAATGCTGCCTTTGTCTACATTTTATGTGAATAAGTCAACCATTTGTCCACACAAAAAAAAATTGATTTGGAAATCCAAATTTGTGAGTGTTGCTTGAATTGTGCCTGGGTAGGAAAAAGACCAAAAACGTAGGCATGAGATAAGTGCAGTTTCTGATGCCCTCTCTATTCATAGTACTGCATACTTAATTCTGATTATATAGGTGTCTAAATGGAGTCTGAAGACTATTGGAAAGCCAGGTACCTAAAGTTGAATGCTTGGTGCTTCCTTAATGCATCTGTCCTGAAAAAAGTCTGTTCAGATGCTTTTAAATATTTAGCACTTACTCAGGTGTAAGCAGTGGATAAATATGAAGATATTTACCTCATTTCCAAGTATGGTAAAAATGTCAGATTCTTTTAGTGAATTTTCAAGTGCTCTGTGGGTGATGGGTGATGGAAGATTAATTATTTTGGCAGCGTGAAATATACTGTCCAGGTAATGCTTTTTGAGAAGTTCTAGTAAGAAATGTGTACTTCTTCCTGATTTCACCTTGCTTGTTTTGTAATTGATAGTTCATCAGGTGATTCCTGATTAGAAGTTGGCAGTAACTTTTTAAATTATGTCTTAAACCTTTATCCTAGAAATTGGTGCATTTTTTGATTTTTTTAAAATGTAGATCGACAGATGTCTTTCAGACTCTTTCTGTTGGTATGTCATTTTGGCTCTGATTCAGGGGCTGCTCAAATGCCTACCCCTCACTACTTTTCAAATAAATGGTCTAATTTTGAGCATTTTTCTTGTGTGTTTCACTGGTCTCTCCATTTTGGTACTCTTTGATTCCAAGACAGTGTCATGAATATGTTAAATTAAACTTTTATGTTTAATTTAACACATAGATGTACTGCAAGCTCACAGCTTTGCCCTGTGGATGTTTGTTTTCATTTTGTTTGCCTGACTATATTTTAGTTGGACTAGCCATTATAGTAAAATGTAGTGTTGTGGTTTTATTCACTATATGACTAATCTTTTGGGCATTAAAACCTGGATGACTTAGAAAAGTGCTTTCCTTTGATTTATATTTTAAATAAAACTGTGTGCTCCTGTTTCGGTGAACAGACTTTTAGGTTTCTAGGAGAAGATTTATTTTCTTCCTTGTAGGTGATAGCAGCTGCAAAAAAGGGATTCCAAGCTGTCGGTTATGAATTAAATCCCTGGCTAGTCTGGTACTCCAGATATCGTGCCTGGAGAGATGGGGTACATCAGAACACCAAATTTTATATTTCAGACTTATGGAAGGTAGGTAGACTTATGGAATTATGTAAGAATGAATCTGTGATGATTGAGAGATTTCATTAGTTTGGAAATACTTTCCTGAAAGACCTGAAATGCTGGAAATACTTTCATGAAAGAGCTGAAATGCTGACTGACCACAAGGTGCTGTATTGGACTTTGAGCAAAGTACCTCTGCTAAGAGTCTGGTTTCTGTGGGCTCAGTATGCTGTTCTGCTGCTTTTGGGCTTTGTTGAAGTGCTTCCTTTATCAGTAGAGGCTCCTTGAGCAGGCCTGGGCCTGATCAGTTATGTGGGGGTTTTTTTGTGGTTATGGGGGTTTTTGTGTTCAGAGAGAAGCACAGGAGAACTTCATGGCACTGACTGGAAGAACCCAGTCATTAGAATGCCTGGAAAGTTTTTATAGCTGTCTAACAGTTAACAAAAGAAGGGACAAACTTAAAGCATACATGATTTTATCATATACAGGAGTTGTGAAAATATCTTCTTAGTTATTAGTAAAATAATGTATTTTCTAAATTAGTGGTTTCTGCGCTGCTAGAATTGGTGCCATATTCTTGGCCAGAAAGTAAAAGTTTTTTGCTGTTCAGCAATATTAAGTTTTCTTTATGTGGAAATTTTTGTGATGAAAAGTTGGTAAGAGATCTCCTTACATATTTTTGGTCTAAATCCCTGTTGAAAGAAGTGCAGCTAGAGGGATTAGGAGAAAAGAATGGTGAGAATTTCTCCAACTATAAATGCCATTTTCAATAAGACATATTCTCAAATTTTATTTTAGGTTTCTTTTTCTCATTATACAAACGTTGTTGTTTTTGGGGTACCTCAAATGGTAAGTTTACTATTTATTTTTTATTTTTATTATATTGTTTAATTATTTATTACAATGTTTTATTATTTTAATACTGAGGCATTCAGTATTAATACATTCATCTGCAAAATGAATCAACCTGCAGATGGTCAAAAGTAGTCAATAATAATAATGGAATCATAGAATATTAAGAGGTTGGAAGGGACCTTAAATATCATTAAGTCCCCACCCCCCCTGATGCATGGGATACCTCCTACTAGACCAGGTTGCTTGAGGCCTTATCCAGCCTGGCTTTGAACACTGCCAGGGATGGGGCATCCAGAACCTCCCTGGGCAACCTGTTCCAGTGTCTCACAACCCTTACAGTAAAGAATTTCTTCCTAATGTCTAACCTAAATTTCCCCTTTCAGTTTGTACCCATTATTCCATGTCCTATCACTACTGTTCCTGACAAAGAGTCGCTCTCCAGCTTCCCTGTAGGTTCCCTTCAGATACTGGAAGATTGCTCTGAGGTCTCCGTGCAACTTTGTATAGTTCCAACCCCCCTGCCATAAGCAAGGACACTTTTGACTAGACCAGGTTGCTTAGAGGTCCATCCAACCTGGTTTGAACAATTCCAGGGCTGGAGCATCCAGGACTTCTCTGGGCACCCACCAGGCCTCACCACCCTCACACTGAAGAATTTCTTCCTAATACCCAGTCTCGACCTACTGTCTTTCAGTTTGAAGCGCTTCCCCCTTGTCCTGTCACTATATGTGCTGGTTAAAAAAAGTCCCTTTCCATCTTGCAGGCACCCTTCAGACACTGGAAGGCTGCAATTAGGTCACCCTGAAGCCTTCTGTTTTCCAGGCTGAACAAACCCAGTTCTGTCAGCCTTTGCTTCTGTATTGCTAGTTCTTTTTCCAAGGCAGGTGCGATATGAAATGAGTGAAGAGCTTTATGTGATGCCATACCACATAGCGTACACTGAAAACATTTCTGCAGCAGTAACAGGAAGCATAATAAACCTTCATATTCTGTGCTTTTTTGTTTGCTTGTTTGGTTTTTTCAATGGCACTGGAAGTAAATTTCTGCTTCAGATTCCAATTGTAACCCGTGTTGGAAACTGAAGTGGATATGGTTGAGATATTAGTGAACACCCTGATGTTCCTCATGCTGCCAGCTCTGGCTGTTACATGCTCTCTTGCCTGAGTTCCAGCAGGGGGCACTGAAAACATTTGGATTTGCAGTCAGGAATTCTGCTGTTGAATCGATGGGAAAAGTGCTGGAGAGGAAAGATGTCAGTAAACTAGGAATAAACAAATGCCCTGGGAAAATGTGAGTAAACCCAGCAGAAACACTGAATTGACTTTTAAATGTAATAAAGTGGGATACATTAGTAACAGCTGTGATTGAAAGAGTAACTATAGTGCTCAGAATAAATTTTGTAGATCCAGTAAATACTAGGTTAAATTCTTTCAGCAGAAGTACTGTTGTAAGTGCAACAGATGCAAACATATGAACCTCCCTGTTTCCTGAGCATTCATTTGCTTATGAGCAGCTTTAAATTTACTTCGGAAGTAGTTAATGCTCGGCCTCCTGAATGACTAAATTAGTTTTCTAGAAATCTTAATGCATTTCTTCTTTTTTACTGAGGAACAATAGATCTCTTTAGCTTTTTCAGTAACACTGACCTGATCTGATGCTGTCACACAGTTCTTTTATTTCATATCCAAGATTAGCTTTAAAAACCTGAATTTATTGATCTTCAGGGAAGACTAAGACCTCTCTTGTTCTTGCAAGGGTCTAGGGGGAAGGTGTGTTTGTTTCTTAGTCATTGCAGAGAGAGACTTACTTGTTCCAGGTGGGATGAAGGAATTCTTGCCAGGTGTTCATGTTTGCACCTCCTGTGTATTTTAACTGATTATATACTGTTCAAAAGGTTTACTAAACTATGTATCTATGTTGACACACTAAAAAAACCCCCCAAACCCTGGCTTCACATAAAATACAGTATGATTGTAACACCTAATGTAACTGATATTTTTAGCTTAAAAACTAGTTTGACTGGTTCAAGGATGTAATTCTTTTTGGCTGAATTTGGCTGAACTATTAACAATATTTTCTAATTTGAGCTAATATGGACATGCAGTGTCACAAATTTTCATAATTACTCCTAAAAAATTAGTCCATGTCTATATTTATAATGTCTGTAACAAATTAAGAATCTTTCTATTGTCTCAAGTAAGTTTTAGATAACAGAGTGGGTTTTTTTTTTTTTTTTGTTTAAGGTGTGGCAGCAAAAATGTTTAAAAGCATTTACAGTAGAAATCAGAGCCTTAAAAATATTTGGAGGTAACTCTTTGATATATTAGATCTATGACTATAATTTTCCTAAAATATTCTGTTGTTAGCTTAAATGTAGCTGTAGTAGGATATTACATCAAAGGCACACCCTGCATGTATGTGATAGTGGAAGCTCTTTGTAGCCTTTGGAAATACATTTTCTTCAGTCAGTCTTGTTTTTAATAATGTTATTTTGGATTTTGTTTCTTATTTAGTGACATTTTATCTATTTTGTGGTTTTGTGGCATAAATTCAGCCATATTTGTAAATAATTACTGCCCTTTAAATTTTTTAATATTTAAATTTATATGATGATATCAAAGTAAATAGTGTTTTATGTATAATAGAAGTAGGCTATAGAGTTTGCTGTTAAATTTACTCATTCAGATAGATAGAATATGTAAGAATAAAAGGAACTCCAAATGGATGCGCACTGCTGATCTGCTTAAGCGTACCATCAAACTTTTCCAGAGGACAAAAGTGGCCAAATCTGTAATCTGTTAGGTTTCTTTTTTTTTTTTTTTTCTTTCCCCTGGAGCATAATCACTATCTGGGATGGAAAAGAAATTTCTTTGAAGTCTACATGTGTTAATTTATTTATCACTTAATTAATGTCAGAATTTGCAAAGCACTTGTTAGAAAAAGAGCATCTGACTGGTCAAGGTGTTGCTCTGCTCTGGAAAAGTTGAGATATTTCCCCTGACTTTTATATCCTGTCAGTTTTTGTGAATGGAAGAAAGGAGGAAAGCTGGACTGCTGGTCTTCAACCAAGGAGCGTTGCATAGTGGTATGTGACACGGTTCCCGCCAGCATCCTGCTCTCTGAATTGGGGAGAGATGGATTTGGTGGATAGACTGTTCAATGGATAAGGAATTGTCTGGATGGCTGCATTCAGAGGGCAGTGGTCAATGTCTCAAAGTCTAGGTGAAGATCAGTTACAATTGGTGTCCTTTAGGGGACTGTATTAGGAGCAGTCTTGCTTAATGTCTTCATCAATGACATAAACAGAGGGATTGAGAGCACTCTCAGAAAAATTTGCAGATGACACCAAGCTGAGTGGTGCAGTTGACATGCCTGAAGGACAGGATGCCATCCAGAGGGACCTGGACAAGAAGTGGGTCCATGGGAATCTTACGATGTTCAACAGGACCAAGTGCAAGGTGCTGCACCTGGGTCAAGGCAACTCCCAGTATCAACACATGGTGGGGGATGAACTGATCCAGAGTAGCCCTGCTGAGAAGGACTTGGGGGTGCTGGAGAGGCTGGACATGACCCAACCATGTGCACTCCCAGCCCAGAGAGCCAAACGTGTTCTGGGCTGCATCCAAAGCAGTGGTGGGCAGCAGGGCAAGGGAGTGGGTTCTGCCCCTCTGCTCTGCTCTGGTGAGACCCCACCTGGAATACTGCATCCAGCTCTGGGCCCCAGCACAAGATAGCTGTGGACCTGTTGGAGTGGGTTCAGAGGAGCTCCTTTCCTATGAAGACAGGCTGAGAGAATTGGGGTTATTCAGTCTGGAGAAGACTTGAATCTGCATAGACCTTAATTGTGGCCTTTTAGTACTTAAAGGCGGCTTGTAAACAAGATGGGAACAGACTTCTTAGTAGGGCCTGGAGGGTCAGGGCAAGGAGTAATAATTTTAAACTAGAAGAGGGCAGATTCATTTTAGATACAAGTAAGAAAAATTCTGTAATAGGATGATGGAACAGGTTGCCCAGAGAAGCAGTAGATGGGGACTGAATGGGGCTCTGAGAAAACTGACCAAGGTGAAGATTTCCCAGCCCATGGCAGGGGTGTTAAACTAGATTACCTTTAAAGGTCCCTTACAATACAGACCATTCCGTGATTCTACATTCGATTTCATAGAATGCTGCTGAAGAGATTCACTTGCATATGTTAATGGGGTGTGGATTTGACTAAGCTCAATTTCAACATTATTTAACATAACAGTATTTTACCATAGAGTGACAGCAGCATGTTTGCATTGGGTTGTTGTCTGTGTGATGTTTTGACTATCCCAAGATCTGTCTTGGGGTTAGACTAAATTTTCAGCAGTGGTGACCTTTGAGTATCACCCAATATCTCATGAACCTTGGGGAGTCATACATAGCATAAATTAAGTGGGCTGAAATTTCATTCTCCACAGAGACGAATCCCTTCTCTGTGGGATGAAGAGAATTGTGAATTGGAACATGCAAAGTCTTTTCTTTGCAGTTTGGTTTTTTGGTTGTTAAATTTATTTAAGGGATAATTTATGGGTTTTGATTTAATTTTTAGAACTTAAAGTTATGATTTCCTTGATGTCACCAATTGGGCACAATAACCATTTTCTCATTTTTGATATTTTTTGTCAAGGCATCAAAGCCAAAATATATATAAGGAATACTTTCCCAAGATTTAAAAAAAAAAAAAAAATTTACTCAAATCTTGGCTTTCTCTAGAACACTTGAATTAGATTTTAAAGAGAATGCTTCTGATTTTTTACTACTTCTGAGAGGTTTTTTTTGTAACTCAACAGATGCCACAGTTGGAGAAGAAGCTGGAAGAAGAACTTGAATGTAACGCCAGAATCATTGCCTGTCGCTTTCCTTTCCCTTGCTGGATTCCAGATCATACTACTGGAGAGGGAATAGACACTGTGTGGGCCTATGATTTGAAACGTTCTAGAGGATGTGAAACAAAAAGCTTGGAAATCACACCAGAGACAGAATCCTAAACATCTAATTTGGTTTTTTACTGAAATTTTTAGCTTTGACTGGACCTCTTGAAGATAAGATTAATGTGGCTAGAGCTGTGGCCTGTCTAAAAGAACTGAAGGACAGTGGTTGTCTGAAAGCACACAAAGGTTACTGAAAAGTATAGTTAAATGGCTTAATACAGTGTCCTGGTTTAACCCTATTTGGCAATGAAGTATGCTCACCCCAGCCCCCACACTCTCCCAGTAGGATGGGGAGGAAAATTGGAAAAAAGGTCATACCCATGACCATGGATTGAGATATGAATAGTTTAATAGTTGAAACAAATTTAATAATAATAATGACATAAAAAAAGAGAGGAGTAATACCCAAGAAAGTCGAGTGATGCCCAACACCCTTGTTCATCACCCACTGATGGATGCCCATCCTATCCCAGAGTAGCAATTGGTCCCTCCTTGCCAGCTCTCCCAAGCTGATATACTGGGCATGGTGTTTTATGGTGTGGAATTCCCCTTTGGCCAGTTTGGATCAGCATCCTGGCCATGTTTCCTCGTGGCGTATTGCATACCTCATTGTTGGCAGAGCATGAGAAACTGAAAAGTCCTTGGCTCAGCATCAACTAAAACATCAGTGTGTTATCAGCATTAGTCTTATTTTAAATCAAAAACCAACACTCTACCAGCTACTAGGAAGAAAATTAACTCCCAGCTGAAAACAGGGCATACAGTTAATCAAAATTATGAAAAGGTTTTTATAGAAGTGGAAAACTTTAATATGGGAAATGGGTTAGAATAGCATTCACTAAGGTTAAGGGGGATATATGTATTAAGTTAAAATGCTCAAATTGGTGAAAATGTATGCATTCTTTCTGACCTTGAAGAGCATTTGTTACTGGTGTTGGAAGTGGTGTGCAAGTCGCTCCTTAAATGGGCTGTGTTTCCCAAATGTCTGAATTATGTATGCCAAGTAGCATGAAGCTGCATACACAAAACTGATCCAGATGGAGTATAATGGTGACACTGATGTTTCACACTGCAGCCTTGAATGTGTACTTTTAAAAGTTAAGTATGACAAAACAGGCAAATATAGCAATTGTTCATTATTACAAGTGCAACCTCTGATTATATTAATGTATTTTTAACTTGTGTGCTGTTGTAACATCAGCTGGAAAATAAACTCCAAGTACGCCACTCCCTTTCTGCTTTGCCTCTTTCAGTTAGGGAGGGGCAAAAGCAGAAGTTATGGGTTGAGGTAACAATTTACTGAAAGCACAAAGCAAGACTAGGACATGCAGAGTAACATCAGCAATATTAACAGCGAAAGGATACAAAAAGAGAAGGTATTTTGCTGACAAAAGAAGTGTTCACCACTGGGAACAACAGTGAGATGGTAGATGCTTCCCATAGATCATGTTCTCGTGGCTTCCCAGACAAAGACAATACGGTGCCTAGGGAGGCAAAATGGCCAACTTCCAGTGGAGTGCCAGGGTTTTCCTTCCAAAATCATGCCCCCAGCCGAGAGTTTGAGAGGTATGAGTACCAACCTGTCCACAGCCATGGTGCTAAGCTCTGACTCCTCTCTGCAACCAGGACAACTTGTTACCTGAACACAAAACTGCAGAAGGATGCTCTTACTGAACTCTTATTGGTATAAGCTGTCACAGATGACCATAATTTTCCTAACCTTTCTGATTTAGGAAGGGTTTCAAAAGTCATTTACTTGTCAGTGAAATGTCACCATTTCTGTGTGCTCAAACTTTGGATATAGATATGGATGAGAGTTGCTTACTTGAATACTTGAAGGCTGTCTCTGCTTCCAGAGCTGGTTGTTCTGGCTAGCTTGGCTAATGCTGGTTAAACTTCGTATAATTAATAGTGAGACGAGCAGAAAGGTTTTCAGACTTGTTTTCCCTTCAATTTTTTCTGACCATCTGATGACATCTCAGAAACTCATGGTATCGCTGTGTGGCTTTTCCTTGTAAGTGAAGCGAGTTCTCTCCATCCTTTTGCTGATACTGGTTTGCAGTGGGGTACTGTCACTGCATTGGTGTTTTCCTTTCCTGCCATGGTGACAACATCTTTCTGTTGTACAGTGCTCTGCTTTCTTGTTCTTTTTTTCTGATTCCCAGGTAAAGTTTTACTGTTTTCACCCATTAGCAATTAGTCAAAGTTCATAGTCAGCCTCCCCTGTCCCCAGTTAACGTACAGCCTGTTTGTTAAGCAGTAACTATGTGAGTTTGTCAAATCTTTGCATATATGTTATGCATAGAATGAAGCTAAAACAAGCTGGACAATTGTCGCCTGACTTCAAGGCAGTCATTACCACAACTAAAATTAGCTCAGTCCAAGGGAAGTGCTGAGACCCTACAATTTCAGGTAAATACAAAGTCTGACATTTTATCAGGTGTTGGGAAAGCAAGTTTGGGTGGTCTGCAGAATCTGACTTGAAGAGAAGTTGCATGTTATTTGGGATGTGTAGTCTACAATGATGCCTGTACCCAGACTTTTTTTTTTTTTTTTTTAGGTGTGGGCACAGGAAAGATAAAATATAAATCTACACTGAGGATTTGAAACAGAGCATGGTTTTGTCCTGAAGAGGTACACAAAGCAGGAGAAGAAAGGGTCAAATGTGTCTGAGTGTGCAAAGGAGAGGTGATTTCAGCCTTGCATGGCAAGGCACAACTGTGAACATGGAGACTGTGTGTACTGAAGCACACCAGTGTCTGGTAACCAGTCTTACAGCCTTTCACTGCAAGAATGCATAAAGCATCTTGTAAAACAACACTAAATTCTCTCTATAATGATTTAAGTGTTATGATCATTACACAGTGACAGGACAGGGATAGAGTGGCTTATCTAAAATGCCTGAATTTAATATTCCAAGGCCGTAAAACTGGAACCTCAGACAAAGCAAATCTGAAATTATTTGTAATGAAAAGAGACTAATGAACGGGAAGTTAGCTAATTAAGCAAAGTTCTTCTGTGAATGATCATAAAAACAAAAAGGCAAAAGATTTTTATCCATTGAATTGTGTATGACTCATCTGCAGTGCAGTGCTTTGACCCGAGTTTCTACAGCCTGCTTTCACTAAATTTAGTTTGTTGGGAATGAAGCAGTTACTTACTTTTCTCCGGTATATTGACTATATATTTTTCTATTGCATTAACCTTTGCCTGTTAAAAGGTAAAACTGAATTTCTAATTTTTGCCTGTGGTAAGGGTTTTGGGATGTGCACTTCCTAGTTAGCACCTATTGCTCCAGAAATACTTGTTGAGGAGGGCACAGTAGAATTAATGATGTGATGGCCTGAGCTTTAGGAGTGCTAAGAGCTGTCCTCAAGGCAAGGAGAGATTTATGAATGTTTTAAAGTAAAGCAGAGGGCTGTTTCTTACTCTGGCTATTTACTTTTGGGGGCCTACACTGGATTAGGCAGTTGTCTAAAGGTTTGGGATTCCTTATGACTTAAGGAAATGTGCTGTATTTCCCGTTTCTGCGGCTTAAGTGTGAAATGGAAAGCAAAGTGTTCTAATTTACACAGGAGGACTGGGAAATAATTTTCTTGACATATTGTCCTTTTCTGTCACTTGCTATATTCATTTGATAGTTTTCAAGATTAAATACTTAACTGTGACTTCAGTTGTCACGGTATGGATTATTATGTTCATACACTTCCAATTGCTAAGGTAATGTATTATGATTTTGTTGATATGATACTTAAGAATAAAAAATTGTTTTTCTGAAAACCAGGGAAGAGAATTACCTTAATTAAATTATAGTGTAGGTCTGAAGCCAAAAGGAGGAAACATTCAAGCTACACATGCTGTTCAATACTAAAGTAATTCAGCCATACAGAAAAACCTATAGTTTATCTTTGTTTGTATCTTCTAGTAGAATCGCTTACCTTTTGGGAGTTACTTGTGTTATTCTTTCCTTGCCCTGCCAGATTTTAGCAAAGAAAAGTGTTACATTACTGAATGATTAATGCATTCCTGAAGTACTACAGAATTTGATTTGTTTGTAAATAGTGAAGTTCAGGGTCAGACTTATAAATGTTTTCTTTGTTCTTCCCCCCCCTTTTTTTGTATTGAGACACATTATGTCCGTACAGGTTTTGTGATGCAAAATGAATTATGCCAATGCAACATTTTAGTGCTGCAATTCTAATTTTGTAGCTTTCCATTTCCGTTTTGCAGAAATTGGCTTTTAGAGAGAAGGAGGCGGGTATGGCTGCAAGACAGCCATGTGATAGGCAGCTTGCTCGGTAAACTGCACAGTCACTACAACCACACAGCAATGTCAACCAAACTTGTCCGGATTTGTTTGGGAAATGTACACCTATTTTGTGGGGTTTAGGCATTTCTCTATTACTGGGCATATTGAAGTTCTTGTCTTATCCTCTGGTCTGATTATATGCTGCTATTTAAGCTAATGCTGCTCCATGGAAGTTAATCCTCTATCTCTGCGCTGCTGTTTACTTCTGATTCAGGAGTGTAGTCAGGTAAGAAGGTACAGAATCCAGTTTCAAATTAAGCACCACACAAGCCAGTTGAGTGAATATGATCTGTGGTAAAAGAGTTCCAAACCCCAGGCTTTGGGGAAGTCTTTCACCTTTCACGAAGGACACAGCTCAGCAGGCAGCAGAGATCTCCTGAATTCTGCATAATATAACAATGACTTAAGCTTTGCTTTTCTCATGTGTGTGTTCTTCAAAAAGTTTGACTGCTATAATACCATTTTAAGATCTATAGGAGAAGCAAGCAAAGGCAGCATTTTGGTTATCATTTATATTTGGAGCTAATGGAGGAAAGGAGAAAGGGGATCTTGTAGCCCAAGTATGACAGTTTGGTCTGTTTCAAAAGCAGTTTGACAGACTTGCATCATCTCTGTGTACTTCCTCACTGCATAGGAGAATCCATGCCACGAATGGGCTGTGATGAGCATTTGCTCAGAAATGGGTTGATGTGTGATACCATTGCTTTTGGATGAACACTAATTATTGATAGATTTCCTCATACTTCTATAGTTTCATTTTCCATGGTTTACAAAAACTAAAGCATTTATTCAAGAAAGAACACGAGTCCTTCAAATTCATAGTTGTATTTTAGATTGTCCTCTGCAAGGCCAGGGGTTATACTTCAATGATTCGTGTGGGTCTCTTCCAGCTTAGGACATTCCATGATTCTGTGGTTGAAGAGGGCTGCCTAACAGCAGATTTAATGCCAGTAAATTCTGCTGTGAGTGAATTATTTTTCTTTTATATTTGTTAAGATTGAGTTCTGTAGTTTTAAAATGTAGCCCCCACTTGCTTTTCAGAAATAATATATGTTTCTTCTAAAAGATTTCTTGAATTCTTGATAAGACAGTGTGGCATCTATGTTTAACTTAAAAATCACCCTTGAGTGAGATTACTGAAAATATTCTGCAGCTTTTTTTCTTTGCATGATAATCTTTCTGTTTATCCTTGTATGTTTTACTGAGGGAGACTTATACATGGATAACTACCATTTTCCCCCCATTCTTTTTCTGAATTCTCCCTCTTACTTAAGTGTTTGCTTTGATTTTTCATATTGTCTTTTTAAAATTTGACTGACTTCATAAATTAATCAGTCTCCAAATTTCCTTTACATTTTTTATCCCTGTAAATCAGTTTCCCTTTTTTTCCCCCAGCCACTTTGCAGGAAGAGTAAATATGTTAAGGAATGTTCTTTTTCTAGCATTTTAACATGTATTTAACTAACCTTGATTTATTTAGCAGTCTGTATGCTGACATAGCATGACTTTTGTTTCCTCTATATGAAAGAAAAACACATCTACACCAATGGTATTTAGACTGAAAAACAGCCTTAGTCTACAACAATTCTGGCTATTTAGTAGTTTTAAGTACCTAATTTCACATTTTTATTATATTTCATCACATGGCAAATGAATACAGGCCTTTTATCCCTTTGGTAGTTCTTTGGATTTGGGTTATTTGTTCAGGTGGGATTTTTGCTGATTTCTTTTTCTTAGTATAATGTTGGTATTTGAGGCTTTGGTTGAAATGTCAGATGGATTTTTTTTTTTTCTGCAAGTTGGTGTGTAGACCTGGAACAATCACTGTGATGTACTCCTGTGAACTGCTGGCATTGGTAAAAATTATGTGAAACCTGCTTACCAGTAAATGCACAGAGACATTTTTCAGCTTACTGTGTATGTTGTGGTTTTTAAAAGTAAAGGAAGTTCTTGATGACCATATAAAATTTATGGCATAAAGAGGTCTTTGCAAGGTCAGAAGCAGTAAATTACTGGCTTTCAAACTGAGGTTTGTGGCTACCTTCTGAGGAATCCACAAAAAGTAATTTAAAAAGTAGATCTACTATCAGTAGGTTTGTGTTTGCTACCTGTGGTTGTGTTCTTCCATTGGAAAATTTTAATGTGTCTGAAATGACTATCTGAGAATCTCTGAACTAAAAATATGGGTTTACATAAGATATTAGCTAAATGGAAATGAGCTTATCAAAGTGATGAAGGTTTTTGTTTCTTCTTTCTGTTGTTGCTTGCCTGATTGTTGAGCTTTGAACCTCTGCAGTGTACAAACTTCTTTTCTGATAACTTCCTATTCTGCTATGTGAGAGTAGTCTTATGGTTCTGCACATTCCCATTATATTCTAATCTGGCTTTTCAGATAATTCACAGGCTTTTCTGGCCTGTGAAACTCCTTAATGCTGTAATGCCTGAAGCTGTCCATGCCAAAACTTTGGTTCAGAGAGGCAGATACGTGTGTCTCTCTTGCATATGCTCTCTTGATTCTTGATTTTTTGATTGAAAATGGAAGTGAGAAGACACAAAAGGAGTTATCAGGAGGAGGATCAGTGTGCGCTCTGTGAGACAAAAGTGTGTGGTGAGTGATATAGCCAAAATCTGAGCCTTCTCTGTCCCTCTAGCCCTTATGGTTTGATGCTTTTTTTTTATTATCCCTGAAGATTGTGTAGCTCTTCTTGAAAGTATACTTCTTTTCTTTCTTTCCTATTTTTTGTCCAAGTTTTTTAGAGTGTACACGAATCAAAGTAATCTGTATGTCCAAATGTACCATTCCCTAAATTACGCACAGGAACCCTCTTCATCCATGTTCTTGTATATTTTATTGCTGCTTCCTTCTTTTCACTACATAGAAACCAGACTTATACTCTGAATACTTTTATATTAATACAGAAAAAAGCTTTGTGGGTGTGATCAATACTAATTAAGCACAGGTCTCACACTGAAGCAACTCTCAAAAGAGTTTGAGCAGGAATAGGAAAAATAGTGGTCATCATGGGAAAATACTAATATTACTTAGAGACAGTGATGATAGAGTCTTATGCCATTGAGGTACTTTTAATTTCAGTGGGCAGTCTGATGTGTCAAGCAAAGTCAGGGAATGAAAGACTAGTAGCAAAACAGCACCAAGTGTGGTTCTTTAAAAGAAATCTATTTTTTTAATGCTGTCTTTAGAGGCTGCCTTCTGGCTTCATCTAAGTTGTTAAGTGCAGTTGTTCTGATAGAATATGTTGGTAGGAGAGTATTATTGGCTGAACTAATACAACTAGTGAGCACCTTGGAGTGTTTATTCTATAAAAAAATAGATAAACAATTCAGATAATTTTTTACCCTTTCCTCTACCCCACAAATGAAAAAAACCACAAAAAACAACAGCCCTTTAGAGTGACAACTGTGCAGAATTAAAATGGAAACTACATTTATCACCTTTAGAAATTAAATATTAGGAAACAGCTTCTAATATGAAAAAACTTGTCAGCTTCAGCTGGCTCTTATTTACAAGAGAGCATTAAATATAGCATAGGTCAGATCCAGGATGACTTAACAAATGGTTTAAGTTACTTAGAAAGAGTTGCTGCTTCTTGTGAGTCTCCTGGAAATACACTCTGAATTACACTGAATTAGGTTGTTTGCTCGTTCTAATAAAAACACTGATCAAATAACACTCTTTTCAGGGTTATTTGTCTACTGCAGGAAAATTAAGTAGGCGAAGCACTTTCTGTGTACAGGAAGCGTGGATGCTGGATCTGTCATGAAGTTTTGTCAATAGCTGTTTTCCTCATGCTTGTCTGTTGGAAGATTGTGAACATCACATGATTGGAATGGGGACATTTTCCTGCTTGGGTAATACTTGCTTATGTAAGGACAAATTAGATATTGGAGCATGCCTTTAATCCCTTTCAGGATATGTGATCAATAGTGATCCTTTTTCTAGTATTGTTTTAGTCAGACTGGTAAAATTTTCATTTCCGTAGGCATAAAACTAGCTGTTGCTTATCATCCATCTCTCTATTCTGTTGTATGCTGGAAGAATCTGTGTTGGCAATACAGATTACAATATTTCCATTTCTGTGCAAAATACACAGGATATGTTTTATTGTCCTTGAGCACCTTTATTGCTATGGTGAGACAGTGTTCCCTCCTGGCATTGGGTATGCAGATCATTCACTGTCTAAACTTGTAAGTACCAGTGTTGTGAATGCTGCCGTTTTCTTCTTGGAATGCTCCAAGCAGCACTGAACCCAGGATACTGGAGCTCAAGCTCCACAGCAGATAATCCAGTAAAGTATTGAACTTTGCTTTGCATTTACTGTTGTTAGGGCCTCCCTGATCACTACACCCCATCCCACCTCCCCCTCTGCGCTCCCATCCCGCCCAAATAAACATCCCACCACCCCAAACTCATCCATCAGGATGTGTTTATTTGCTGTTCAGCTGCTGGTGTAAATGACCCCATTATTTTCCAGCTTTGTCTAGGCCATGGGTCTACTGAGACCTGCTCAATTTATGTTTTGCTGTAACTAGGCTCGTTTTTAGCTTCAGTTTTCTTGGTCAAGGGTCTGCCTAAGAAATCCTCAAAGTCTTTGAAGATACTGAAACGAGAAGTCTTCAGGGTGCTGAAGACTTCTGAAGCTGGCTGTCTTAGCATGATGGAATGCAGCATCAATGTTTTTCACAGGATTATATAAAGGCTGCTTTAGCACTGCTGAATTTTCTCTCTCCCCCAGTTTAGGGACTCAGCAAGGCAAAAGAATAAATTCACTCTACTTTTCTCTCTGACTAATAGTAGTAGAATATTATTCTTTAATTTTACACTGCTGTTTGGTTCTGGTATAGTCTATTCATAAACTTTCCTTCACTGGAGGGAAAGACCTTGAAATCCTTCCTCTCCAACACAAACTTAAGAGCAAGCCTTTTGAGCTGAGGAGCTTCCCTTCCCATTTGGAAAGTCTCCCAGCAGCACTGGACTAGTAGAGATAGGAAGGCTTTCTCTTAAAATTCCTGTTGCTGATATAGATGCTATTTGTCAGGACCACGATTAGGAACATTTTGATATTCCACCAAAACTTCATATAATTACCTATGGCTTAAGGTTAGTCCAAAGGGATTGATACTGTGTCTAGTATGGAGGCTTGAAGTAGCAGGCCTTTGTCTATTTGCCTTTTTGTGGAATGTTGAAAACCAAGTTTTGGTCTTCACAATAGCATAATTTATTTTATATGTCAGTAAAAATAGAATGTATTGATATAAAGAAAATATAAGAATAATCTTCTGATACTAATACTTTGGGAATAGACTAAGCTAAATGCTACTGAATGGAGATTTCTAGGTTGGAGAAAGAAGTTTCTAGGTTTCCCTTTGGTAAGTATGTATTGAGCCTATTAATTTTAGGGAATTTGTTTGCATGTATTTAAAAGAAATAAAAGTAGATGTAGAAGATAGCAGTTGGAATGCTAGCTATGTTTTTGCATTCAGCCCTGAAGTAAAATGCAATGTTTATACAGCCGTATTCATTTTTAAACTACTATTGAAAAATAAATCTAGAAACACTTTTTTACGATTGGCTTGTATTATCTTCACCCTTTACAACTGCAAAAATTGTAGCAAAGAGCTAATTTGTTCAAGACCACAAAATAATTGGTGGCAATGCTGTGTTTAAAATGAAGCCTGCAACTGCATGCTGGAAGAATGTACATTTTTATTGCTGCTCCTGAGGGTGGCAGTACCTGTGCGCTTTCACAACTGATGGAGCAGGAGACGGAAAGGACATATGCTCACTTATGCAATGTAATGCTTTCTTACTGCTTACTGCTGTAAGACATAGCACCTACAGTGGTTGTGTCTGTCGGATTCATGATTGTGGTTTTGTTTCTTTGTTCTTACCTTTTTATTAGTTCTTACTAGATTTGATGTCTCACAGTTACTGCTTTTAACTGCTTTTGGATCCTTCTGTCAATGTTTAGACATGCTACTTCATAGCTAAACTTTTTATTTCTCTTGAAGTATACAACTTTGTATTTTGTACTGCATGCTGGTCTGGTTTTGTGTGAGACTTGATTTGGTTCTCTGTTTTGATGATTTCTGGTTTTTGTGACAGAAAAGTTCCAGACTTAAATCAGTTGTTAATGAAAGCATTAAACATAAATTGTCTCCAATCCAGCATAGGTGTTGTGACTTTTGTATCTTACTCGTTTACTTGCCTTTTAATTTTTTTTAACCTTTATGCATGGGATTTGTCTTAATTACCTGAGGACACTTCACTATACATAAATGAAACTTGATTTATATGAAGTCATTAGATCTGTCATGGCCTGTGTTAGTAAGCCTAAATGTTCTTACTACTCATTTCTGTTTCTGTATTTGTTCATTGGTACAAGTGAGATCATCTGAGAGACCTATTTTCCTTAGGTCTTAATAACTTTATCCGTTGTCAAAATGTCATGTAAAATAGAATGAAAAGGTTTCTGTTGGTGTGACTCATCAACAACTCTTACTGCCATAAATTTCTGTCATGACAATCCCAAACTCATTTTTACCTGACATAAGCATCATTTTAAAGAACAGTTACTATCCTGATCATCTGGTCCAGAAGTGATCAGCTTAACCAGTTCAAAACCAGCACTTGAGAAAAAGGCTGCTGAAATCATGTGTGGAATCTTGCTAGAATTTTTCTAAAATAGGAGACAACAACTGGACACAATTTCTAAATGTGAACGAACTCAAGAAAAAAACCTTTCTTTACCGCATGCAGGAAGATGCGTAGTGAGCAATGCAAGAAAAATACACTACCTCCGCCATGACAATCAAATACTTTATCTATTAGTTAAGTAAGCATAGTCAAAGTCTGCTAGTGCAGCAACAACGCAGTAAACAGCGTTGCTAGTTTCTGCATCTTATCACTAAATCATGAAAGCAAGCACAAAATCAGAGCAGTCTTGCCAAATAAAAAAGCAATTCAGAATGAGTATACAGAAAAGGCTGCTTAAGACTTTTCTATGCAGTAACATAAATTATTTGGTTGGGGGTTTTTCCCCCCTAACTGAAAGATTAGTGACAACTCTTCCCCAGCCCTGAGACTGAAGGACTTTCCTCTGCATCACCTTATGCAGAATACTACTTTTATTCAATATGTTAATAAATGTAATTAATACCACTAGAATAATATAAAACAGGAAAAGGTGCTGGGGAGAACAATAGTTACTGGCAATTAGGTAGTGTTATCCAGCCATTGTAACATTCAGGTGTTCAGCCTGTACTTCTGTCATGCCACATTGGTACAGCAAGAACCCTAAGATCGAGTAAAAATCAATACGGTTTTCCAGCCAGGGCCAAGAGGGGAATTTGCAATGCAAAAAGGCCAGCTGAACTGAGAAACACTAAATCTTCCCTGAAAAGCAAGAAGCTTCTATGGTAACTGCTTTCAAAATGTTCATTGAGAAGTGATAGGGAAGAAATGTGTATCTCTTTATTTAAGTTGTTTTCCTTATTACAGAGTTGTTACATTATCTATTATATCTATAGGCATTAGGGAGTATCTTTTCCAAAGACTGCTTTAATAGTAATTGATTATGCTGATTAAAACTGTTTGGAAAAAAAATTGTCCTACAGTTTGTAATAAAAAATAATACTAGAGCAGCTGAAAGCCTCAGTTCAGGGCATATCCAACAATTGAAGAGAACCTATTTGCTCACACAGGAATTTTCACATGGGCATCTGCCTCTTCTGGAAGTATCGAGTTATTTTAATTGCTGTCTCCTGATATTTTCTGAAACAAACTGAGTGTGTGTCAGCAGGCCATATCCCAACACGAGATGTGGTTTCAAAAACTACAAGATATGATGAGAAGGCTCGTCCTTCCCTTAAGTACATGCTGCACAATTGGCTAGCAATGTCACACTGAGTTCAGAGCCTTTTTCTTGCAATTGGCAAGACACTTACAGTTGGCAGTGTTCTTGTGACTTACAAAGTAGAATTAGCTTTCTATCTTCTGAAATAAATCTAGGTGGAGGGAGTCAAGGTATTAATTAGCTTTTCCTAGTGATAAATCCCCCTAAGTGTCATTGGTCTGGACCTACTACTCTTTCATATTTGCTGGCTTTTAGCTGATTGAACAGTTCCTTGTCCTTTGACATATTGAAATTGAAGCTAATCTCAATACCAAGGTTGCAGACAACTTCTGTGCATAGGGATTTACACGATCACATGCAGCTATGCTGAATCCTACTGAGCTATAGTGAAGTCCTCAAATTACTCTGTCAGGATTCAATGAAATTGTAACAAATTGGGAATCCCACATCTCAGTAACCTGTACTGAAGGACAGCTTTGGCAGAAAGATCCTAAGCAAAGAAGAAATTTCTCTGCCACCAGAGGAGTAAACTTCTCTCACCCCTCACGTCTCCTATGTTCCCCATATTTTCAGCAGCTCAGGGCTATCCATGCATTCTTGTGATATAGAAGGGCTATGGAAACTTCTCCATCCTAGAGAGGCTTTGCTCCAACATTTCCCAGCTGAGGAATTGCTATTTGCTCACTATGCTCCCTCACGTTAAGGAAACTTCCCTGTCTGATCATGCAGGAGCCACGCTATTGGTCACTCTCACACCATCTGACCGGGACCGACGCCCCTTCTCAGCTACACACCCCACACTCATACAGTCCTACCCGGTTTTCTTATCAGCTCGACCCCAGGTTTCTCACAGCAGATCTCAGATGTCCAGATTCTTCAAATAGTTTAATCTGAGGAGGGACCCAGAACACAGAGCTACCTGCACTACTCTTGTTCCTCAAAACTTCACTCACATGGTGGGTGAGGAATGCAGGAAAAAGTCACTGCCAACATTGGGCATGGTTCTCTTTGCTTCGTCTAGCTCCCAGGTTTTAATGATGGCGTTGGTGATGAGGACAAACCTCTTCCTTGAGGCTGTTTACAGAGCTGCACAAGCTGCTTGTTCAGGCTGTCTGAGGAGATGCACAGAATCACAGAATACTCTGAGCTGTAAAGGACCCATAAGGATCATCAAGTCCAGCTCCCAACTGAATGGTCCATACAAGGATCAGTCCCACAACCATGGCATTATTAGTACCATGCTCTAATCAAGCCTGTTCGATTTCTGCCTGTAAACACTTCAGGCAACACTAAGGCTTTGTTTTCTGTCATAGTAAATCCTTTTTTTTTTTTTTGGATTTAAGTGACAAACAAGAGACAGATAAATGTGTTGCTGTCCAGTAAAGTGTCGCTTTGGATCATGCCCTAAATCCATATAGCTCTGACTACCAATTATGTGGTATGCTTAAACTGGAAAAGTTATGTCAATCTTCTGATCTTGTGGTATGCGTAAAATAATTGATATAAAAACTTAAATATGGAGCATTATTAAAAGCTTCTTAATATGCAGTCCTTTATGATGTGTTTTATTTTATAGTCCCTTGCAATGCATAACTCAGTAGTGCATTCTGTTGTAGCACAGTGAAAACTTGCAATACCATGTTTATAAACTTATTGTAGTCCACTATATTTTAAATATGTGGAATTTTTTCTTTCCCTTTTGAAATATTTTATTTTTTTAATGTGCTTTGGGATGACAGAGACTAAAACCTGACAAAACTTTAACTACTACAGTATTACAGCTGAAAACATTGTAATTTGTGGTAATTAATTGAAAAGTCTTTGTTAGGTCATCTTCAAAATTATTTGTGATATTATCAAGTATCTAATTATACTTTTTAGGGCAAGAGAGTGATAAATTTTATTTGAGTATGCTTGATCAGTGGATGGAACTAGGGTGCCTGTTTGTTATTTACTCAAGTTTACATCTTACATTCATACCAAGAAGGTGAATGAGGTATTTCATATTTAATGTAATTTACTTGACAACTCTCAACAGTCAGTCATCAATTCCTTTCCACAAATTGAATTCAAACTCTGTGATTGAATGACACTCGAAACCGTGATGTTGCTTTGTGTAGATAGATGTTATTTCAAAATTAATAAACCCTGATGTTGAACAGAAGAGAGTTTGAGGTAAAAATTGAAAGAATGAGAAGTATGTTAATATTTCAAATTGCAGTTATTGTATCAATGAAGTGACTCCGTGAAGAAAACAGAATTTCAGAGTGAAGTAAATGTGCCAGTCACATCAATCTAAATGACAAGAAAACAAAACAGGAAAAATTACAAGAAAATTGTAGTTTGAAAATAAATCTTGCTGCTCAGTTCCTGTGTGCCATAGTGCTTACTTTCTCTTATGAAGTGTTCCTATATCAATCCATTTGTAGCATAACTATTTTCACTTAATTTACTCATCCTAACAAAGACTTTCTGGTTGAGCATTTGCACATCATGAAAAAGCAATGAGGATTTGTTTACAGAGTCATATTTTTCCTGTAATTATTGATAAAATCTGTAGTTGCAAGGTTTTCAAGCAGTTACACTTTTTGGATTGTTTTTCTTTAAATGGAAAGTCAGTAAGTGTGAACATATTTCTAAAATACAAGTATTCATGAAGTCTATCACCTCATGTTTTAGTCTTCTGGTAAACAGCTTTTCCCAAAATGAAATGTTGAGGAGACCTTTGCCTTAACAGAAATGATCTGAGGTTATGTGTACATATACTTGCAAAAAGTTGATTTCAACCATTGCCTGCTCAGTTGAATTTTTAGTAGTTTATTTTCCATGAAGTTGTGAAACCACATTGACATCAAACAATTTACTGCATTCAAATCTGATATGTAAGAAAAAGTCTCTGTTTTGATGTTGGTACAGGGAAAGAAAGGTTTATTGTTTCTGAAGAGCAATTTCAGCAAGGTGATTTTGCTGTCTAATGTTAAGTTGTCCTGTAAGCACAACAATTGGAGAGAGTAGTTGATTTTCTTTCTGCAGAAAAATCAATGGATGCATCTTTAAAAAGGTTGAAGTTGAAATATCAGCTTCCACATGAGATTTCTTTAAATTTTTGTCAAGTTACTTTTTGTACTTTTTCAAAAACTGTGTTCAGTTCTGAAAAAGTGAATGGACAATAACATAAAAAAATAAGGATGACATTATTATAAGGAGAAAAATAAGAACTTTAAGGCTTTTTCCCTGGAATGATGGAAACTTATCACAATATCGTCTAAATAATGCAAGTTTTATAACAGCAGCTGTTGTTTACTTAGTTTGCTTGAGGATAATCTTTGAAATAACCAGAAATTAAAGTTTCTAGTAGTATTTTGGAGATATGAGCTTAGCCAGTGAGAGATGTCATCTATTTTTAGCAAAATGGATGTCAGAAGACAGTTGTAGCTGTGTAAATGTTCTATGCTTTCATGCAATCGTCAGAACATTTGAAGCATGTTTTGTCTTTGAGTGGAAAAATACAGATAAGTAAATAAAGAGATAACTCTGTGAGGTTATTGGAAAACTGAATGTAGATTGTCATCTGAACTCAGTAAACTGCCAATAATGTGTATGAATATTGACTTTGTATTTATTTTATTTTATTAGTTTCGTTTATTTTAGAAGTTGAAGATAGAAGATTATGTTACTGCAGGCAGGTGAAAGTACTTCAAATAAACCATTAAAAGTATTCAGATGATTACTGAGATAGTGCTATGTCTGGCAACTAGTAGTCTGAGAAGAGAGTAATTAGTTATTAATTTAAAAAATATAATTACTATTCATGTGTCTTGGATTTAATTATGTAAGTATGGATAAAATTATATTGAAGTTCTTAGGCTGATTATTTTTAAAGGCTGAAATTTCAGCTGTGGGCAAATAACTGCAAAAGGCAGAACAGCAAATACTTAACTACTTGCATGTGTTTTTGTCTTTCATTTTTTAAAAACTTTGAAATAGTTCTATAAAAGTCCAATGTTTTTCTTATGCACTCATGAATATTTTTTACTTGGACCTCTGTCAGGGCAGTTGGCAGTTCTTTGGATATTGTGGACTCTAATGGCACTTGCAGAAAACAGCGGAGAGCACAAGGGTTATTGAAGGTTAAATAAGCATCCTCTTCAAGAGCCATAAGCATCAAATGAGACTTCACAGTAGCTGTAAACCCTCCACGGTACCTTCTCACTGCTGTAAAAAATCTGGATAGCACATATCCAACATGAATTACAGGTATTTCTTTGGCAACCCTTACTTTGTGGTGTGAGTTCTGTCTCTCCTCTGTGGAAGCCTCTTGCTTTGGTCATTTAAAAATCTGCTCCGAAGTTTCTGCTGCGCACCCTTGAATACTGTTATGTTACCATGGAATATGTGGGGAGCATGAGGCCTGTGACACACAGGTTTGAAAACAGGAAATCTTTGGGACACTGGTCTTAGGCATAGGACTAAATGGTCTGGCAATTATATTTAGACAAGTGTCTTCCCGTGTTGATTGTGATCTATGTTAAATGTTCTACTTTGCTTAATCTCACATAGCATCATGAGCTTTATGTTTTGTGAAATACTTAGAGAGGTTGGAAGTAATCCTCACCTCCTATTGAGAGCTATGTCTGAACTGCTTTGAAGGGATGAGAGTACCCCAGCTCCCAGTGGCATCAACTGAAAGAGTGAAAACCAATACTCAGTCTTAAATATGACGTATTTTACAAATTTTACATGCCCATTGGGACCAGATTCAAGATTAATTTCAGTAGCCAAGGAGAAGCGTTGCCTTACCAAACAAACCTTCAATTAAAACATAGGTATCTGGAAAAAAAGTCATTTGGGAAAGCAAAACCCATTGACTCAATATAAGATTACTTCCTTAAATGAATAGAAGATAAATTCTGATCTGTTATCAGCAAAATCTAATGATAGACATATTTACATTGTTCATGTATGTACAGTTTTTGTTCAATTACTTTGACTTTTTTTTTCTTAAGATGAATTTTCTAACACCATTTCACTGATGTTTTATTAAATTCCAGGTAATAGGAATTTAACTACAATATTTCTGCTCTTCTATTCTTACATGCTTTTTCACTGTTTTGTTGAAACCAGGACACTTGCTTTTCCTCCTGTACTGGGTTTGCTTTTTATTAAGGAGCCTCTAGTTCCTCCAGTCAGTAACCGAGTGTCTTGTGGCATTGCTTTGCATCTTGAGACAATGGAACAGCTACAACCAGGCCAGACAGAGTTCGAGGGCAGTGGCCATTTGCCAGGTCTTGAAGTCACTGGTAAGACTGTGTGCTATGTCCAGCAATGAATTTGAGCGAGCCAACAGCAAAGTATATGTATCTTTTAATTAATTTATTTATTTTTGTAGTTACATTACTCTGTTTTACATAGTCTTCTTTTATGAGAAATGGTTCAGATTTTAGCAGGAGCATTAGACCAGCTCAGCTATTGTTTTTGCTTCTGAAGATTGTCATGGGGAGGGGAAAGGTTCTTGAAATTCTTTGCAGCTGGAAGTTGTGCTGTTGAAATGTTAAATGAGATTTTCCTTTTAAACCTAGAATGTTGTAATTGAGCTTTCTTTTTAAAGGTCTGCAGAAAGATTTACTAGTGGTGGTTAGCATGGAACAGAGCAGATGCACTCAGCTCTTTGAATCGCAGTTCACTGCTTAGGACCGGAGAATGACAGGATCTTGTTGGCATCATTGACTCTCATAGCATATCTATTTCATGGTAATTAATACAATGCTTTCCATTTAGTTTTCTGTCAGTGCAGTGCTATTGCCTGAGGCTTAATTTGCCTTGCCACTCAATGTTGAGAGCAACTGCCACCCAGCCCACAGCTTTCTTGCTTGATTTTTCTTATCACTATTTGTGGGACAGGAATGGGGTTGCAGAAACCTCAGTATTCCTGAGCTGGTGAGAAAGGGTAAGCTTATACTTGGAAAGCAAACTCATTTTCCTGATTTAACTTCCTTATTTCCCCTATTCTTATTTTACTTTGCAACCAGCATTCAGCTGGAAAGCAAAGAGACGTGTCTCTTTGTATTTTGCCTTTCCTACAACCCTTTTTACTCCTGGGTTTTTATAGTATATTTCTGTGTTCCTGTAATTTTGGTTCCTACTTGTTTCTGTGTTCTTTGCTTAGATTCTGAATCTTGTTTTGGAGAAACCAAGGCATTTTGGAAGACCATTTATATTTTCATCTCAAAATCTCTCTTGAATTCTTTCCAGTCTTCTGCTTTCTCTTACACCTACTATGTGTCTTTGGAGACCATTAAATGCTTCCCTCAGATGTTTGTAGAGCTCATTTCTTCATCATCATTGTTTGCTAAGTTCCTCTACATTTAAAAAAATCATGTCTGTGATTTTTGTGACCCACAATTGCAAACCAAATCAATAGTTGCCATTGTCTGGCACCACAAACGGATTTCAGAGGATCATAACATTTTAGAACTGCTGTTATTAGCGATAGTGTTAAGTGAAGAGAATATCTGTTATAACTCAGAAATGTCTAAATTCCACAAAAGGTTATGTTTGGTCTGAGATTCATCGCATGTAGTTTCAGACTGGCATCATGTATCTTTTAAAATTTTCCCCAAATTGGTTCATCTTTCTTTTCACTAAATAGTTGCATGAATATAGATTCATGGGAAGAGGTGGAAAAGACATACCTCAATTTTTTATGCTCAGGGAATTGAAAAAACAAATTGTTTGGAAAGATTGAAAGGTTTATGATTTGAGCAGAGGAAGACTGGGTCATTGTATCATCACATTGTATTCTGTGAAAAGAATGTCTTTTGGTAATGGCTAATCGCTCTTGTGCGATAATATATTTTTGGCATAAAACAAAGGAAACATGCATGGCTTTGCAATTAGATTAATGCATAGAATCCCAGCATATTTTTGCATTAAAAAATATTATTTGAACATTACACTACCTTCCAGATTTCCCATAATTCTTTCATTTCTAAAGAGACAGCTCTGATAGGTCGTATAAATTTATCAAGCTGATTGTGTCTTGAGTAATTACTCTGCCTATTTCAATAAGGTGCTTCTTTGAACCATCTTTCTGTTGTATGTCTCTACATTAGATTGAATTTAGTGCATTGAGGGTCAAGCCAAACAAGGCATATACTTAATTATGTTTGCCACAAGAGTCTAGATGCAGAACGTAGCCTTTGTGTTGTGCAGCATATTGTGCCAGCTGATGGATGAGAAGAATAAATATCAAACTATCGTGCAGGTATCAGAATGCAAGCCAGTAGCTGTGATGAGTGTGCTTTCTGGCATTTACTGATTAATTTAGCCTGTAGTAGTAGTAATAGATTTGATTGGCCTGTAGTTCATAACTGCAGTTAACTTCATAAAAATAAAGTTGTTGTATAAGAGAGTCTGAAAGTGGTGAAGACTGAAGAAAATGTAATTTCTAAAAAATTCCATGAACATTTTCCAAATCACAGTTAAACCCCATGGGCAGATACTGAACTTTTGATATTGTCCCTGTGGGGAAAGTGTGATGCATGGGATTATAACTTAGACTATTTCACCTTAAATTCCTTAGAAACTTCTGTTGTCCTAGCCATGGAAATTCACCAACAGCCCTGAAATGCGTAAAGTGCTTTCTGTAATGAATATGGCAACATAAGCAAAGCTTTAACAAAAAAAAAAAAACAAAAACAAAACCACCCAAAAACCAAACCCTAGCCTTCCTTAATTTAGTAGTATTTTTCCAACCTAAAGCTTGTGTCGATTAAAGCTAAATTACAATTCAAACTTTTAGTTAATTATTAAACATAAGCAATGCAACTAGTATCAATATTAGTGGCATTTATATAGCTTTATACTATGGGCTTTTTGCTTATTTGTCTAAAAAGTTCAGCTTTCAACTTGTCATGGATATTTGTGTTTACAGCCCATAATTACATTTTAGTAAGTGTGGGGGAAAAAATGTAGGCTTCTGTAATTTCTGGTATGGGATTTTGCGTTCATAAGGTCAGTTAAGGCTCTTGACATACTTTTCCTTTTCTCTTGGTAAAGAACATAAAGGTGTTTTATGACATCAGGGTACTCTGAACTCAATTTCCTATTCTGTAAAGTTTTAAGTGCACCCACTTGCCTGTTCTTCTATTGGCTAACATAACAAATGGATGTGTTAGTTGTTTGTGCTGAATTATCAGCCATAAATTTAACAGCACTGAATAGCACTGCTGGTGCTGTAAAATTAGCAGTGGAATACAAAGTTAACATTAAATTCTGTGCTGAGCAGACCATAGCTATGTAAACCTTGCACTGCCCTCCCTCCCCAGTATCTTTTCAAGCTGAAGTAGTTACTATTCTGCTTTAAATGTTCTGTGCTACATTCGCAAGGTTCTGTGTGCAACCATTAAGCTCAGCATCCTTTAGAGTGCCACTTATTATGGGACAAACACATGACCAGACTGCTACTAATTGTCATCGATGGTGTGTCTGCATGTCTGCTGATTTACTTTCAGAAAGGTGTTGCATAACTTCATAGTGACCAATATATATTATTATTGTTGATCACTTAACTGTGTTGAACTTAAACAAAATCTGATGCACAGATAAATATTCTCACAGCTGAAATATTATTCCACTCTAATTATACACTCTAATTTCCTGAATACAAATTTTAGGAATATATAATACTTACGAATTAAGGGAACAGAAAGTCTGATGATGTTAGATGTGAACCTTTACATGGCCCAATGTTTCCCATAAGGTGGAGCTCTTGGACATTGTTAGTTTATTCAGTAAAGTGCTTCCTTTGCTTTTGAGTTATCTCAAGCTTTTTTTGAGCTACCTAGAGAGACCATTACTCTGATGAGCAATCCAGGGCACTTATTAACATGCTGATATTAAAAGGGGAGAATGTGGTGGAAAGAGAAGATCAGGGTCTGTGTAAACCCCCCAACGTTTTACTTTATGAACTACTTCAATTTTTTTTCTAATAGAGACAAACAAACAAAAAGCCCCAGCTTGTTTTATTGCAGCATTAGCCTTATCTTCCAGTTATGGGGAGATAAATACAATTCTGTGCTGAAGATGGAATACTAACCCTTGCATTAAGGCAGATATGACCAAGTTTCCCGAGTCTATGCACTGTAAAACAAAGTCTGTGAGTCCCTGAGAAAGCTAAAGAGGACTTAGCACATGGTTCGTGGGCAGGGAATAGGAATGATTTCACCAGTTCTCCACTTCACTGTAATGGTAGGATTGGACATGCTGGAGCCAAGCAGTTTATTTGTGTTTGATCATTGGTTTCTTGTATACTGGGAAATGCACTAAAAATTTCCTTCATTCCTTTTTCTTTCAAAATTTCCCTTCTCCTTTCATGTAAGTAAAGGGCAATAGTTCTATATGAAAGTATTTTTTCAACTGCATAATTAATTCTTTCTCTTGAGGTGTAAGTATAAAATGGATATAAGGTAAAGTTTAATTCTTTATCTTTCTGTGCTGAAGTTGGCTAAGAATGTTCATTTAATCAGGTATTTTCAAATGCTATGGTATCGTGTATGGCTTATATTGGTCTAGGTCTATATTAAGAACCCTGTCATATTTCTTAAATTTCCATGCCTGACACTGTTTTCAGCAGGAGCTAGACGTCTAAGGCACTGAGATCTAAGTCCTGTTGAGTATCTGACTTCTACTGATGCTCCTCTTGTTGATTATGTCATTACCCGTGCATTTCCTTATCCAGATTTGTCAGTAAAAACATAGAGATCCAAGGAAAGATATCTGGAAAATGCTAAAATACAAATGATAGTAATGAGGAAAACTATTTTGAGATGTTACATGCTCATATTCTGGGAAATCTCATTTTTTGCCTGTTTACAAAAGTCTAATCTTTTATTTGGATAACATGTCAAATAAATTTGAGATTTATTTATTTTTTAAACAGAACAATAAATATATTTTTATGATACATATTTTTTCCCCTTGAAGACTTGGGAAAATGTATTTAACTTTATTACAAGACAACAGCACATTTTGACCTTTCCTGGAGCATTAATTCTCCAGGACAAAAAATCAGATTTACTTTGATGAAATGAATTTCTTCAAAATATGTAGGACATAATAATAAAAATAATTTAGAGTACTATTTATATAAACTCATTTTTTGCATGTTTATTTTTACCTGCATGGACATGTTTTTAAATATCCAGAGACACTGTTACCAGTGAATAAGTTACAAGGGATTTGTTCATCTATCTGTAGTTCAAGAACTTCTAGAATTAACAAGAGGGGTGGGTTTTTTTGTTTGCTTGGTTTTGTTTGTTTGTTTGTTTGGTTTGGTTTTGGTTTTTTTACTTTGGTGGGGAGTTTTGTGCATTTTTTTTTGTTGTGTGTTTTTTCAGTTTTTTGTTTTGGTATGGGGTTTTTTTGTTGGTTTTAAAATTTTTAAAATATTCTAGGAGGTCCCATATGGTCTTTTAAATGCTTGACTGACTTAACTGATGATTCATTTTTTACAGACAACTTGGAAATGGCATTGATTCTTTGATCCTTGGCTGAAACCTCCACTCCCCAAATAGTAAACCGTTGGGGTTTTGTTACTGTAAGATTAAGGTTTTATTATCTGAGTTCAAAAGGCTGAATCAAACCACACTCATATGAATGTGATTCATTTGCTTGTTGCATGCTGCTAGTGAGTTTCATGTTACCAGAAGGACCCTTTTGTTGACTGGGAAACAGACAAATTTCATATAATGTGAAGAAGGAAAATGAGATAGGAGAAACTTCTTTCTTTCCAAAGCCAACATCAAAATCTTGAAGAAACTTCTAACAGGGAAAAGATTTAGAGTGTTATGTCACATTTTTATTTGCTTGCTGAATTGGGTATTTAGGGAAAGAACAATTCACTCTGTAAGAATTTTCTTTGGGCATCTCAGTTTCTCTTGGGCTCTGAGTTTCAGTTACAATTTCTAACTGCAGTTTTTCTTTTCCTATGATTCCTGATTTCTGCTTTGCTGAAAAATGCTACAGTTTGGTTAATATGTGAATTGTTGCTGAAATAGAAGTTTGGGTTGAGATGCATTAGTCAAACCACATGGGGAAAAAAGCATTTTCCCTTCTCCTTCCTCTCTTCTGGTGTTGCATTAAGTTTTTAAAAGCTGACCAAACTCCTCTGAGGCTGCAGGTAGTCCCAGACACTGCCTTTGCAAAAAGGAGATCCAAGCTAAGCATACATCTTTTCTATCAGGCTGCTCAGTCCAACTTTTAAGAGGTGTTTTCACATCTGAATAAAGTATAAGAATCCGCTGGAGACTGCAGAATAAAGAGAGGACTGGTAAAGAAGGAGGTAGGTAGATCTAATCTATACTGACTTTACTAGCTAAGTCTACTGGCTGTAGATGCAGTTCATCCTTGCCAGGAGATTCTTTTCCCACATTGCTCAAATAGCTCAGTTACTTGTCTAAATACACTATTAAGCATTGTCTGCCTGGACTGAAAAGCAGGGGGACTATGGGGTGCTGCTCTTACCTTCCAACTTCTTTGTGTCCAGGTTCTTGGTTTTCTTCATTTATAACTTGGAGGGGAGAGGAAAGACAAGCCAGATAATTGTACTTGGGTCTTAGCTTGACATGGAGCTAAGGACATGATGATTGCATCCACAGTATAAGTCATAATCTGTATTTGATTTCAGGACTTCAGCATATAAATATTTGAATACTTTCGCACTGATACTATGCCAAAAACTTTCACCAGTACAGTAAACATAGTTTTAAATCCTGAGCATGGAGGTGGATAACTAATGCCTTAATGGCAGATGAAAAAAGAGCAATATTAGAAAAGTATATTTGGACCAATGACTAAATAATCTAACACTGGCATATGTTATTTGATGAACAATAATCCTCTTACCAGAAATAAATCCCAAAACCTTGATAAATGACCACTTGCTGAGTTTTTTACGCAGTCAGAACTATACTTTTGTCCTTACAGTAACAGAGACAGTAACAAAAGGCAACTATTAAAATAGGC
Organism: Dasyornis broadbenti; assembly: GCA_013397935.1. Taxonomy (NCBI): domain Eukaryota; kingdom Metazoa; phylum Chordata; class Aves; order Passeriformes; family Dasyornithidae; genus Dasyornis; species Dasyornis broadbenti. Next base: position 183,155 of record VZRN01002345.1, read on the forward strand.
ATTTTCTTAAGCAATTGTGGGATCTAAGATAAGGGTTTTTTAGTTTTTCTGGGAAAAGGCAAAACAAGAAACCAACCACACAGGAAAACTTGCACATAGGCACACCTTTCTTTAAACAGTCTGTGATTGTGACCTGATTACCAGGATGCCATGCGCTTCATTTAAAATCAGGAATTTTTAACTGGATGGTTTTCAGCAATCTTCCATAGCTGTTATTACCACATAACTTTCTTAGTGTGCTGTTTCCACACGCTTACTTATGCAGGCAGAAACTTCAGTGAAGCCATGAGCAACTTTGCTAAGTATAGGAGATTAAGGGTGTAGGTCAGAAAATGTCTATTTGAATAATAAAAATATGCCTGAGATATGCACTTTCTTGGGTGAGTGTATTTTATTCCCTCCAGATACCTCTACAGTGAAAGAAAGAAAAATAAAATTAGGCACTGCTCATTCACAGCAGTCATTTACAAATATCTAGAGAGAACAGGTTGCATGAATGCTCCTAATCTTATAGGACTTCATTTTATCCTGGAAACTCTCATGGAGAGTCAGATGTAATTCTTTGATTTCTCCTCTTTGCTTAAGTGTTCAGTCATTGCAGTTTGAGCTTTTGCCAAAGCAGATGAAAGGTTTGTATTCTTTAAGATGAGCTGTGCAGCTGCTTAAGGCATGACCAACTTAACCAAAAAAAGTAAGAGCTAGATTTCCGACATTTTAGTTTTGCAAGCAAGAAGGAAGAGTAGTTCACAGCTGAGCACTGAGTTTTCTGAAGCAAGCGAGCAAGCAGGTTTGGACTACTTTATCAGTATGATCGCAGGAATGCTTACCCCTGCAGCACTCTGTATTGTTTGCCTTTGCATATTAATTCCTTGCTCCCTGCCATGGGTTTCCGTAATTACTTTTCATGCCAATTCTGAACATGAAGAGAACATTTCTTTAGAAAGCTATAAATAAACTGAATATTCTTTTTGGTACTTGGCTACTGGAATATTTAACTTTTTTTGTTTTAAACAGGTACATTGCTATTTTTCTTAACTCACAGGACTTGTATTTAGCAAGGCAGGCTTTCATTTTTATAATTTCATTTTTATCAGAGTAAGTACATCTGTCATGTTGGAAAACACTTTCATCTTGAGATTTAAAAACTGCTATATTTCAGCACATTTTTTTCATGGCACTTGATCCAATTCTTCCTTCTTTTAGGCACTTGGATCATAGTTGTCACTGGCAACAGAAACCATGGTCTTTAATCAGTCCTTCCAACACTGCTGTGTGGTAAGTAGCTGGAATGGGCATATGATTTAAAAATGATAACTCAAGCAAATGTGATAAATGAACTGTTGATCTCAGAAGCTTTATTGGCAAATGTACAACTTTTAATTGAGATAGGATGAGTAGGAGCACATAAAATGTGAGTTACTGTGAAAGCTCAATCTGAACTTGAAACTGAACTCAATAGTTTCTAATATTCCAAAAATATTTCTCATTTCTATGCTCTTTTATATCTTTTTTTCCTGTGATATAAAGCTTGCTGAGCACTAGGACAGCAGAGGGACAGTGTAAGTACTCAAAAACTAGGAAATATACAAATAAAAATTAGTTCAACATTAGGATAATGTTGAAGTACAAACATTAAAATGTTCAGCACACAGAAGTGCATTTTCAGTACTGATAGTTACATTTGACTGATAGTTACATTTGAAAGGCCAGAATATTAAAAAAAAAAAAGAAAAAAAAAGCGCACCCTCCATATCTCATCTGGTGCCTTATTTAATGAATAATTGAAATATTCTCCTGAAGAGACAATTTCTAAAACTAAGTTTCCTACTGTAGAATGAGTTTCACAAGTATCACAAAGATGCAGTGAAAAGAATATGCTAACAGAGGAAATAATCTGTCATCATTTTGTAGAGCATGAAGCAAAGTACAAAGAGATTTAAACCTAAAATTATCACATTTTCTAGTTCTGTATGTTCTTTTAAATGCCCAGAGTACTTTGAATTATTTAAATTTTTTTTCATATGAAAATGTACTTCCTAGTGTCCTTGGATATACCTTTTTGCATGATCAGTGTTTCTGTAAATCTGGATCTCAGCTAATGGATGCACAGAATGTTCAGTGATCAGCTGTGAGAAGTTTACTTTGCTGCAGATTGAGAGCTCCAGGAATGAGGAGGTAAAGACCAAATCAGTCAGGTCTTTGAGGAAGGCATTGAGCTGCCTTGGCCGTACAACCATCCCTCTGCCTCCTGCAGTCCTGGGACTCATTTGGTGCAAATTCCTAAATCCTGTAACCAAGGGTGTAGTTATCCTACAGACAGAAGACTACTGCAGTGGATGACTCCCAGAAGACAAATCTTTCCACCTTGTGCATGGAAGAAGTCAGGCTTCCTCTGGAATGAGGGAGAAGTGCAGAAAAACTGAATGATACCTCATCAGAGTTGAATGCAATAGTGGGAAGAGCAGAAGGTGTAAGAGATTGAAGCATGGAATTGAAGAGATGCATGGTGGAAATAGTCTGAAGTTTGGTAATATTTTATATTGAAGTGAAAAGGGGTGTTTCAGCAAATAAAGCGTAGCAGCCTACTTGCTGTTTAGCCTGTCATCTAATCTTATCTCTCAAAAGTAGACAAATTTTAGTTTTGTTGCACATTAACAAGAAGTGCACTGCCAAAGGGCAGGAGGTGAACCCAGGTGTCCCGAGTTTTACTCCAGAGTTCTGTCTGATGGAGCACAGTTGGGAGCCACATACGGAAGATTAGTTGCTTATGTACTAAACAGTACTTGGGCTGGCAGCCCAGTAATGCTGTGCTGTTATTCCAGGCTTAATTATCAATTTGACATAATGCTAGTAAATGAGTGTAACCTTCTAAAAAAAACCCAGAGATTTTGCTGCATAATACACTTTACTTTCCCTGTTGGTTAATTCAGAGTGAATTATAAAACAGACACTTATTTGATGTACAGGGACAGTTCCAGATCACAATTAATATACTGTCTCATACATGCTTTTTGAGTAACAGTAAAGTTGAGAGCCTGCAATCATTAAAGAGGTACACACTCTTCAAAACTCAGATGAAGAGATAGATTAGCATTGTCACCTCATGGATTATCATTTGTTTGACTTTCAACACTGAAATGCAATAAATGAGCTGATGCAAAGATAATAGTTCATTGTAGTCGCTGGCTTTGCAGTGTCTGACTTTATGCAGTTATACAGCAATGCTCTGATACCCAAGAAATTCTGCAGTGTAATTCAAATGTTAGAAATTGGTATGAGTTCATTGTTTCTTCTTATTGCTAGGCTTTTTGAAACAAATGTTAAAATGTTTCGGCAAGAATTTCCCCAGTAATTGGTATATTATGTTTCTGTTTAAGTGCAGTTTACTGAAGTGTTCCTCTAAAGAAAACACTGTCAGTCTTTTTTGATGTGTACATGAATTTGTTGAAGTGCACATTAGGGAAAATATCCTGTCAGCCAACTCTATTTGAGTGCCATGGTATGCTTTGAGTTTGCAATATATCTGTGTGGAAAAACCAGCTCTCCTTCATTCTGCATTTTCAATGAACTTAATTCCACATGTAGCACCTATCTGAAGAGCCTTTGAAATAATGCCTGAACTCTCCCTTACCAAGTCATTGAGAACATAATCTTGACCTCCCTGGGACCTTCATTATCCAAAAGAAGTCACAATAACCAGAACAGCCCACCTGTTGAAACTGGCTCATCTGGGACGCTCTGTGGGCAGTTCCAGCCAACTGAGATTCCCAGCTATCCTATGAGGAAAAATGAAAGAGCGTGTCTGCTTGCAGTGTTTTGGTTTGCACCTTTTACACTGGATTCACTGGATCTAATTACCATCAATACTGATGCAACCAAGAATTTTGCAGCTATCCAGGCATCAGGTTTGGAACAAGTGTCTGATGTGCCCTTCTACAAGGGTGTGCAGCAGAGGTGCTGCTAGAAGCCTTCTTGCTAGACCTTATTCTTAGAGAATAGCTTCAAATAGCACATTAGTACTGCTGCTTGGAGTCTTCATCCCAGATGTCTTTGAGAAAAGAGGCCAATGAAACCAGATTCCTAATCTGGATGTCTGAGGGAAGCAGCACCTGGCAGCCTGAATACCTGGGGTGGCTCTGGAGGAGTCTGCCACAGGCCTGCTCTGATGTCTCCTCTACTGGATGGCAACCTGGCTTGCCTACCTGTCCTGGACCAGCTGCTTCTACTGAGCACTGAGCACTTCCACCTGTCCCACTCCTGAGGCTGCTCCCTAATGAGGTGTGGAAAGGCTTGATCTTTCATCCATTCCCAGGCTCTGATTGTTTGCCTTTTCATACAAGGAGATTCTTATGCAAGAGGGTAAGCAAGTATTTACCCATGTGAAACTGGTAGTTATAAATGGTTTGGGAGTTTTTTTATCATTATATTTTTCTGTTCATTGATAAATAATTCAAAACAACAGAAATATTGGTGTCAATTTTCTCTGCAGGTCTAGGTCTTCCTAATATGCAGGAACTCAATAAATTTCTTGAACTCTCTAGTTGGAAACACCAGAGCTTTTCATGGTGCTGCCACAGTGAAAATTTCGTCACTCCTGTGTAAGATTCAAATGTGTGACAAGAACTTATTTCAGCAAAAGAGTGTTACTGAAAGTGTAAAAATCTGCCATCTTTTGCAATTATATTTCCACCAACACTTTCATCTGCAAGATCTTTCGATTTTGTTTTTGGACGAGAGAATTCTTATCTTCCTGGTTTTTTGCAGCCCTTAATACTGCTCTAAAGCCTACAAAGCTAATAGAAGATTTGTCACAGAGCAGGACATGATTACTTTTAATACCAGTCCCAGTTGCTCTCTCTTGGATCTTCTCACTGGGAAATTTACTTGCATACTGGTTTAGTGAAGCATTTTAATAGATTGCCTCCTGCTACCTTTTCCCTGCCTTCTTTATTTCCTTCCTGAATTTCTTTTATCTGCTCTTGTTTAGCTGGCTGCTCTTCTCACTTCTAATATCAGGAAGGGCTATTTTAAAATGAAAATCTGTAATGTGCAGAAACAGTAGCTTTCAATTTGTAATTTAGGCAGAATTTATTCCATTCTTCTACGTTAACTATGAATGAGTCTATCATGTACGTGTAATTGAACATAACTTGATCAGAGGAACACCATTAAGTTTGCATTCCTTTTAGGTTATGAAAGAGATCACAGCAGTATTAAAATTGCAGTTTCGAAAGCTAAATAGAGTAGTTATTAATCCATTTTGTATATTTTAATAGACAAACACCCTTGGTCACAGTTTTGTTTTAATTTTCATTAGCTGTTATATGAGATCTCTTTCCTGTTAACAAAATGTAATTTATTTTTGTTCTACTTGAAGCTGCTCCTTGCAAGTCTTCTGTATTTGTGGCAGAGATTATTTCTTGCTATTTTAATTTACAGCTTTTTGAAATAACTACTCTGCAACAGCTGCTATGTTGTTGATTCTTCAGGTAGCATGATAAATTGAATTTTGTGTCTTAAATAGTCATATATCTATTTTTAAAATTCATGCTGTTTCACAAATATTTGTAAAGTTCAGTTTGTTCTGAGTGGTCTTTTAATCAAAGCTAAACAATCATCCCTCTGTCCACCATTTTCACACTTGTCTGTTAGCAGGACAGATTAAAACATTACAATATTCACAGCATAATGTGAACTCCTTTTGCTATTTTCATTCTTCTGATTAATGTATTGTGGTTTCATTCCTTCCTGAACAAGCTGTTATTTTCCAGAATTACTTATACTACTTGTATAATGACACAGGGGCCATTCTCATAGAAAATGTGATCTTTCTGATTGTGGTTTCAGCAAAGGAATCAATTTTACTGGCCACCCAAATGCAATACATCTGTTGTAGTGTGTCTGTCTTTTATTTATCAAGGAGTTTTGGAATGGGTCAGTATTTAGCTGCAGGGCTTTTAGTCTCAGAACAATTTGTGTATGTGCCTACAGTGATTAAATCTAAAGGAGAGCAATGGCAGAGCGCAATGAACAGCACAATCATTTAAACATCAGAAGCAGTTGTGTTTTAGTGGGGGGGAGAAAGGCTGTCATACTTAGAATGTTGTTGAGAACTAATTTTTATAACAATTGATTAAGAGCTCTATCCTAGATTAACACACTTCAGTCAGAACTCAAATCTCAGATTCTTAATATGCTGCTACCCATGAGCTCAGCCAGGTTGAGTGAGGGAGAGGAGGTGCTCCAGGCACCCAAGCAGAGATTCTCCCACAGACCCTGGCACAGACCATGGTGAGGCAGCTGTCCCCCTGCAGGTTCTGGAGTTCCACAGGGGAGCAGAGATCCACCTGCAGCCCGTGGAGGACTCCACACCAGAGCAAGTGGATGTTCAAAGGAGGCTGTGACCCTTTGGGAAGCTCACACGGGAGCAGGCTCCATGGCAGGACGTGTGGGCTAACAGATAGAGGAGCCAGTGCTGGAGCAAGTTTGTTGNTAATGGATAGAGGAGCCAGTGCTGGAGCAAGTTTGTTGACAGGACTTGTGACCCTGCAGGGGACCTGCAGTAGAGCAGCCTGTTCCTGAAGGACTGCACTCCATGGAAAGAGACCCATGCTGGAGCAATTGCTGAACTGCAGCCCGTGGGAAGGACCTACATTGGAAAAGTTAATGAGGAACTGTCTCCTATGGGAGTGACCCCATACTTGAGCAGGGGTAGAGTGTAAAGAATCCTTCTGCTGAGGAGGAAGGAGTGGCAGAGAAGATACGATGAAATGACTACAGCTCCCATTCCCTGTCCTTCTGCATCAATGGGTGCGAGGAGGTAGAGAATTTGAGAATGATATTGAGCCTGGGAACAGGAGAGGAGTGGATGGGAGAAAGGTGTTTTTAAGATTTGGGGTTTATTCTTATTATCCTACTCTGATTTGATTGGTGAAAATTAAGTCATTTTTCCCAAGTTGAATCTGTTTTGCTTGTGGTGGTATCTGGTGCATGATCTCTTTCTGCCTTTCTCTCAGCCCACAAGCCTTTTGTTATATTTTCTCTCCCCTGCCCAGCTGAGGAGAAGAGTGACAAAGCAGCTTTTAGTGAGTAACCATCATCCAGTCAAGGTCAGACCACTGAAAAGAGGGAGGTGCTTACCATTCTTAGAAGCCAATAATTGTATTTCTCTCTGTTTCTACCAAGAAATTACCCTGAATTCATTCAGAGTGCTCCTACGCAATTCTATATTCTTTATTTATGAATTACTAAAGTAAACACCAGTAAAATTAAAAGTGAAATGAAGCACATATTGTTGAAAGTGGGAAGAATATTAGTGTGTTTTAGCACAAGATCACAGTATGGAAGTGCAGCATTGTGACTAAAATGTAAATCTACCAATTCTAGTTTTATCTCAAATATGTGTTTACTTCACATTTCAGAAGGCCAACTTTCTGATTGACTAACAGAAAGGAATGATGTATAAAGCATATAGATGTGCACTGTATTTCAGAAAAGTGAGATTAGTTCTGTTACTTGACTGAAGTTTGATTAAAACACTAGAAACTAGTATTTTAGAAATTCTGAAATAAACTTCTTTAAAAATATCCACAAATGCAGAGCTACATAATACAGATATTGAATCAAAGATACTTCAGAAAGTTTTAATGGCATATTTTGTACATAACATGATATTAAATGGTGAACATTTTGTAGGGAAAGCTGAGTAATTCCCTGTGTGGGTTTTCTTTTTATTTTATATTCTGTAAACTCTCCACCAGTTGCCCTTTTCATTGATTTATTGAACTGCATTGTTGCTATCATTGACAAAAGAATTTTCTTTTTCTACACAGGCATTAGGAAGCTCCATTTTTTACAAAAAATTAACACTTTTGTTCTTTGTCTTTTTAAAATTTGTTTTTCCTCAGTTATTCCTTCCCCAACTTCTAGGTGCTGTATTGAAATTTAATGTATATATTGTCTTCACAAATTCAATGAGACAGAAAGATTTGATATGATAGAACTCCACCCTCCTTCCCCCTTAGTTTTTTTTTTTGTTTTTAATGCCACAACTGGCCTAGCCATACCTTACTGTTGAAAAGTGGTATCTGCAGCAGCCATTCTGTGCACCTTGTTGAAGATGGCAGATGACTGCCTTTTAACACACAGTGGAAGAAATTGTCTTAACCAATTTTCAGGGCACTACTTCTACAGCATTTCTCACCAAGTGTCTTAGTTTTGCTCTGTTAAGTGGTTTGGGATTTTTTCCCTGTTTTCTTGAATGTTGTGCTATTTCTTTTATCATCCTTTTCTGCCAGAGGCAGTGGGGCCACTGAACAGCACTGCTCTGTGGATGAAAGCAGATCTGTGTGGAAAGTGCTTCATGAAGTATTGCTTCTGGCTATGTTTTTGTGTCCCGCCATGAGCCTACTTGCTTCTCCTGAGAACACCTAAATTTGACACTTACTTCCTGCATATCTGGTTGAGGTAGGTAGCTTGTCAGTGGTTTGAATTTTTTTCAGTGTATGGGATGTTAATCAGAACTGGAACCTTCAGTTTGTCTCTCAGTTTTTGGAGCCAGTCTAGTTCAATTTTTTTTTTTTTTTAAATTAAAATGCCTTCTGCTGCCTTGCTTGCTAACTTTCAGAGGCAAATGAAGTGTGCAATTGAGGCGTGCTGTACTCATCCATCTTCCTTCCTCCCCTGTCCTGTGCTCTTATCTGGAGCACAAAGGAAAAAAGCAGGAAGAGCTAAGCAGTCTGGGGAGCCCACATAGCTGGCAAATAACAATTTCATCTTCTTTGACATTTAGTGAAGGCAGAGAACTGGAGGTTCTGCTAAGGCTTGCTGTGGCCTGGGAGAGAATAGTGAAGAGCCTTTGGAGAAGAATTGAGGTTGAAGTTTAGTCAGAGCTGATGGGTTAAAGTCAGGGTTCAAAACCCTCAGAGAAGTTTGTCATCCATAGTTTACACTGCCCATGAAGTGAACAAATGCCCTCTACAGCAGATAGTGTGGGGAAAACTCCTGGAAGAGATTAAGAGATTTAAAAAATAAATAAAAAGAGGAAGATTTGGAGATTCCATTACTTAACAGATATTTCTGTGTCTTGAGTAGAAATGTTCTTTAAGACTGCAGAAAGAGCTGCCCAGATAAATTGTGTTGATTACTTCTCAGGCATTTAGTGTTCTTTACTCTACAAGAGGTTAATAGACTGAAGGATTTTTTTCTGAGTTTTGTCAGCACTAAGAAATCCTTTGGGCCTTTACATGTGAGAAGATTCATGTCATAATTATTTTTATATGCAGCTGGGGCTTTTTTTTTCCCCACAAACTTATTTTCCTTTGTCTTTACTCATTTGTAGGGGCAAAGGGGAGACACATTTACAGAAAACCCTATATATTTCCCCTAACAGTGATACCCATGTAATAATATTTCTGTTCATAGGGAATATTTTTCATGTGTATGCTGCTCTTAAGCACTGCATTGACCTGACTCATTGATGATGGGTTTTGACTTCTGAAATGTATCTTGCATTAATCCTGCATAGATATCTTCCTTTAACAATTCTGAATCGTATTAATTTTAATCACTTGGGTGCCACAGATAAACTTGAATTTAAAATAGAGACTATTATTTAGTGACCATCATAATGTTCTTTTGTGGTTAAATTTGTAGAGAAAATCTTCATGTGATGCTTATGATATTGTGCAATTCACTATTTTCCTAAATGTAATTCTGGTGAAACACCATAAAATATAGTAATTTTTATGATTTAGATTTTAATCTTGTTTCTTTCCATTTATATTCAAGTCCCACCTTAAGATGCTTTGTAATAATTTTATTTTTGTAATAATTTTATTTCAGCTATTAAAAGTGCATTTTGCTAAATATAATTTCTGTGCTTTTGTCATAACACATTACCTTTTTTATGTGGTTAGGGTTTTCTTAAATTGCGTTTTCTCCTTATTTTGTTTAAGAAGAAATCATATTCTCCTCAGTAGTACAGACTAGTCTTCCTGTATTTTTCTGTGCTGTGATTTCTTAAATCAGTCTCTTCTTTGAGAAGAATATCAAAAGCTTAGCCCTGGCTTAACTGATGCCAAGTTTGTTTCTGAGGAGGAAGAAGTCTGCTTCTGATGTTATTCATGTTGGTCTGAATAAAGATATCTTTCAGCCCAATCAGGGATGAAACTAAAGGAAGGATAGGCTAAACTAAATGAAAATACTTTCCAGCTATAGCTTTCTTGTCTAGTAGTTATTTTTACCAGGTAAATCCAAGGTTTTTGTCATGGGACAGTGTAACTATTCTTATTTTATGAATGGATTGATTGGGGGTTGTATGAAAGATGTGGCAAAGAGAAACTAGAATTAGTGAGGTGAAATGAATAATAGTTTGATTGTTTAAGGCAGACAAAATTATTTGCTAAAATTTAAGTAGTATATTTTTAGAGATTACTGTTGTCTTGTACTGATTTAGGGCAGTTAAAGTATAAGATACAGTCTCATCAGAGCCCTGCCCAGGAATCCTGTTGCTCAAGAAAGCACTGCCAAAAAGCCACACAAATTGTATCTGAGGATTTCCAGTGGTATCATCCAGCCACAGGGCTGACTCTCTCATCAGTCTCTGTACTCCTTGTCACTGTTTGCAGGATTCTGCTGTACCTGATAATGAACAAGGTTATGTATTAATTTGTTTCTTTCTACTATCAAGAAAACAATTCTTAGAATTATGCAGTGGAACAAGAATTCATTGTCAATAAATTTGTAAGTCAAGATGCTATCAAAAGTAATTTAGCAGAGAGACAGTGACCTTTTAGAAGGTGTTTATAATTTTTGATAGGAGCTTCCCATCTATGATGCAGCTGTAGTAACAGTAAGTGGGGTTTACGAAGATCTACACAGTAGAATGACAGTAGGACAGATACTTGATGGATTAAGCAAGGAAAAGCATTCCACTATGCAAGACAACATGGATATTACTCACTAGAAAATCTGCATACTTAGAGGTGTATCTTGGAAGATGCTGAGGATTCTCTCAGAAGTGCTGCCAAGCTCCTTTCTGTCCTATTAACTCTCCTTGGTTTGATCTCTGGCTGTGCTCTAAGCATAGTCAAAACAAGTCTTAAACTTTGTGTAAACATTGCTTTGTGCAATAGGAAATACTTGGTTGAGATGGTAACTTTAGTAAGCCTACTGCCCTTTCCTCTAGATACCATCCAGATTAATGGGTACCCAGCAGGAGCACTGATATATGAACTTTGTCCTGGCCATTTAGTTGATGATGAATGATGTTTGGTGAAAGTATTTTCCTCACAATCACAAAATCTATGTTAAGATTTAATTTAAAACATTGGCTCCATACAGTTTCTTGTATGCACATTGCAGTATGTGTACTATGAAGTCAGAGTGTGCCTTCTGGGTAATAAATGCAGAGCAGAAAACCCTCCTTTTATGCTTCTCTCTGTGTATGTTGTTCTCTTCATCAGAAGTGATCTCAGTGATTGCTTTCATGGCTTCTGTTGGCTGCCACAAAGCAAATCTGAGTTGTATTTGCTAGGTTATGGTCAGCTCAAAACCTGTCACTCTATGTCAAATCTCTACTTTTTCTATATACAAAACTACTTTTATCTTAACTTTACTTTTATTTTTAGAAGTGAATGTCATTTGCTGTGTAACTCTCCAATCTCATAAGACAGCTGTGTGAAGACAAAAGCAATGCTGAACTGCATGCCCTCTACAGGGCTTGTTTGGGGGGCATGTTTTTATTATGCAATCTTGCAAGTAGTTTTTCAGACTTGTCCTTCCCTCTCAAGGTTCAAATGCAACTGTTTAGGGAGACCTTCTGCCCCATCCCTCTTGAGGCTCACTCTCCAGTTTCCTAACCTCAGTGTTAAATAATTAGTTTTGGAAGGCTGAGCAGAAAATAAAACTAAATTGATATATGCATTTGAATGGTAGCTTTGTGTAGTTCCTCTTCTGCAATTAGAAAATAGTCTCAAGTGCTGTTCTACCAAAGGTAATTATGAGCAAAAGGTTGAGTTCTCTTTTTTAATGAGTTCTGCCTAATGCTGAGAAGAAAATCTAGTCTGGCGCAGAGTATGTTCAATAGTGCTAATTAAAGCGTTCCTCACACTTATTTTAAGTCAAATTAGTTTGATCCAATTGAGAAAGTAATGTTTCACTAAGGCAGTTCTTTAAGACTTAACAAAATGGTTTCATGTCACCTTAAATAAGAAGGCTTTTTTAATGAGGGGAGTACCAAACTCCATTGAGTGAAATGCAGCTTTTCTTATTTTCTTTTTCTTAGTATTATGAGCAAAACATTTGAGTAACCTCTGCTACTCAAGTGTAGTGATACCAATTGCAATTCTAGGTGTCTTGCATTTTCTCCCCATTTTTGCATAGAATACCTGTTTTTCAATTTTATTAGAAGGAAAATGAAAAAAAAAGTCAAGCACTTTTGGTGCTTGTACCTAACTCAGAGGCATAATTTGTTTTAATCTACTTACAGGAAAGTAATAAAAACTTTATTATCAGAACTTCAGGAGATGACTTATTGAAGGCATCACCCTGAAAACTCTTCGGAGTGTTAAGGACCACAAGTTAAAATGCTTAACAGGATTGGATTTTTTTTCGAGGCAGTTAAACCGAGTCGTGAACTGCTTACTGAATTTCACTGGTTTGATGGGATTATACCGCATGATGTCCTTTTCTGTTATGATTATAGAAGTATTATCAGGAAGTGGATTGTTCGTATCAGTGTCATGGACAAAATTTGCCTGTATTGCTACTCAGACCTGCTCAGCCATATTGGTTTTAGATAGAGGTACTGCACCCTTTTTAAGGGACACCATGTTGTTCTGGATGTTCTGCTTTGGAATGACATGGAATTATTTTCCTGCTGAAGTTTTATGATTGTATATCCACATGGTTAAAACTTGTTCCCCTCTGGCCAACATCACTGGAGAAAATCCTTTTAGTGTGGTAGAGGGGGGAATCTTGCACCTGCCTGTTCACTTGTGGGGCTGACCCCCTGGTGTGCTCAGTATTTGGGTACAGTTTGGGCCTGAGGAAGTGCCACTGAGGATCTCAGTCAGTGCTACGGGGGCTTCACATCACCCCAGCTTCTGTTTCACAAGGGAAGGTTGTGAGCTGCTCTGTGTGTGCCCTGTGTGCTCCAACCTGCCTGGACTCCAGGGCTGGCCAGCAGCTGGGACAAACCTTTGAAGATCCCTAGCTTTTGAAAGCTGGACTTGGTGGTATGCCTGTGTTACAGCAGCTGCAATTGGGGTGAACGAGTTGAGCTCAAAGCTGCTTAGCTCAGGTACTGTCAACATTACTGCTGCAGCAGGAAAGCCACAATGGAAACTGGTTAAAAACTTTACCCACTGAGGTTGGCTTGTTCTTGCTGTGGCTGCATTGTCAGCAGTACAGTATCCAGGCTCTGCATTTTTTACTTATCACGAATGTTTTTGTGAGCTGTGGTTACAGTAGGGAATGCCAGATGTACTCACTGCTCCGTGAAGGAGCAGTATAGTGTCATAATGAATGTATGCTGAAGAATAAAGAGCACTGGAAAACTAATTTTGGAGTAAGGACAAACTATTTGCATTGGTGCTACCTGATACAATCTGTGGTTTTGATATGCATTCTGATTCTGGGGCACAGGAGAGTGTAATGCTGATTCTTGTTCTGAACAGCTTTCTTGAAGACTCAAGGGTTGTGCCCATGGTAGAAAATAAAATGGACCATACTGCATTTACGCATTCACAACACACTGTCCATGACCTCTCTTATCCTGCAGACTGTACTTAATCTCCCACTGTCTGGGAGAATATTAATTGCCAACTGTTGATGGAGTATACATGTTAGCAATTAAATGTTATTGGTGAGTGTAGGCTGGTATTTGAGCCCTTGCCTTGCCTTTAATTTATTGATACAGGCACACACAGCTAATTCAGTACCTTTTTATGAGTTCTGAGTATTCTCTATGAGTTCCCAGGATTTTTCTCTAAGCCATTTTATAATTCCACTACAAATGGGCTTTTTTATTCCTGTTTTCTCTCAATATGTGCTTTATATACTATTGAAGCCAGCACAACTGAATGGCTGCAGCAGCAGTACTAAGTAGCTCATTAGCTTTGTTGAAGATGAGTAGCTTGATTTTAGTGCAATGATTAAAAAGAAAACTGTTTTGCTGAAGCAGATAAGGTGGATCCCACAAATTAATGCAGTTTACATACAAATTTATAATTTTTTATTATTTGAAAACACTGACCAATTGTAGGAAAAACCACTTATGCATTTGGCACAATACTGGCATATGCAAATATTAAATAATATGCATGGCAGGAGGCAGTTTTTTAGCTGAGAGTTTGCCGGGACAGGCATCATGTCTAGGGGTTTCCTTCATAGTCAGCAAGAAGAAACCAAATACAATGATAGGTGTTTACTGCTTGGCAGGTGGAATGCAATACTGTGCTGTATTTTTATTGAAAGACATGAGCAAAATTCAGTACCTTGTTACTTTCCTACGGATTTAAATGAATATTTTGATTTGCAGTTTTTTGGTTGTTTTTGTTTGTTTGGGTTTTGGTGTTGGTTGGTTGGTACTGTTTTGTTTGTTTGGTGCTTTGTTTGGTTTTGGTCTTTTTTTGTTTTTTGGTGGCAGACCCTTTTCAGTCTTATTTTTAAAAAGTAATATAATTGCATGAAAGAGCTACCAAAAATTTGATGGAATAATGTTCATGATTCTTTTCTCTGAACAATTATTAGACACTTTTGACACTCTTGTGTTGAAGGTGCCATGACTATAAAAACAGAAAAATGTCTAATACATCATACAAGGAGAATGGCATTTCAAGCTGTTTTCTGACTAAAGTCTAGGCCATATTCTGCCTATGGAAAACTGCTTTTCAGTGTTGATTTGTAACTCAGTAAATGCTTGCTGTTCCTGAACAGGTCAAGAATTGTCCTAAACAACTACTACTGTAGTTAATGTGAAGGGAGATCTTACCATTTTGGATTAGTCCTTACTCTAATTGGTTACATTTTTTCAAGAAACTTCATGAACAAAGGACATTTTCCATAAACCTTCTCAACATTACTGTAAAAAGCAATTTGCACTTTTCAGTGTGATTTATTTCACAAATTTTCACAAAATCCTTAAAATTTTTTTTGGAAGTGGTCCCTGAAGGCCATCAAGTCCCATCCTTCTGCTTGAAGCAGGACTGTTAGCAAGTCTAAATCAAGTCAGCTGCATTTTTTTCTGACAGTCTTGAAAACCTCTGAGGCTGGAGATTCCACCTATGTGAATAATATAGTGCTCAACTTTCTTTCTGGTGAAGAATTTTTTCTCAATATCCCTCAATCTTCCTAAGTGCACACACTCCCTGTTGGCCCTTGTTTAGCCACTGGCCATATCTGATGAGAGGTTGTCTCCATGGTCACTGGAGCTACCTCTCAAGAAGCTGTGGGCTGTTGTTAGATCTCCTTTGCCAGACCTAACAAGACCAGTTCTCTCAATCTCTTCTAAGAGGCCAAATGATGACCACCCTTTTAGCCTTCTACTGGGCCTTACTCAATGTCTCTTCATGCTTCATGAATGGCAGACCCCCAAACTGAGCACAGCTTTCCAGACACGGTCTCTTCAGTGCAGGGGCTCCCTTGACCTGCTGGCTGCACTTTCCTCAAGGTGGCCCAGTATTGGCTTTCCAGCTGCACAGGGAGACAGCACCATGGCTCATATTCACATTGGCACCCACCATTGTCCCTGGTAGTTTCAGCAGGGCTGTGAGTCAGCCAGTCACTTTCCAGCTGTACTCGTGCATGAGGTTATTCTTCCCCAGATGCAGAGCTTTGCAGTTCTATGTATTAAGCTTTGGGAAATTCCTGTTGGTCTAGTTCACAGGTTTCTTAAGACTGCTGTGAATTAAAACTCTACCGCTCAGTGTATCAACATTCCCTCCATTTGGTACTGTCCTCACATGTTTTAGTAAGTACATTCTTCCTTATGACCCAGGTTGCTGATGAAGATGAGGAACAACGTCCAACCCAGAACAAACTCCCTGATTCACTTTGTGTTATTGACTACCAGCTGTACTTTGAGCCATTGATTACTGTGAGCCCAGTGTCCAGGCAATTTTCAACGCATCAGTCAGCCCATAGTTTCTCAGCTGCTGAATCAGTGTTGTGGGAGATTGTGTCAAAAGCCTTATGAAAGCCAAAGTGTATCTTATCCACTGCTCTCCCCTGGTCCATGCAGCTCATCATTTCATCCTAGAAGGCAATCGGGTTGGTCAAGGATGATTTCCACTTGGTAAATCTCTGCTGGGTATTCCTGATTAACTTTTTGTCCTTCACATTCTTGAAAATCAATTCCCTTTTATCTTAATATGAGTTAGTGGGAAAAATATATCCTCTCTTTGAAACAAAGGCACAGGAATGCAGTGTCCTACTGGCAGCAGCAGCAGAGGTATTTCATGTCCAGAGGAGAGAAGCAGGGATAACCTGCTTTATTGGTACAGATAACTTCTATTTTAATGAAGAAGAGAGATAACTGCATATATGCTAGAGATTAGTCTTTGTTTGGCTAGGTTAAGATTTTTCCAGGAATAAAGTGACACCTTTGGAAATATAGCTACCTTTGAAGAGAGTCTTAGCAGTAATATAAAGTCTGTATTTATAATTCGCTTAGGAAACATTATACTACATGGTAGATACAGAAGAATTCATTGACATCTCAGTTATAATTATAGTCCTTGAGTTATGAAAGCAAAAGAGTAAATCCCCAGATCTTTAATAAGAGCAATGATAACTTTCTCTACTTTAGATGAAATATTGGCTAGAGATCATGAAATTAAAAGTTAATCAGTTGCTAAGTAAATCATTTGGCACTCCAGGTGAGAAAGTGTAACTCTTTTTGAGGGAGAAATATACTGTCTCAATATAAAGCAAGTTATAATTTTATTCTATAGTGTATTTAAAATTCACCTTCCCAATTACCTGTAGGGAAACTCCTAAGTCGTGCCTCCATCTTGTTTAATTAATTGCTTTTTTACTTGCTCCTATGCCTATACTAAGGTGAGCAGAAACTATCATTCAGAATGTATGAAGACAAATGCACAAATGTGAATCAAGTCCCAGGTAACATTTCAAATTCAAAAAAATTCTGATATACTCTGCTATTAGAGCATTTGACAGTTCCAGCTTGGGTGTCCATTGCACTATTTCCAGTTGTTCTACTCAACGAAGCTTACATATGTTGTAGATATGTTTCAATGAGTTAAAAGAAAGTAAGCCACTGATAGTTTGCCTGAGACCAGTTCAATTTTCTTTTCATAGAATATATCTGTCTTTGCGTTAGTCATCTCCTCTCAGACTTTCATAGTCCTGGGACTTCACCAAGGTTGTAAGGAGTTCTTAGTATATTTTTGCTGCTCTTCAGATGAGTAGATTGATCGGTTTCTGTGTTGGTATTTGCAGGTAAAGAAGTCACTGGATGCCCTGGCTTTTAGTTTTGTTTTGGTTTGGTGTTTTTTTTTGTTTTAAATAAGAGATTCTTAAGAGGAGAGAAATTTACTTTAATAGCAGAGTGAGTGAAAAATTTTCTGCATATGCTGCTTTTCCTGGGAAGCCTATTCTAGCTGACCAAGCTTGAACAGAAGGATTTGACTAGACATCTTGAGAAGTCCCTTCTAATCGCAACACTTTTGTGATTCTGTGATTCAGCTGTGATTTCCAAGTTTGACTGGTCAAAGGGTTGTATGATGTAGCATATTCTGGAAAAGACATGCTTGCATGAAGTCTAAAGCCTTGATGAAGAGAGCTTTTGAGACCTTCTATACTAGGGAGACAATATAATCACAGTATTATAGAATAATTGATTTCGGAAGGAACCTAAACAGGTCTTTAGTCCAACCTCATGTTCAAAGTAGAATCTGCTATGAGCACAAACCAAGTTACTTGGGGCTTTATATACTTTGTATACTTAAAAATCTCCAAGGAAGGAGGGACCACACAACATTTCTGAGTAACCTGTTCCTATGACTGTCTGTCCTTATGGTGAAAAAAAAGTTCCCTTCAGCCAGTCTCAGTCTTTCATTTGAAATGCTTGCTATTTCTCTTCTTCCCATCATGCATAATTTTGGAGAACCTGTCTCCATTGTCTCTGTGACCTCCATGTAGATATTAGAAGGCAGCAGCTAGGTTCTTCTGAAGTCTTGTCTCCACTCTGAACAAGCCAAATTAGCTCAGTTTCTAATAATAGGGTGAATTCTCTAGACCTCTGACCATCTTAGTTAGCTCTCCACTGAACTCTGCCGACCTTGCTCCAGTTCATCACTGCCTGTATTGAGAGGGGGGAAAACTGGATTCAGTATTTGAGATGTGGTCTGTGAGGTGCTTTTATCTACTAGCTATGGTAATACAACCTAGGATATCGTGACTTTTTTTGCTGCCAGGTTATACTGCTGACTGTCTACCCAAGTCCTTTTCAGCAGAGTTGTTTCCCAGCCTATCACTCCCCTGCCTGCCTTTGTGCAAAGGCTTATTTCTTCCCAGGTGGAGCACTTTGAATTTTTCATTTTTGAAATTAATAAAGTTCCTGCTGGCCGGCTCCTCTAGTCTGTCTCGGACTCTTTTAACAAAGTCCTCATCTTCAGCATATCAGCTATTTCTCCTAATTTGATGCATGTGCACACTTGATGAAAGTGTGTGCAACCACTTACCTCCAAGTCATTGATAAATATATAAGAAAGGACAGGTCCCAGGATAAACGTCTGTGGTGCCCTACTTGTTGCTAGCCTCCAGATACAGTAGGATGGACTATCTACAGTCTTCTGAGACTCATCATTCAGGCAGATTTTCTCATATCTAATTGCCTACCAATGCAGATCATAGCATAAATTGTATAAAAGAATATTGTGAGAGTCAAGCATATTTCTAAAGATGAAGGAAAATGACATCCACTGCTCTTTCTTTATCCGCAAATATATTAATTTTGTCTTAGATGGCAATCTATGCTAAGCAGATGGTCATCTACGCTGTTTGTCTCTGCTGACTGTGCCCAGTCACCTTATCTACTTCATGTGCCCAGAAACACACTTGAAAAAGACTTGCTTTGTGATTTTTTTTCCAGAAACCAAAGTGAGACTTCAAGTTCCCTGGGTTTACCTTTTGACTTTTTCCAAAGATTGATACAACATTTACCCTCTTCCAGTCATGCGGGACCACTTGATCTCTATAAGCTTTCAAAGAAAATAGAGAGCAGCCTTGCAAGGATACAGCCTGTTGGATCCCATGAGCTTGTGTGGGTTGAATTCTCTCAATTAATCCCTGAGTCCTAATGGACTGCTGGTAGGTCTCCATGACCCCTTTCACTAATCACAGAGGTATGATAGACCTTAGTGAAGACTGAGACAGATGACATTAAATACACTGGCGTTATTTGTGCCTGCTGTTGCTAAATCACCTGTCTCACTCAGCAGCCCACATATTCCTTGTTCAGCCTTACAGCTATTTTTCTACTTCTAGTCTCCAACGAGACCTTGCCTTTCACTGAAGCCACTGTAAATCGATGCATTTATACTAGAAAAACAAATAAATGTGAGGACCTGTAACGAGATGTTGCAGGATTTACAAGTAACAAGTAAAATTTTATTAGGTAGCTGTGAAACTTGGAAAATTTAAACCAAAACCTGCAATGTGCTCCTTGTTTACAGTTCTTGTTGGTGTTGTGCAAGTTGTGGTGGTCTTAGGGGTGCCAGCAGCCTTGACTGCCCTGCCCAACCCTGCCTCAACAACGCCACAGCAGGGTCTGGTCTTCAGCTCACTACAGCCCTGCCCTGCTGTGCCCAGTAATGAGCCCCACCAAGCTGAGCCCACATCCCAGCTCATCGTTGTCCCATCCCCAGGGAGGTGCCCAGTGCCCAGTACAGGGGGTCTCTGATGCCCTGCAGCTGCCCTGCTCATGGCTAGGGTGGTGGGATGGGCACTCACAGACCCATGGGCAGCCACTCTATTTTGCTGCTCCCTGCCACAAGTTGCCTTTCTTTTGGGGATCCACTCACCTTCCTCTAAAAGCAATGGATTCCAATAAGTTTTCTGAAAAAACTTATTGCCAGGTTCTGCATCTTCTGTCTCAACAGAGTATTTTGAGGACATGGCTGAAAATACCTTTCAGTTTTGTTTGACAAGTACTTTCTACCACCTGAGCCATATGCTAGCTGTTTATGTCATGTAGGGGATCTACTGCATTTTGTGTTCCTGCTTCTCAGTTTTTCCCTGTGCTGGGAAAAGGATGGAATCCAAACCCAGGAGAACTTGCTGAAAAAGCAGCATGTAATTCCTTGAGATGTTAGACCTCCCTCTTGACTCTTTCACTTTCTTTGATGATGTCACATGTTTTGCAATGTTAACTACAGTCCTTGCACTGCAAGCAAGGGCCTTTCCTTAAACAGGTCAGCTATCATATTGCCTTTTTAGTACTCATCTCAATAATACTGAGACATCTCAACCTTTGGCAGTAATGATGAAGGCAGATGGGCTGTACAGCCTGGCCTTTTTGGCTTTGAAAGTGCTTGTGACCCCTGTGCTATGACCGCTATGCATCTCTCATGCCCTTCTGATGGCAGCACTTAACAGGAGATGGAATAAGGACAAGCCTTGTAGGATATTTCTATTGCACCATCCTTGAATGCCGAACACTCCATCCTTATCCGAGCTAGGTAACAGAAAGATTTTTTTCATTGGAACCTCTGCAGGGCCTGTTAATTTGCAGTGCTAAGTGATGTGTTGCTTGTAGAATAACTCTGCCAACCATGGATCTGTTGCCTGTGTGCGTAAATGGGTTCATGATTCTTCTGAACTCTACTCATCTTGAGACAGAGGTTTTCTTCTTTCCTTCTTGACCTGCCCTGGCAATTGGTCTGTCTGGTACGGTGTGCCTGATTCTGCCCTCTAGAAATAAAACAGAAAAAACCCACCAGTACAGAAATCTTTATACACAGCTTCAGAATAAGCCCTTCTACCTATGAGTAGGCTTCTGAAGGAGGACGAACTGTGTCTCAAAGTCACAGTGTCCCTGCCGTTCCTATTGATTTCAGCAGTATTCGTGGGTGCTCAGCAGTTTTGTTCTGCTTGCTGACAGTACATGCATGGGCTAAATCACACTCAGCTGCATAATGAGACAAGTTATAGAGAAAAAAATCCTCAAACCCTACTTTTACCTTCATATTTTCCTTCAAATGCAAGTGAAGAAAGGTCTGAATTAATTATTGGAGGAGCTGCAGAACACCCAGGAGCATGTCTTGATTCATTTGTTTTAGAATAGTTAAATGTAGCACAACTCATGGAGAATGACACTGAAGTGGGCAGCTTCTAGGGAGCCAATACTAATTTTTCACTAAACTCTCAAAATTATGCACATTTGTATTATCTTTATTCACTGTATGCCATTCAGTGGATCAGAGCCAGACTTCAATATGAGGATTGCAGAAATATCTCTAGTGCTTTTTCCATTTTTATTTGTTGTGATCTCTTAGTCTTAGCAAACAATGCAACATTTTTTTGAGACTCTTCCTTCTTCCTCTTTCCCTGTGCTTGACATGCCTTCTGGGCTCTTTCCCCACCCCTTACAGATTTAGATATTGAAATGATGAAGTTCAGAAGCCTGATAACTTCCTCATTATTAGGGCAGAAGTTATTTTAAATATTTCTCTCTGCAACGTACTGTGAGGTGGGATCTATTCTCTCACTGCACTATCCATTTTGTAGCTTAGATCTGAATAAAGATATGTATGAACACACGATGCACATGCATCTGCAATGCATAAGGACCTCAGCCTATGTATAAATACAGGTTGTTGAGTGCTCAGGATTTGTTGTTTTATCTGTTTTGGGGTTTTTTTTTAATAACAATAAACTATGAGTAAGTAGTTTCTGAGGTGCCAGTCTGATTTCTGCTGGCACCAGAGCGTTAAGGGTTTTTCAACAGAGAGCAAAACTTTGGCAGCAAAAGTAATAAATATACTCTGGGTGTTTAGTGTATTAATCAATTAGATGCTCATGGAACAAAGTTTTCTTCCTAAGGCCCTCCAGCTGTGACCATAGCTTTTTTCTAAAAAAAGGTTTCTGCCAGCCAGAAAGAGGAGAGATTTTAATAGAGAATTGTTGACCTGTTGTTCTTACACTGTTTCCTCTGACTTTTGTCCTCTTCCTTATCAGTATGTTAATGTTCAGGGAAGCCTTTTTCCAAATGTTTCCACCGTGCTCTGCACTTATAGTTTTCTGCTTGTTACTAATTAATTTTCTTAATGATTAGGGCTACCTGGGAGCAGATATTGTCTTCTTCAGCTTTTATCAGACTTGATGAATTTGATGAATGACACTGAGAGTCTGTTTTTCCTTCCTACTTGGTTGGACAGGCTCTCTGCTCTTTTCCACTCTCAGATAACTTGATCTGGATAACATTTCCAATCTAAAATATGTCTGCCTCGACATAAAAGGAAGTCTATTTATTTGGTTTATTCTCTCTTATGTGGTAGGTTGACCCTCTCTGGAGGCTAAGCCTCCACAAGCCACTTGCTCCTTAAGCCCAGCTGGGGCGGGGAGAGAATCAGAGGGACAAAAGTGAGATAACTCAAGATAAAGGCAGTTTAATAGGTGAGACAAAGCTGCAAGCAGAAGCAAACCAAAAGAAGGTGTTCGCTCACTACTTCTCATCAACAGGCAGATGTTTAGTCATTTCCCAGAAAGCAAGGCTACATCATGTGTAGCAATTCCTGGGGAAGATAAATTCTGTAGCCCCAAAGGTTCTCCCTTTCTCCTCCTTTTGCTGAACTTTTACTGTTGAGCACATGGTTATATGGTTTGAAGCATCCCTCTGGTGAGTTTGGGTCAGCTGTCCTGGCTGTGCTTGCTCCCAATTTCTTTCACACACCCAGCCTACTTGTCTGTGGGAGCAGAGTGAGAAGAAGGGAATTTTAAAAACCCTGCAAAAAACCACCTCAATGCTGTACAAGCAGTGCTCAGTGACAGCCAAAACGTTGGTGTGTTATCAGCACTGTTTTAGCTTTTAATCACAAATTCACAAATTCAAAACACACAGGCTACTATGAAGAAAATTAACTCCATCCCAGCCAGACCCAGCACATCTTATTAAAATTTGGAGTCAAACAGTATGTGCAGATGGATTTAATTAAGGTATTCTTGGTCTGATCCATAATCATTAGTAATTTAAATTGAAACAGCTGTATTTTTTTGATAACGTATATTTTATTTTGCGGTAAATGGTTGAGAAATGGTATTTTTATTGAGTTTATGTTTTAGAACTTCTGGGAAAAAAAACATATAAATATTAGTGTTCCCTTCTTCATTGACTGATTTCACTAATTCAGATATGCTTTAAAATAGATGTGGATTAAAATTCCTCTACAATCATCATAGGTCGGGCCAACTACAGATTTTTAGGCCTTAAAAATGGAGAAATATCTTTCAATGCTAGACCCTTGGTAAAGAAATCTCTCTGCCAAACTGAAGTAATGCAGTCCAGTTCTGGAAAGATGCTCATTTAGTATTTCCTTAATTCAAAGGTCCTCGGCAGGTGTAATAGAGGAAGAGAAGACAGACCAGGAGGATTTATCAGGGAAAATAGTAAAACCTGAACTTTGGAAGAAAGTAAAATACCATCATTTTGGTTAAAGTATTAATTTCAGTGTAATTTGTCCTGCATTTGATTCATGCATAGTTCTGGTTCTCTTATATTTTCTTTATTTAGGGATACATGGTTTACTTCCATAGCTGTGTTTTTAGAGTTTGGGATTAGAAAGATCCATACCCTTAAAGCAGGATTAATATTTGCACTAAAGGAATGCCTAGCAGTGCTCTCTGCAAGCAGATGACTTTCAGATATTTTGCTTTCTAGATGATTTTGTGGCTCACAAACTACAGAAATAAAAATGGTCTCTCGTATGGACAGGTCACCAACAGGCTGGGACACAATTGCATTTTTGATATGTGGAATATGTTGTAAAATCAGAATACCATTTTGCATTTATAGGTCAGAATATATTGCAATTGTGTTTCTGAAGTGGGGGAGATAGACCTGCCCATCTTTCAGATGCCTCCAGAGAGCCACAAGTGGTGTCAGGGAGGCAATGTGCTGTTACATTCTCTTGTGCTTGATTTCATCAGTTTTTATTGTGGATATGAGCTACTGCATCAGCAACTGAGACAAAAAACGGGTGTTGTGGAGAGAAGTAAAATGGGTCGGCTTACATCAGCTGTGAAGGTATCTAAGTCATCTTAATACACTGAAGGTTTGGTCTTTGCTTCTTAGCAAAACATTGAGTAGCTGCTTAAAAAGTCAGAAGCCAGCCATGGCACCAGCCTTGAAGAACTATAAGCAGGATAGCTTCATCAATGGAGCGAGTATTTCTAAGTATTATGGACTTATTCACTGGACTTCCACAGATGATAATTAATTTTTCTTTCCTTTCTGTAAGACGATGAAAATTTGTGCTTTCAGGGATGTTTTCAGGAACATCCCATTCATATGATTTTAGTTTCAAAGTTATGTAACTGGAATGGCATTTGGTTTTCAAGTCACCTGTCACTGAGAACTTGTGAAATCTCTTTACCTTCTCTAGTAAAAATATCCCAAATTCTCCACATTTGGTGGTGCCAGTAGTGGAGTATATTAGAGTAAGCCACAGTATATTGTAGAACTGTAGCATAAGGCAGAGAAAATTTAAATTATTTTAATGCAACAATTAAACCATATAGATACAAAAAGTCAGGTAAATATGAAAAAATAGAAAGTTTCCCACAGTAGCAATTGCTTGGCTATGCTGAGTGATTTATGTAACGTTGTTGCTATAGTAATACATGCATACAATTATTTGTAAAGTGTGTTCAGTGTGGTAAAATCAATATTGCTCTGGGAACAATAACCTTGTATTATCTTGACCTCTGCTTAAGTGTTTACCCTTACTCCCTTACTGTTGTATTGTCTGGGTTTTCTGTTTGGTTTTGGGGTTTTTTTGTTTTTTTTGTTTTTTTTTGATTTTTGGGGGGGGTTTTGTTGTCTTTTGTTTTTTTTTTTTTTTTAATACAAGAAAATTAAAAGTGTGCTGAGGAGGTGGAACAGGGGTAGGGAGCAGAAAAACCCAGCTCACTGCATGACACAAATATAAACCTTAACAGAAATGAAAGTAAACTGGGCTTTAATGTTGTAGGATTGTGTGGTTTGTGTTGGTGTTGATGTCTCACTCAGTAGTTCCCTGACAGGTGAAATTGTGTTCCACATGAAACACACAGGTAACTGGTCAACAAGAAACTCTGTGAAATTACTTTTTATATGATGATGGATGTAGTGAATCTCTTGGAATATCATAATTTTACACTGTCTCATGACAAATGTCCATCACTTTTCAGTGAGACTTAAACTAAGTTACTGAACTGGATATGGGCTCTCTAAAAGTGGAAAGGAATAAAGTGTTAATAGATTTGCTTTCAGCTTTCTAGCTGTGGTTCACATGAATTTTGGTAGGGTCTACACTTGTATAACCTAACAAAAATTGGGTTTGTACTGCTGTGCTCTTAAGTGTCATAGTTTTCCTAATGGTTAATTCCATGAACCTTAGATATGTTGCTTTTACCTACTGCATATACCTTGCCATTTACTCAAATATTTGTGGAGTAAAGTACTTTTTTCAACCTGAAAAACAGTACAGAACATTGCCCTGAGCTCATCAGTGGTCATTGTTCTTTACAGCTTTACATTTGTTAGTACAGGTAAGATAACATCTTCCTTGTATTTTCAGGCACGAGAGAAAACACAAATACTTTACTGGGTTGTTTTTGTTTTGATAGCTAAAACCCACAGTTCAGAGATTTGTTAGCCTGTGTGATTCTCTATTTTTGATGTACTTATAAAACAGCCTTGCCCTTTTTTGCACAAATGGAAGAAAACCCCATCATGACGCAGGTATCAACTGTCATGTTGATGACTGTTAGAATAAAGAGTTCAGTACCTCAATACTTTTCTATACATAATGTTGATTGAATGAAAGCCCGCCCTGCTCTTTGAGCATTGTCACAGTAACTGAGACCGTTAGAAATGTGCAGGGTGAGTGGACACATAGGGTAGAAAACGACAGATTAGAATAGCAACTCTTGACTTTTCAAACAGTCGGATGCTCACTACAGATCCTTTCCCACATGTTGCTGTAGATCCAGAGTTTAGAGCAAAATCAGCATTTGAGGATTCTGGTTCATGTGTGCTTTCTGCAACAGAGAATCCTCTCCCATGACAGACATCCTCTCCTCAGGGGGAGGATCCTAATATGCCATAGGTAACCTTAAAGCCAGCTTTCTCCCACAAGGACAAGACCATGTGTGACTGGGCTTACAATCTCATTTTGAAAAAAATCCACACAATAGAAGCAGGGAGCAGGAAACAGCTCATGGCTGCACAGAAATTAGATGTGTTAAACCTTTAAATCTGAAGACGTAGGCTACTTACTTCACCTTCCATTGAACGTCAGTGACCATTGGTGGATACTGAGCACAGAAGCCAGTTTTGGGGCAGAAGCTGAAAGGAAGTTGTGTTTTCCCTCTTTTGTTCTACACAAACACACCACTGGACACACCATTTTCTTCCATGGTATGTCTTGACATTACACTATAACTATTTTTTTTGCTACCAATAGTCTTTGTATCACACAGGCAAATTATCTGGCCTTGCTTTTGAAGTTGCTTTATGCATAATGATAACTGGCTCTGCTCTGTGTAGAGGACAGAGCTGAGGCTCTAGTTTAACTCAGGACACAATCATCCTATTTTTTTTTTTTTTTAGAACAGGCAGAATGTTTTACGTGTTCAAAGTCCACCAGTGCCAATTGCATAACCTCCCACAAATTATAGACAAGTTTCTTGTAAGAGAGGAATAAGTTTGAAGAGCAGAGCTGTGAGAATTGGACTGCAATCTCTTCCCTAGAAGACTGTAGGTAGAATTGTGTGCATCAATATTTTGGCCAAGGCAGGTGCTGAAGCAGGGTTTACGACCCAGTGCAGTGAAGTGAAATGGAAAGACAAGCAGACAAAAAAAATAAATAAAAGCTGAATGAGAAATCAAGAAAATGCTTTGGTGATTGAAAGGATTTTTTGCAACCTTAAACAGACTGTTTATTTTGTTTACTTGTAATAAAAGCATGGGTAATATAGTACTCCATGCCAGAAACAAGAGGTCAAGGAGAGGCCAGTAGCCTGCAGATACGGGCATTAACAGATGTGTGAAACATGGAGTGTGAGTTTGGCCCTCTGACCAGTTAGATTGGTATCCATGCCTCCAGGGCTTGGACATTCTGGGTGTAATGCTCTCTGCATTACGCCAGCAATGCATTACAGCAGTAATGCAGTACCCCAGGTGCTGCTGGAGGTCACTTTTTCACTGACCCCTTAAATAGCCATCACATATGGTGGGTGGGAAAGACTAAGCCCATTGCTTAGGGTTCTTTTGGAGGAATGAGCGATGTAGCAGGCTTCTCTTCAGAGACTGTAGAGAAAAGAAAGCACATACCTCCTATTAAAAATGCATTTAAAATGGAGCTACTGAGAAAAATGTGAATGCTTGTCCTCCTCAACTAGAACTCAGAATCTGGCTGTTAACTTTTCTTATGCGACTTTTATTGGAATTTTCCCAAATAAAATCTTTTGAAAAAAGTAGACAATCAAAACACTAAAAAAAAAAAAAAAAANGGAGGAGAAAAAAAAAAAAAAGAAAGAAAGAAAGAAAAAAAAAGCCCAGATCCTAAATAGAGATGGGGAAACCCATTCAGGTCATTTAATTTTGCATCTGCCTCTAGAAAAGTTTTTTTTTTTGTTTATTTTTGGGGTTTTTTTTTTTTTTTTTGAGGGGATGGCAGTTAGTTTTTATATGTGGATGTGAAGACTTTTGGTTTGGACAGAAATTCTTTCATTTATGTAGCCACACATTTTACTTTAAAAAATGTTCAAACATGATATGTGGAATGTTTTCAGTGAGATAAAATTCTGATGTACTGTGCTGTTTTCTCAAAAACTGATTATTTATGTTGGTTTTAGCAAAATTTTGTTACTCTTTCTGTTACAGTCTTTGTCTTGCTCCTAGTTTTTGATCAGAAATCCAGATAGTTGAAATAGTGCTTTGTGAAACATTTGGAGCTTTTCATGTTTCAACAAGAAGGAAAGTTTTAGTGTTTTAATGTTGATAAGAAATTGAATGCTCCTACTGGAATAGGTGTTATTATTTAGTTTCATGGGCCAAAATGATGATTGACATTGTTAGTATGTTTTTGAAGTAGAGCTTAAAACGCTCTGGCATCTGCTTTGTGGTAGCATATCTTAATAAAAAATTCGTGGTTTTTCGCACACCCTCCCGCATCGTTGATCTCTATTCTGACTGGGGACTTCAAAGAAGAGATAACAAAATACCTTGAGGGAACTGTCCTCATGGCATTAGTTAACTTAGCTAAATTAACTCACCAACACAAAATGTGCTTGAAGAGGAAAGAAATGAAATATTGTCTGACTGCTGCATGCAGAAAACTCTGCCATTAATAGCTGAAGGATTTGTAGTGTTCAATAAAGAAGTAACCTATTGTAGTTATAATTGTGCGTGGCACAGTGAATTATGGCGAAGTGATTGGTCACCTAAGGCTGAAATTGCCAGTGATGCATTTCTTGGGGCAGTTCTACTGGGAGAATAGTTTTTATAGGCACATAAAAGATACCAGGCATGGGAGTAGCCACAAAGCAACAACACTGAGAGTGGTGTGCTGTCATAAAATATATGAAGGAGCAAAGGGAGTGGGACAGAGGCAGAAAAGGACCATTAGTTGTGCTGTACTGTTGGCAGAAGAGCTATACTGATAAATGCATATGGCTCTCCATTGCTGCAATTTGAGGAGCAATCAGCAGAATGCACTTTCTGGAGGTGTGCTTTTGTGGTGATAAGTCTGTTAACTTCAAGAAAAAACACCCAAAAGAGAGCCATGATTCAAAATGCTCTGTGGGTGATGTCCCTTCTCTCCCAGAAGCACCATTTTCAACACCACTGCCTCTTTGTTCATGAGGCTATTAAACAGAGGAAAAAATCAATACATAATTTATCTTTCCACATGTGGCAGAGTTCAACAAAGTGAAAGAAACTGATTGTAACTGAAGGAAAAAGTAGTGGTTTTGGTATTATGCTTGGAAGGAAAATCCGTTTTTATAGAACCAGTTTTAATGTGCTTTTTATCTGTTGCATATGTCAATGTCGTATGTGAAAGTGAACATTGCATACATACATTTGATAGCTGGCTTTGTGCAGGGCTTTCAGAAAAAAAGAAATCAGGAACTGATGTGCACTACTAGGAATGGGATAACAATAATAGTATACTAATCAAGAGTGTGAATCTCCATTCCAGAATATAAAAAGCTCAGACTCAAGTCTCCCTCTGTCTAATGAGGCTTTAAAACTCATGTTTTGCCTTCCAAGGAAACAAATAATTAAATCATCTCCAGAGAGACAGGTTGGTTTGTTTTATCTTATATCTATATTGTCCTCGATTCACCTCCAGGAGAGTGATGTGGTGGCTTAGGAACAAGACACAGCTCCATGGAAATTCTGCAGCAGCAGTGTTTCTCTGGGAAAGGAAATAAATTGGAGGATCAACAGGTGGCTTCCTCAGAGGCTTGTTTTTGGACTCATGATCTCCAGATTTAGTGGAGCTCCTGAACAACCTATGGAAACAGGAGGGTTGTCAGCTCTCCAGACCTTTAAATCCCTTCTGCTGCTGTAAGAAGGGCTTCCTCATAACTGTCTGACAATGACTCTGCCTAATGAATGAGTAGTCCTGTAATTGTGGCTATTGCAAATGATCATTTCACTGCCAGCTGTAAGGCATTAGGAATTGTAGTTTGCACACAGTGTGTGCTCTGGAGCTTGTTGGCTGGAGTCAAAATCAAAATGGTTTGTATTTTATTCAGCTGTTTGTACTCTATGCAGAGGAAATGTTTAACAGTATTTAGGCTGTTGTGAAAAATGCTACTGTATTTATTAATCTTTGCACGTCTGTGAATGTTCAGGGGCATTGGAGACATATGCCTGGTGTATCTTGGAGTTTCTCTTCAGTTCTGGGCAGCTGGTGCTGCAAAAGACAGGTCAGTTTTTCTGGCAGCCGGTTGCTATGACAGTGTCACTTACCTCCAGGATTTCCTCATTTAGGTGTATTGTTTATTGCTATGTGAGATCTCAAGAGCTCACTGTAATTGTGTCTCTCTAACACAAATACTTTGACTATGAATCTTCATCATTTTCTTGCAAACACAATATCAAAGCTGAAGAGTAACAGTTCTTTATATGGTATTATCTAATTCCTTTCACTGATGTTTTGAATCCAGGTAAACAAACTCATTAGTCTGGGAAATGGCTGTTCTGAAAGAGGTCTGAAGTATGGCATTTCTGCCAGACCTTCAGTCCGGGCCCTGGCTATGACCATATTTAAATTTTGCAATTGGAGTTTACTGATTTGCGCTCTGCAAGTATCTGAGGATATTTTGAGGGCAAGATATTCAGATTTGGAAATTGTTGGAAAATTAACCAGTGCCTATAGTTTGTCATACAGCCTTCCCTTGAAGGAAGAATTTTCTGCATTTCTCGTTTTTCCTTGTAAGGATTTTCCGGATTAAAATTTTGAGTGACTTGGAGCCAACATCCAACTTATATTTATTGTTCTGCCTTAACAATAGCATGATCTTAGTTCGGTGAGTGCAGAGTTTTTTATTTAGCATGCTTGAGTGATTTTCAGCCTCACTACAGAGGTAATTTAAACCTTCCAAATAGGCTTCAAATGCTTCCTGAGATAATACCTGTATTTACATACTTTGGGGTTATTGTGGTGGAGTCCACTTAAGTAATGTATGAAGAGAGATCCAGCCAGTATTAGAAAACTGTGGCACTTTCTTTTACAATTAAGAAACTTATTGCCATGAAATTATCAAATTTGGGTTAATTTTTTAGGGAGTGCATTAATATGTGCTCCTCCAAACATTTATATTGGTTTTCCTATATTAAGGTGTCAGCATTTTAAGCAGACAATAGATAAACATTGATCTTGCTCTCTGAGGATGTGTGTACATGAGCAGTCAGTTATCAAGCAGTAAAATACATTTCTGAAGCAACCTTCCTGACTTTCTCCATTTACAGTGGTCTAAGTTTTCAGGGTGGTCATGATGCACGTGAACTAGATATCTTTCAGAGGAAATTAATCCAGAATAACTCCTCAGACACTGGAGGTCCTTTGGACCAGCCAAAATAGCCTATCAACAAATATGCGAGCTCACCATGAAGAACCTAACATACAGCATGAGGTTCTTGAATCTCTGAGAACTCCTTCATGTTGGGGATGTTTTTGCACTAAGGACTAAATGTATCAAGGACTAAATGCCATCTGTATCTATCCCTTACCAGCTCGCAGAGCTTTGTTTTGGCTGCTGCTCCTTCCTCATCCACCTACTCATTTCCTGGTGTATAACCTTCTCTCCTTTTGCCTGTTTTACCTTCTGCTCCCTTGGTCCTTTGCCAAACCCCTTTTTCCTTTTTTCCACAATGTTTTAAATTCTTCTTTTCTCCCCACCACTCTTCATCTCCTGTGTCAAAGTACATATAAAGTCTTTTAGTTGAAGCTTACTGTTCCAACAGATGTAATATGTCACAGCCAGACCCTATGGCCTGTGTAATGCAGCAGCTGAAAACAGACTGCACTAGCCTCTTCCACTGGCATGCCCTAACCTCATTTAGATCAATATTTTATCTGGTGTCTGATGTGTAATCTCTCTTTTTTAAAATTATTCTCCCCCCCAATAAGGTTGGAATGATTGCATCACTGAAATATGTTACTCACGTAACTTAACTCACATTGTTAAATGTATGTGCTGGAATCAAGAGTGAGTCCATTCTACATAAATGCAAAAAAATAGAGAGGCTAGGTGCCCTCTTCCCTTTGCTTTATCCTAAGAAGCCACGAGTAGCCTTTTCATTTGACTGAATAATCACTGAAACTCTGCTGTTTATCCAAATCACGGTCTTAGAGAAGATGCAGGGGCTATGTGCTTCACTGTAAAGAAAATCCAAACCAGAAAATGCTGGCAATTGAATGTCTATCTACATAGAACAATTCTGTTTTTTGAATCTTCTTGGGCCTATCAATGAAACTTAAATAAGAAATTAATGATGCTGTAATGTCTGTAGCTTCTGTGTCTGACACAGTTAAGGTAAAAACCATAATGTCTGTTTCCCACGCAGAGGGAAAAAATTCATTTGTAAGGGCTTTCTCTTTCAACAAAATAGCACAGCCTACTTTAAAAGCAAGTAAGTTGCTTGCTTTGAGGTATTTTGTATGCAATCTTTGTAACCCTTTGATTTTATACAATAGCCTGCATCACTCACGGAGGATAACAGAAACTGAGAGAGACTGGGAAGAGCCAGTGCACAGGCAAAAAGTTTAATCAGCTCTGCCAAGCCTGTCAAATGTTGTTTGTAGGCATGCACCAGTTTAGTACATGTAAATGAGTTTTGAAACTTTTTGTGTCTCAGCCATGTCAATTTAAGGCATGTGTTTCGTGATGGTGCTCCTGTTCCAAACTGTCTTAAAATGTCATAGAGAAAAATAAATGTGGCCAGTAGAATAATTTCACAGCCCTTAGATATAGCAAGTTGCAAGGGTTTGTTTTCATAAGGAAGCTATACTCATCAGAAAAACTTGCCATGCTGCTGATCTGAAGTGGGCAAAACAGGAAGAGAAATGGAAATTGCTTGTGAATTGTATCTGGTCATGATCAGGAATGACCCCTCCACTATTAAATTCTGCTGTGCCAAGCTTAGACATTAAAACATAGGAAAGACAATAAAGTTTTCATTTTACTGGTATCAGGCAATACGATACTCATTAATTTTATGATTATTGCGAGAAAAATAAATACACCCCCCCCCCCCCCCAGTGAATGTTAAGGTGTTGGAAATTGCAAACTATTATAAAAGATAATGGTTCTGGAGACTCTTAATGCATGTTGAAACTTATTTTTCCATCAAACTCCGAATTCTTCTAGCACATTGCTTCATTTTCTATTTACTCATTGATGTTAAGGCATATTGAAGGACAAACGAACAGAAAATGGTACAGGTGTTCTTTCATGCACACAGAGGCAGATTGTGTAGATGGTGGTTATCATGTGCAAGAGCGTTTCAGACTGTCACTGTTCTGGCATGCCTTAACAGAGACACTGGCATAACAGATGATAGCTGTACTCCAGCTTTGACTGATATTGGATATACTGTGCTGTAGAGTATTCAAAAAGAACCGGATTGTCTGCTTAGTGCTTGGAGAGAGTTAGAAGCTTTTCATGCTGCTTAATTCTCAACAATCTTCTCCCCCGAAAATATAGGTGGAGGAAATCAGAGATTTGGAACTGCAGGTCTGCTGCTCTGATAGCTGTCAATTTGTATGGATTTTTTTTTTGGCTGTGCCTGCCAGTTGCTGACAGTTGTTGGAAGCTGTGATTTGCAAAGTGTTACTAATATTCTAAGCAACTACTATGTGAAAATATGTGAAATATACTGCTGTCTTGTAGTAGGGCATGATGCCTCATTTATAATCTTACATTTTTCTCCTGAAGGGTATTTTTAGGTGAACTAGGGCTCTTTATGTAAAAAGATATTAATAAGAAAAATAGGCAAAATGTTTTTATACATAAGCATTAAGAAGAGTTTATAGAATATTGATGTAATAAGAAATCGACATAGTTTTTGTAGGCCTTTTTTTTGAAAAAACAAACTAGAAATGCATTAATTGTTTTGTAATTAGAAATAATTGACACATAAACATGCAAAACACATTTATGTACTTAATCCTAATCACACTGCCACAGAGCATGGGATTATATTTTATAACCCCTTACCTAATTATATGGCACTGGTGATTGCTATGAAAGTTATATTATTCTACTTTGTTAATATTTAAACAAGTAAAAAACTCCAAACCTATATAAAAATGCTGCATCTTGTGGTCTTTATTAGGTAGACTAATTTCACATTTTTATGTCAAGTTTGAGCAGCTACATGGTTTTTCTTTTTCTTTCTATTTTTTTTTTTTTTTTTTTACATTTTCACTCATTTCTCTAGTTATTTTACTTTTGCAGATCAAATACTGATCTACTGTGTCTCACTTTTTTGTTCTTCACACTTTTTTGGACTTGTTGGATGAAACATGTAAAGCTGTTAGGGAAATTCTCACTATTAAATTAATTTCTTTTTCTCAGTGTGTTTTAGGCATTAGTATTTAGGGATGATTTCTACTGCTGGAGCAATGGTCAATAAAACTTGTGTCTAAATTAGCAAGTTGCAAATACTCTATGACAGTTTTTTTTTTTCTATTTGGTTGTTTTATCAGTAAGTGAATCAAGAAATGTACCATACTTATCCTATTTGCTATCTAATCTTATATAGTTTTTATATTTTTGTATACTCCACTGAGTGTCATTGTTGAGCTTAAACTGAACCTGAAGAATGAATGTGTATGCAAATCCTGGTTGCTTATGCATAACCAACATGAATAGTTTTAAAAAGCAATTAGATTTTGTTCTAACCCTGCAGCAGGTCACAGCCAATTTTGCTTACCACTTCTCCAAGTCCTATTTGAACCTGTATCGTTAATGTTGTACTCCATTTCATTATAAAGTATAAGTTGTGATTGGCTAAAAACATCAGATGGACTTGAGCTGGGTGTGGTAGTACTTAGAGACATTTATCCTTACCTTGGATGCAACATGGAGGCAAGGAGTCAAATTAAAGTTTTCTTCTTCTGTGCATAAGACTGGAGATAAGAGCAATGCCTTAAAGATGTTGTTGATTCATTGTTTAATCATACCTTTCCTTCATTTTACTTCTAAATATTTTAATTTTAAATATTTTAAATTTTAATTTAAAAAAAATCTAAAGAGATTAAGAGCTTGAAATCTCTCCCTGTACAAAAACCAAGCAATATTAGACATAAGGAAATCTACTTCCAATTTTCATAGATTAGTTAGAAAAGCAGTAAACTTAAATGACCATTGAGAGCTAGATTTTACTAGTTCCCACAAATACAACAGAAGGAAAGGAATTTAGAGCTAAGTTATCAAAACAAGTCATCTTTGGAAAAATGGATAGTCACTGATATCAGAAGGCAACTGGGGCTGAGAAACTATTTTTACAATCAATATATGACATGAAAACTGAAGGAGAATCAGAGAGGGGGAGAACAGAATCTTCAATGAATTTCCCCATTAAAACTTAGTATCTTGCCTTGTCCAATGGGAAAAAAAGTGAATTGTTTTCTAACCAGACTTGCTATAAGACGCAGGTGTAAGCACACCTTATGTAAATCAGCATCATCAATCCCTTATCTGTACAGGGGGAAGCTCAAACAGGTCAGACATTGCGCTCAATTTCATGGCCCTGAGTTAGGCATGTAATTTTGCTCCGGAAGGGAAGAGATGTCCTAAGGCTGGAGTTCTGCAAAACTTCCTCATCAGTGCACAGAGGAGCACAGAGAAAAGTGACAAAACCTTCCTTAGACTAAGATTGATGTTTCTCCTTCCAGCCAAAGAGGAAACATTGTATAAAATTACTTTCTTTGAGTAGGTATTGGAAATTATCCCTAAATATCACTTGATCTCTGACAGGCTTCAATAGAAAAGACAGTAATTTTAGATCAAGTGTGTTTAGGGCAGTCAAATCTCCAGTGAATAAAAGGAATATATTTCTGCAAAAATGAATTGCACTTTTTTGCTCTACAACATGAATAAAATCAACATTGCTTTTTAAAAATACGTCTAGTAACTTAGAACACTTTATCCTTTGTGCCTAGTAGAAGGTACTTATAATGTACGCAAAACCAAAATGGTGATTTCAGGGGCAAATAAATTTGCCATAGTGGGGCTGAAAAAAGATTGTAATAAATGTGACTAGACTGTATTCATCAATGTTTACATGATCCAGGAGATTTCCCCTGGGGTGCATTTCAAAATGGAGACACTTTGTTCATGATAATGGACACTTATTTGGTAAATCCTGTATGGTGGCATTAGGGAGGCATTCTGTGGCTTAGCCAACAGATCTGATTCTGGTTTTTTAACTGCTTGAGCTGTGGAGAGTAGGGACTTTATGTGCTACGCCAAAATTCCAAGCAGACATAGGCAGACTTGGTCACTGTTTGTGGACACACAAATTATTTAAGCCTATCTTATCACATGACTAGATTTTTCCAGTTCCTACTGCAAGTTTTGTGTATGATTGACAAATTGTCGCAAGAAGAGGTCTCCAGGTTAGCTAAACCAACATCTTTCATTCACAGAACCTCACCTCTGAAGTCTACCTCTGCAAGAAAACATAACCTACTGAGCTAGGAATCAGTCACAGAAAAAGTGTTCCAAATAGTTCTTGTAGCAAGGCTCTCCTTTGGCATTGTGTTTCCTTCATCATCAATAAAAGGATAGGGCTAGAACACATCTCAGGAGGCCAAATAATTCACCCTCCTTCCATAACAGATTTTTTTCCCCATCTAAGTGGATTTCAGTCACATGTTTTAAGGTAACAGATGATTGCCTGATCTGTTCTTGGTTGTCTCCAATACTAGTGATTCTACAGCAGATTTTGGTGCCTGAATAGTCTCACTGTTTTTCTAAGACCCTGCCTAACTCTTCATTTCTGTGGTTACAGATTTTACTATCTGCCGTGGACACAGAGAACAGTTTATTCTGAGTAATGTTAAGACTGAGATTATCTTTGCTGCATTTAATTTGCCCTAGCACAATAGGAAAAATGAACATTTATGCACATGTGCATACACACCCATATACATATGTGTATATATGTAAATGAACACACACAATTTAGTCTTTTGTCTGACCATTCTTAC
The DNA here is from genome assembly GCA_013397935.1 of Dasyornis broadbenti. Classification (NCBI taxonomy): domain Eukaryota; kingdom Metazoa; phylum Chordata; class Aves; order Passeriformes; family Dasyornithidae; genus Dasyornis; species Dasyornis broadbenti. The sequence continues at coordinate 220,114 of VZRN01002345.1, forward strand.
TTTTTTTTCAGGAAGTCTCTATTTAGTTTAAAAATGGTGATCAGTTCTAGACATACTGTTCTCTCCTTCCCAGTTCTGGAGAGAATGCAAAATTTCATTTTTCTTTATAAATATGTTTACATTGGGAATGTATCTATTGTAAGCATTGCTGAAGATCTTTTTCCTGGAAATACCTGTAGTATGGATCCCAAGGTCATTTATCTCTCTGCATGTGCAATCCATGAGTCACCTTTTAGAGGGACAAAGTAGATAGAGATCCACTTAGATACAGGTGCTCTAAATGTGATCTAAAGAAAACCTTATCCTTGCTGTCCAAGCTGTTATCTGTGTATTTTTGACTTTTTTTTAAAAATCCCTTTATTTTTAAAGAGTACATCCAGGATAATATTTTTCAGATATGAGTTCAAAGTAGAAGCATGTATTTCTTTGTAGCCTTGACTTGTATGCTTAGCCCAGGGTGCTAGCACATCTCTGAATTTCACTATGGGGACATTTGCTCTCCCTGTGAGATTTTTTAGTGATCTGTGTCTATTGCATTTCTGGGGTCACTGGGCCCCAGCACCTCTGTGGTTAGTCTCTTCAGAGATCTGAGCATTAAGCTCAATGTAGGTACCCTCCTTCTCACTGTGTATTTCCAAAGATAACTGCATCTAACTTGTGGCTGAAGGCCTAACATCATAAATCAGAATTATAAACAGAAAACTAAATATAAACTGATTCCCTTGGATTTTATATGTGAAGCATAGATCTTCTTTTAGCAGAAACACACTGTATCTGGAGAAATTATAGCAATGACAACAGTACTCTTACAAGTATCTACAGTCTTTAGTGTATGTGAAAATTATAATAAAATACCACTTTTGAATAAAACAGTGCCTGACATATATTTTTTCATCCTCTATCCTCTACTCTACTGCTTGCAAGCTGTAATGCTGAAACCTGTCAGAGGATAGTCTAAGAGTGAGTAGTCATAACTTTATGCCCTTAACCTTATTCTGAGTAGGTAGACCCTAAAATGATGTGTATGTGTATATATATATAGGATGCAAACACAGATATGTATACGTCCATTCAGTCTTCAAACTCTATCAGATAAGTTCTATGCTGCTCCTTACTTTGGCTGCAAGTTTTTAGGGAGCAAAATGTGTCTATTTTTAGAAGAATATTCTTCAACATGATAAGTAATGTAGCTTCATCCTTTGTCATATGAGAAGCACATTAATTAAAACTTAAAACAGGAAAGATGATCCTCTCCTTCCAATTCCTTCTATTAGTTTTGTGAAGGTCTGGAAGGCTTTTTTTGAATTTTCTGTTATTTTTTCATAGTAGAAATAAGTCTGATGTTTTGGTCTTATTGCAACTTATTACTTGTTCTGTGTGTTATAGAAACCTTTAAAAATACATGGGTTTCTCATAATTTCATTAAATTGAAGTGAATGTTCTCATGCCCTCCAGAAGGTCCTTTAAACAGAGGGATAATCATCAACTTTGACATTACTGGTATCATATTTGTCAAAAAACCACATCTTTTCTAACATGTGCACATGACCTTTCTTCATTTCATATCTGAAATCAGAAGATCAAGAAGCTCAAATCTCTGGTTTTTTACATGCCCTCTTTTAAATTAGGTGAGCAAAAAAAATCAATAGATCCTCTAGTTCCTGAGATCTTTATTCTGCAAGTCCATTTCTATTCATCAGAAACCAATGCCTGTTGCAATCTAAGGATAAGTATGTGTGCATGACTGGTGCGAGTGAACTCCTTATCAGATTATTGACAGAAAGTCCCTGACCTGCTTAACCATTAAGAAAAGCAGCCTAGTTTTAAGGAGTAGTCTCCAAAGACTAGGAAAGAAATCCAAATGGGAAGGAAATGGGTGCTCTTTTTATGAACGACTAATGGAGGAGCCATCTTGGCAGCCTATATTGAAATAGTATTTTCCTGCCTAAGCAAAAGACTTTTCTATCCAAATGTGTGTTAAAGATAGTATTTCATTAGGACCGGTCTTCACAGCTCCATCGCCTCTATTTTTATTAATCTTTAAACCCTGATTTGTGTTCTTGAAAACTTGTTTTGGTGTTTAATCAAATTTTTGCACTTTACAGCTCATTTTGGCCTCTTTAAAGAAATAACATTTTTTTAGAGTGCAGAATAAACAGTACATAATCATAATCTGATTTGATTATCTGTCTCACAGTATTGTATAGTGGCCTCAAAGACTCCCTCTATCTACAGAAATTTCAGTCAAATCCCTGACTGAAGTTTTCTGTTTACTAAGAAAATTCCTGAATAGAGTCTGTAACTATGCAAAATACAATGAGTTTCTCCTTTTAACTGCAATATATGACAGTCTGGAAATTCCTTTTCATATTCTCAGGCACACCTTAGCAAAAACATAAGATTCCATCATGAATACCTTTATCTGCTTTGATGGCATGGAAATCCAACATTTTGGGACTGCTGTTGCTGTTTTTAATTCAGAGATCACAATATGTTTCACTGTGTTTTCTGACTTTTGTTTATTTCCCACCACAAGGCCTTCACCATCTGAGACAAAGGTTTCATTTTGTTCCATTTCTATCATGCCAGTCAGAGTGGGGTTATGATTAATTATTGCTAATGGTGAAGAACAGTCATCAAATAATTGATGATAATATCAGATTCCCCCAGCAGGGGTTGTTTATGGTTGGCTCTAGGGAGTGCAAAGTCATTGCATTTCAGATAGGTTTGATCACTGCTGGTTTCTGAACCTCCAGCACGCCCCACTCCTCGGCATGTCTGCTTCAGCTGGTTACACATACCACCTTTGGGCTTTGTACTTCTTGTTGTAAGAGTAGGATTGTGTAGGGAGCCATGAAAGGTCTTTTCTTTGTTTGATGCTACCTTTTCTTAAAATGTCAAATCACTTCTTGAAGCTTTCCCCTTGTTAAAGTGATTTATTTTGTTCAAACTTCTGTTCACCATTTCTTGAAAAAATCTTGGGTAGTTTCTCTGTATTAGCCTTTTCCCAGGCTGAAGTCATCAAAATGATGTCTAAAAGAAACTACAAAGAGGAACTGTACTGAAAACTTGCAGATGAATGGGTGATAACACCTAATCCCTCATCACAAAACAGGTCATCCTGTAGTAACTTGTCAGATGATACATTGCACATCTGTGATAACACCATTTTTTCTTGGGAGCACTTCTGAATGTGTTAATGTGAAGAGCATGTTCTATATTCTGCTGTGTGTGTCGTAGAAACTGAAGATGCACGAAGGGAAAAGAAGGATGTTTTGTGTGTATATTTTATTACATTCACTGACTGGATGTTAAGGCTTGCAGCAGTTAAGAAATGTTCTAGGACTTCTATGCTGCTTTGAAGAAGAAAGGCAGAGAAAGGTCAGGTAACAGCTCTAGGTGATGTGGATTTATGGATAACTATTTCAAAACAAAACTGTATACTCCCAACTTGCTGAGTTATGGCACAAACCACAGCATGACATTCCATCACATCTCTTTGCAGAACAGACATAGACAGTGTTTCTGCCTCTTGTTGTTTTGCAACACAAAGAGTAAAAATTGTGATCAAACCCCTAGATTTGGAGAAAGAATCATTGGAATTTATGACGCATCATCAGCACCATAGTTGTCCCAATGAAAATGATAATCAGTAAACTATTCAAAGAAATAATTCGTATGTACCATGTACATTATATTCACATTTGAATGACAGATGTGACAGGCTGCAGTGAAGAAAAAGGTCAGCTCAGGTGTTTCATGTTTACTTACTCATAGACTGAAACACGCGGATGACTTTTATGTAAGAAGTACATTTGTCAGAGCTGTCTGTAAACCAGGTGTCACTTCCCAGGATTAGGATGGTATTTCTAGACCTGCAATGGACTCTCCTCCTTTCATCTCTTCCACATTTTTCCTGTGTTGATTAATGTGTTTCCTGTGTTCCCTTGTGATGTCTACTTGTTCAAAAAATGTCATATTGCCTCTTCATTCTCAGAACTTTTATCCACTCTTCTTCCAGGGTCCCTGATTATTTTGACCCAGTGCTTCTTTTGAGGTCACTCCCACAGTCTCTTTTAAAAGAGGTAGCCTAAAAATCCAATACTCAGGAATTATTCTTTTTTTTTTTTTAATGGGCTTTTTAGCTCATTTATTTTCCAAGTTAAATTATTCCTGAAGCATCTGAATTGGCAGATTTTTTGGAAGTAATCATGGCTGAGATGAGTTCATATAAATCAACATCTTTATTGGGCTACTGTTTACATTTCTGGTTTTGCATTTGAAATACAGCATTTAACATGACATTTGAAGTCAGGCTCTGATGAAGTTCATAAGTAACTATGAGAGTAAAGCTGTTTAGAAGCATGCATTGAAATTCATGGCTATCAGAAAACTGCTTTCCTCAATTAGTGTTTGTAGATTGATGGGCAGCCTGAAGAAATTCTCTCCTCCTCTCACAGACTTTTTATTTTTCTCTGATGTTCAGCTTGCCTCTTTCATAATATTTAAAGAACCATCATTCTAAGCTGTAGTTGGGGCTTCTTAATCTTGGGAGTCTTCTATTACTTACAAATTTATCATTGGCTTAGCTTTGGTGTGTAAAAAGCTTCCTTTCTGGAAGGTCTGATGTTGTGAAGGGGAAAAGGGATATGAGAGTAATTTGAAATACTCTTTTTATTTTTCAGGACAGTTTGTTGGGGGTTTTTAAAGGCCTTTTATATATTAATAGAGGTTTTTCTGTTTTTTCTTGAATTTTTCATCTGTGTTAAGAGGAAAGCAACTTTATTTATAAGTCTTTCACAATATCATTGAATTCTATTTATATGCTATTTATTTTAATTATAATAGGTGGACGTTCTGAGGGAAAGTAATTTTGATAGCAAGGCTTACAGCACTCATCCATACATTCCTGTCTCAGCTTCAGTGTCCTGAAAGCAAGTCAATACATTTCTGCCCTACTGGAATTTTATAACAGCTATCAGTTTACTGTGTGTAAGCTGCAATATTTATTTTCTAAAACAAGAAGAAAAGCAATTTGAGATATCAAACTCTGTAACAAAAAAAAAGGTGCAGTTATGTTACTGATTTAATACTACTACTCTAGTATGCTGTTACATGAACAAATTGAATTACAGGACTCAAATTTGTCAATAGGCAACTTTTACAGTAACTACGTTTTCTCCTCCTTTTTTAAACAGAGAACTTATGAATTTTAAAAAATGTATTTCTTTTCTCAATTGTCGTAAATGTACATTCAGTATTTCTAACAGATTCAGGGAAAAGATAATGTAATACAGAGTTCCTCTCTGCAATGTAAGAAATAGCAGTCTCTATCAAACTCCTAAGACAATTTATCACAAGGACGCTGATTGACAGTTGTGACAGCAGGAGTTCCTGAACCAAGTCTCTTTTGGGCTTGCAAGTTGGTAGTTTCTAGGCCATCTGGAAATAAACCTGAGCAATAAATATGTCATCTCTGTGAGCCCAGATTTTTT